>CM041783.1:13077943-13534356 GCA_023374045.1 Limonium bicolor | reverse complement strand
TCCTTAACACAAAGACTAAGGTCGTTAGTCCAATCCTGAGTATGTCGATTCGGGATCCAGTGTAGATACGAGAGCGGCGTTAAATAGGCCAATGCTCCGTATAAGTCTCAGATAATGCTATATCTTATTAGACCTATGCTACAAACGTTTACTTACGTTCCTTATGTTACACATACACAGCATCACTGCCCGCTAGTTTCGTTTTATAATGTTTCATATATACGAACGGTACTATTTATCGCATGACAGTTAGATAAGCAGCATTTATACACAACTCAAGCATATTAATTCACACAAGCAGACATTCAATCTTATCACAGATTTTCACACAATGTCTGAACTGAGGAAGTCCTCAGAGACAATCAAGCCACATAAATAACATACCGTTCACCCTGGTGTATTACGGTGGAGTTGAATCAGCAAGATCCTATGCTCCGTGTGTCGTTCTCTAACAGTCTATACAATACATATGCTACTGATTAGCATACTGTATAACAACACAAAATTCTACGGTACCCCGTACCGTCACTAATAACTCCCGGTTAACCCCCCGTTATTAACTGTCAATGTTGGTCAGGCTTTCGGTTTAACTCGAGATTGGAAAAGTGTTACATTACATGCGTAGTCTTATCTCGTATATTAACATACTTATTGTTGGACTTGTTATCGCATGTAACTTAAACGTATATTTGTAGATCGTATAGTTTGTTTCTCTATTGCATGTATGATTCTTCGACATGCACTATACATCTCACCTTAGTATTTATTTTTCTAAGGTTAGTTTTTCCAAGTGTAATGTTTGTATATTCATATGTACAAATACTTTGCATTATATAAATCCTTATTATTTCATGTACACTCTTAACATTAGAATTCCATATCCAATGTTATAATTCTTTCCCTTCATCTCATATCATTTTAATTGTGGTAACACATAGTTATTGAACTATACTAATTTTCCACACTATGACATATATTTATTTATATATATGCATTATAGGGCTATTTATTATATGGTAAGTCTTATAATATATATTCATTCTTTTGATGAATACCTCTTATATTATAAATGTTATAGCTCTTATAACATAAAAACCATATTATAAATTTCATTCCAAAATAGTAATATTTCCGAACAGCACCTATAATTCCCAAATATTTACAAAATCCACCACATAATTTATATAATTTATATAATGTTATTATAGTTATATAACATATTATGACATTTAAGTCATTAAAACAATTATAACCTATAGTTATATTTTGTTATGAAATCCAAACTGCACTCAAACTCTCGGTTTTTAATTAATTCCCACCAACTTCCATAATTTACAAATCAATCCCAAAATATATTCCATTGTTACACTTATAATGTATACCTATATTATAATCCTTAAACCTTAATATAATTATAACCCATAGTTATAATTTCTCCAAAATACCGAGCAGACCCCATGGTCTATTTAATTTAATTTCCACCACTTAACTTTCTATTTTCACCAATTTACTCCATTTTTAAACATATAGTTTCTAATATCACCAAAACTATGTATTATACATATATCTTCATAAAACCTTATATATAATCCCAAAAATTACCAAACCATACCAAAAGGTCATAAATATCATTATTAACCTTATACTTTCTCTAAATCTCGGTTTTACCACATATGTTACCCATGTGTAACAATGTTATGAAATATCTTATAGTATACCTAGATAATTCATATAAACTCCAAATTTACCCAAATCAACTTCTAAAAATCCCTAATAATCTAAGGTTTGTACTAAGCTCCATTTAGTACCCCTAGTTTTCGGAAATCACAATACCACCCCAAGACTTATAAATCTTTTACAATTTAATTACTATCTTAATAAGGTAGTATTTTAATTCCTTAAATTCTCCAAACTTGGTCAAGGTCTCCTACATAGTCAACTTGACTACTAATACCAATTGGGACCCAAACTTTCGGTAATTACCCACAACAAACCCCATACTTTCTATTTTACAAGTTTTACCCAAAAACTTTATAAAATGCTATATTTTATTAAATTCATTTAAAAACCCTAAATTGCTCTAAATTACCAGGCTTTCTAATTCCTTAATAATTACGAATTGGCCCCAACTTTAATTATAAGCATAAATAAAACTAAAATAAGCTTATAAACTTGAATTAAAATGGCCTAATGACATGGCCTTATTACAACCTTGATCTTGCAAAATAAATTACACAATAAATGTCTCAAATATAGCATATATTCGGCCTCTCCATGGTTTAAATTATTTTTCCACATAATGTCATAATTTGACCATTATGTTAATTAAATCTCTTAAATGACTAGCTTAATTTATCTTAGCCATTTTTTTTACATTTTTAGGTCAATATGACCTATATATGTATATTCACTCTCGGCCATATAAATATATATACTTAAAGATTACAAAAATCATAAGTTTAAGGTGTTTATACCTTGATTTATCCTTGTATAGGCTCGGTCACTTGTAGGAAAATTCACCACTTGATTTAGACATGTTTAATACACAAAAACAAGATATGGTTACACTCCAAGCTTGAGCTTAACCATAAGGAATAATTAATGTAAGATTTAAGGCAAAAATCACCTTAAAAATGCGAGGGAAGTTCTAGGCATTTTCGACCTGAACCAAACACACCACAAGGTGTTAGATCCACCATATTGACATAGGAAATAGTTAGATCCCGAAATACTACCTTGTATTAGGTTTTACCTTGGAAAAATGCCTTAAAAGAGAGTATTTCTTGGATCTCGGTCACCCTTGCTCCAAATGACTAACCAACAGATTCTACATGAAAAGGAGAAGAAGATGAGGCTATGACCAAAGTTTCACAGCCAAACTCGAAGGGAATCAAAAGTTATGAGCTTAAAGCACATTTTTACCTTAAAATGTAGATTTGAACAACCTTGGTCCCTCTACTGGTCTCAACCGAGTTTAGCTCTTGTTCTAACCTTAGAACACTGAGAATAAGCCATAGGAATAGATGATCCACGAAATTTAGTGTTGGTGGTGAAGAGATGAAGAAAAAGAGCCAAAAATGACATTAAAACACTTACATTAGGAGCTTAGGAGCTAGGTTTGTCTTCCAAGCTCAAGAACAAGTCTTGAGAGCTCCAAGGAAGAAGGAGAACTCGGCTGGGCAGTGTGGAATCGGACAAGGAAGGAGGAGAAGGTGGGAAAAGTAAGTAAAGTTTGAAATAATGTAAAGTAACATTATTTTCTAAAAGTAAATGCATTAGGTAGCATTATTGTCAATCAAGGAAATTATGCAGCCTCCTCTCTTATTGCCAGCCTGCTGCCATGGTCCAAGTGGGTCAATTAGTTGACCATTGACCATACTTGGTCAATTTGACATGCGGGCCCCACTTTAGGGTTTTATTAATATTTTAATATTAAATTTGTAAAAATTCGTAAATTTCTGGAATTAAATTCCTAATATGATATAATATGATTATATATCATATTTAAGGATAATTATAATTTTTTAAGCCCATCAAAAATCAATTAAAAGGCATCTCACAAATACGTGCTTTAAGGAGTTTTAGCGCACATTTTTGTGTCACAGGGTGTTCCTGAGCTTAGTTCTCTTTGAGAATGGTTTTATTGTGTTCCTTGATTCATTATAATACTTAGGAGTCCACTCTGGTACCTATTTGAGGTTATACAATCTTTATGGTGTCTTAAAGCACATTTTTGGCTTTACCGATCTTAAGGCGTGTTTTGCCTTGTTGAGATCTTTTAGATTGTTCCCCAATAATATTTAGATGTTTAATAATCATCTTAGATCATTAATAGATCATTTAATTATATTTTAAAGATTAGGGGTATTTCATTACCCCTCTTTTCATTCATTTCTAGGTTCCCGACACCTTAGAATGCTTGGCGCACTTCATTTCACTTCTAGGTAGTCAGCGCCTTAGAATAGCTCGACAACATTTCGTCACTTTAGATAGTCAACACCTTAGAATAGCTTGACATAATTTTCATCCTTTAGATAGTCGACGCGTTAGAACAGCTCGACAACATTTTATCATCTTAGGTAGTTAGCGCCTTTGAATAGCTCAAGCAACATCTCTTCTTATCGTTTAGGTAGTCAACGCCTTAGAATAGCTTGACATCACTTCATTCACTTTTAGGTAGTCAACTCCTTACAATAGCTTGACATCATAACATTCACTTTTAGGTAGTCAATGCCTTAAAATAACTTGACATCACTTCATTCATTATAGGTAGTCAACGTCTAAGAATAGCTTGATAGCTCTTTACCATTTTAGGTAGTTGGTATCTCATAATAGCCAAACACATCAAGACTTCACTTTTAGATAGTTGGTGCCTCATAATAGCCCAACACATTTCGACTTCACATTTTAGGTAGCTAGCGCCTTATAATAGCTCAGCACAATCAACAGACTTTCAGCAGACCGGGAGTTCATTCTTCAAGATAGACAAAATTTTGGGGTATCACTCAAGCATCAACTAGACTCTTCATATCCAATCCAAAGTCTAGTTGACGGGGGACAATCTGTTATACCCAAAATTTTGAACCCCGGGTTGGATTCCTTAAGGCATAGGCATTACAAAGAACATTCTGGACAAGTGATGAAGAGTCCTAGATTGATCAGCGTGTATCGTAGCATTAGGGGCAGCTTACTCACCCTGAGGGGTATTTTCGTAATTTTCAGGGCTCCTACACCACCCCGTAAGCTTTCTCTCTCCTCCAAAAATATCTCAAATCAACTCGGAATGCCTTGAAATTTTGACACATCATAGAGGATGACATTCAAAGTATAATGGCGTTGAAATATTGATTTTTTGAAGTTCCAATAATTTTCTAGTAATTTCCGATTAAATCGGACAAGAAATTGAATTTAAAAATATTCCATTATCCAAAAAATCTAATTTCTCCTTAGAAAACTCAGAAATTTACTCCTCTAGACGTGGTTAAATTTTCATAGCTATAATCATCCCAGAAGATACTCATTCGAAAACATCGGTAAATCTTGATTTTTACCGAGCTAGTTTATCTTTAAGTGATGCCTATATAAACAACCTTAACCCTTGAGATAAACAGAACTCCAAGAACCCTAAGAAGTTAGAAAATTCAGCCATCCTCACTCTCTCATGTTTTGCAACTCCCAAGCACCAAAATCACATCAAAAACTCCTCGAAATCACCACCTAAAAACACTTTTCAATCACCAATACTTCATGAATAATCAAACCAACATCAAACCCCCATAAAAACATGAGACCACCACCCACAACCAATAGTCAGAAGCTGGATTTGAACTCAACCCAGAACCGAATCCGGCAAGGCACCAAAAGATTCCCGACGTGAAGAACCTCACCAATCTCAAAGGTAAATCAGGTTAGAATTCTACTTTTCTAACTCTCCATGACTTTATTAGTCTTCTTCCAAATTTGGCATTGAACCAAATTTTTACGGCTTCTGAATTAACATTTGTTTTCACTTCTTCCCAATAACTTGTTTGCTAAGTTTCATGTTTACTTCGACTGCAAATTGAAAAACTCTAATTACTAACACCTTGGAAAATTCTCAGGCTACACGCACATAACTTTTTAGCCAAAACAGCGCCGCGAAACACACGAATGCCACCGTCCGTGGCTAGTTGTGCCCTCGGATGGCACGTCTGTAGCCTCGGAGGGTCTGTCTATGGCCATGGACAGCCTCGGACGGCGGTGGGAATTAAATTCAAAAGTTATAGGTTTTAACAGTTCATGTGTGGGCCCACGGACAATGGGTTTTTGGCAGTTCTTGACGGTGTTTTCGGCTCAAAATTTATGGACACGTAGCTTGAAAGATGTATAAGACGTTAATAATTAAAGGATTTCAATTAGAAGTCGAATTAAGCAAGAAACTTAGTAAGCAAGTAACAAGGCAGAAACAAAAATGAATAACAATGCAAAGCCAAAAAACAGTCGGTTTGAACCCAAATTTTGAGAGAAGGCCAATAAAGTCATGAGGAGTTAGAAAAGTGAAATTCCCACCTGTTTTACCTTTGAATTCACAATGATTCTTCATGTCGGGATTCATCGGGAGCCTCATTGATGGTAGATTCGAAAGGACTTCGAATCGGGCTTCTGACCTCTAGTTGTTCTTGATGTTCTTCACGTTTTGGTGTGTTTTGTGGGATTTTGATGATGGTTGATGCTTAGGGAGTTGGAAAACGAGTGTTAGTGGAGATTTCAAGGAAACTTTAGTATGATTTTGGTGGTCGGGTGTTGAAATACGTGAGAGGATGGAGGGAGGCTGTGCATTCTGACTTCTTAGGGTTCTAGAGCTTGTGTCATTCTATTTTTATCAAGGGATTTGTTCCATTATATATACTTTCTTAAAGATAGAAAAATTCTAGTAAAAATAAGATTTTTTGGAATCTTAGTTAAGTGCCTTCCCAAAAGAATCTTGCTGTGAAATTTCAACCATGTGTCAAGAATGATAATTATGATTTTTATGAGGTGGAATCAAGTTTTTTGAATATTGGAATATTTTTAAATTCAATTTCTCATCAGATTCAATCAGAAATTGCTAGAAAAATATTAGAAATTCGAAAAATCAAAATTCCAACGCCATTATGTCCAAAATGTCATCCTTTATCATGGGTTAAAATTTTAAAGCATTTCAAATTGTTTTGACCTTTCTTCGAAGGAGAGAGAAAACCTATAGGAGGTCCTAAAGGCCTTGAAAATTACAAAAATACCCTCGAAGATGACTGAGCTGCCCCTAGTGCTCCGGAAAGCGCCAATCGGACCGGGAACCACCACCATTTGACCAAAGTGCTCCTCACAACACTAAAGTTTAACAACCCCGGGGGGGTTAAAATTTTAGGTATAACAAGTAATATGTTTAAATTTTGGTTTGCTATGTAATCCGAATTCAAGGTTCCATTATCTCTGTGAATTTACTTTTAACCAGATTAAAGTACTTGTTTTTATCATATTTGTTTTCTGGAGATCGGGTCAGTTATTGAAGTTTATTAGTTTGTTTGCTTACAAGTGAGAACTGCGGCATTCAATAGACTACATGAACAATACCAGTTAGTTTAGAGATGACAATTCCTCTAAAATACTTACTCATTATCACACTAGATTGTTCTTAAAGCTGTTAGCAATTAGGAATTTCATAACATGAGTTAGGGTTTGGTAATTGTTAATTATATTTCACCGGGTGGACGCATTGAGATGGGAACCGAGGATTTAGGCTTAGTAGTTGTTGTCAGTTAACTTAAATAGCTTTCTTTGCTCAGTGTCGTAGACCATCTAAACAAATGTGATGTTATTATTGTACAAATTGACTGAATGCAAAAAAGTTTACCTGTTACAATTGTAAAAAGGTTGTGATGTTAATGCTCAGTGTCGGTGGAACAGACAAGTAAAAATGTTAGATTATATTTGTAACACCCCTTCTCGTAATCCATACTTAATCCTTTCATTACCCTAATCAAATTATCAAAAGCAACAGAAATAAATTCCATAACTCAACTTCGGGTGTTACCACCGTCACTCACTCACGTGAGTAACAAGGCTACCAAGTACATACATACACAACCGCTGTCATAACCGAGAGATAATAATTTCACAACTTACAATTCTTATATAGCTTACATGTGAGCATTCTAATCTAATCAAAATAATACAATGGGAATAAAATCCCAAATAACGAACCTAAAAGGTGGTGTATGACTAACTACCCAATCCCGCACTCCAATGACATCTTACTTAATCCTCTCGTTATATCCAACCATCATTGAGGTTCTTATATGAGCTTTAATCTACTAAGTTCTTGTTGGTACCATGCTTTAACAATACATTTCCATGCTTTAATCTTATATCACCATTTCACTCAAGCATATAGCACACAAGCCAATGTAACTCGGTAACAAACAAGCTACAAGAAATCATACCTTACCCTTAGCCTTAGTCGAAGTCCATCTACTAGCGACTGACGTCTTGACTATCCCGCCCCTATAATCCAATCGATTATGTGAGCTAATTCCTCATTTATGCTAGTATATAATAGTTGTCCTTTTTATAGCACTCCTCTTAATTTTTGTTTACCAACTATATACATATAAGTATATAAGTATGTATATATACTTAACGTAACATGGCCACATATATATGCGTATACATATGTATTCAGATAGTGCAATAACTGTAACACCCCTACCGCTAATACCGTAATTACCGTCCAATCTCCTTATAATTCCCTACTCACGCAGCGGATACATACTTACACAGCGGTGGGTGATACAATGCCGTTAGCCACCCACGTGACTAACAAGGCTTACTACTACAACATACAGCATCGGTCTGATGGACCGGAATATCCGAGTGCTACACAAATACAATCCTTACTATAGTTACAACCGGGTACTACAACTTCCCATTCAACACAATACTCCATTGCAATACCATACAATACAATATACATACCGAGTTTACTAAGTTCCAATTACAAATACAATACTTCTTCCAAGTTCGTACATACTCACTAAGAGTCTACATCTACCCATTCCTCACAACTACATACTTCCAACACTTATGGTGTACCCCTTGATACACTTCTACCTCAAGGCTACAAGCCTTATACGAATTACTACTTTCTACATTTCCTTCCTAGCTATCAAACGTAGCCGTTGATCTCTTACCGTGATCATGTCTGCTTCGGTACCTGCACACTAAAAACGTTGCCCCTAGGGGCTCAGCTTTCGCAGCATATGACTTCCGCATACCCCGCGTACTAGCGAGGGTACGCCGACCACTTGGTCGAATACATGCAATTCATTTTTTAATACATACATACATACATGCTTCATTCATAATACTACAATACTACACAAGGAATACATGCATACACACAGTACAATACATACAAGGTAAACCATACAAGCCAACCGATACTTACTTACCTTTCCCGAAATACACATACACAATACATATACAATACATACGCAATACATACACAATACACAATACTTGTTAGCTCCATTTGTCAACCCGGGTTAATCGGGTGGAGATTACTCTTTTACTCGGGGTCAATGACTTACACCAGCCAAGACCATTACTCATACAATACTTTACTTACTTACTACATACTCGAGTTAAGTCGTCAGGACCTCCGGCCCGGGGACTACACCGTCCCACCACCGGGATTTACTTGGCTCACTAATCCAGGATGCTACCCATTTAAGGGGTTTGGGCCGTGGAAAATTTTAAGAACCAAGAATCGGATCCAACCTCTTGTGTCTCCTCATCCTCACGTGTGGCCGAAACTATATCGGACTTCTACTCATTCCAATTTACTCAATACTTACGTTAGGAGTTAGGTAGTTAGGAATTAGTAGAAGTCACACATCCAAGCCACATACACAAATACATTGCTCATATACACATCCATACAAAATACAATACAATACACAAGTACACTACAAGATACAATTACACTTCATCATCATTCATATATTTCATGAATTATACAAACTAGTGATCAAGACAATATACATCAAGAACAACCTAAGCAAGCACAAGTAAGTGCAATATAGTCTGATTCATGCTTTTATCTTATTTAGGTGATTAAATAAGCACACAAATCGGGGTAACCAGGTTAGGATACAGAGAATGAAGAAATCATACATTTTACCGGAATTTACTGTACCGGGTGTTCCTTTGTTCCTTTGGTTCACTCTCGTTCCTCGAGTCTTATTCTTGAACCTCCGGCTACATGCCAAATGGTTCCATTAATACTAAGCATTACAGTACATACATACTTACTACTCCCGTACTTACCCCATTATCCCGTTATTTTGGTTTAACTTAATGTTCGTATACTCTCAACTTTCTTACTTACTTCTCCAACTTGTTTGTACCATTAATGACCCCTAAACATCATTAATTAAGTGCTAATTATCTTATACTAACATTACCATTCATTACCTTTCCTTAAGGCCCACTTAGTAAGCTTAAAATTCAATTTTGGTGTTGGTCCGGGACATTGTCCGGGTCCTTAGTCCCGGACCAACACCGGTCTAAAGTCTCGGCTGAATTTCTTTGTTGGTCCGGGACCTTGTCCCTATCTAAAGTCCCGGACCAGATGCTTGACTCTACTCTCGGCACAAATAAAAGGGGTAGTCCGGGTCCTTGTACCCTAGTAAAGTCCCGGACCCTTAAGTCTGCATTCTCTCGGGTTGTTTTAATAGGGTGGTCTGGGTCTTGGTCCTGGACCTAAGTCCCGGACCACAGTAGGTCTGTTACAGATTGTGCATTTTTCTTGCTCTGTTCAATTCCTTTCTTTGCCCAATCAATTCCCAAATATTCCTATACTTATTCTTACATGTTTATGCTCCTAATTAAGCTCCTAAACATCCTCAATTCCTTTACCAACTTCTTACTTCTTTTCATACTAATTCACACACATAATTTCTACATTTGCATTCTAGCACTTACATTATTTCTCCTAGTTGTGTTTTGTTACAGATTTTGGTTCCTACTTCCTCCATACATAATTTCCTCTCCTAATGCCATTTCCAAGGCCTACAATGCATTATCTTGCCTCTTCAAGTTCAACACTCATTCCACTAGGTCTTGCACACAAGTTCTCCTAGTTTCTCCAATTCATTCCAACACTTCTTGCTACAGATTTTTACCTTCTTATTTCTCATACTACAACCACCATCCCATAGCTACTAAACATCTCTACTAACTCCAATACACACCTTGGTTCTCCCATTCACCAAGTCATCCATAAATGTACATATTCCTACCAAACTTTTGCCATAGTTTATCTACAATTCTAACTTCTCCACATACGTACTTTTTCATTAAATTCATTCCTAATCTAGCCACACCCATTCAAGGGTCCTACCAGCACTCAAAACAATATCATTTCAACAATACTTCCTCAATCCACAATACCAATACACATACACAATCTATTTGGCTTTAAGGCCTACAATTCAAATACTAGCTCATAAATACTCAAACTTCATAAACTTCAATACTAATACAAGATTTTGGGTTCTTTAAGTAGTTTACCCATTCCCATTACTCTAATGCATAAAAATTTAGCATTAAGAATGAGCTCTTACCTTAAACTCTTAATTCCTTCTTTTCTTTTCCAATTCTCCTCCTTCTCTCTTTCTTGCACAAATCGGTCATATGGGGAATGGAGTTGCCAAACTCCATTCCCATCACCCAATGAACACAAAAGGGATGTAATTAACATATTAACCCTTAGTTTAATGCTAATTCATCGAAATGTTTAGAACACTAATTCTAGGGTTTACCTTGTGGAGCTTTTAAAAGGGGTTTTATTCCTTGGTTCAAGAAGGTGAATCCACCACCATTGCAAGGTTGATTTGATGCTCAAAGAGAGAGAGAGAGAGAGAGAGAGAGAGAGAGAGAGAGAGAGAGAAACAGGGCATTACAAAGGGGTAGAAATCGGTTACAAAGAAAGATGGAGAAAACATGAATTTTTCATGTAGATTTTTACCTCAATGGAGAGAGGAGACTCCAAGCTACCCATTGATGTTATTTTCTCTTTGAATGGGGAAAACCCATGGAGATGAAATTCCTCATTTTGAAATTTTAAAAAGAGGGTAGTGTAGAGAATGATGAGGGGAGTAAGAATATGCAATTATTTTTGCATTTGGAGTTCAAATGAAGGTAGAGCATGAAGAGAAAGAAGGGCTTCCATTGTTGTTGTAGGGAGCTCAAAAATCGCCTGCCTTGGGAGGAAGAAGAGATATAAATCGGTGGGGAAGAGAGGAGGAAGCTGAGAGAATAGAAAAGGTGAGGTGAGAGAATGTGTAAGTGCTTTTTACTTTATTCTACTTTTTGCTTTTTGCCTCTTATTTAATTAGCTAGTATGTGAGTGTGTGTGAGGGCCTATTGACTTAATAAAACCGCCCCCTACAGTATACTAGTTGGAGCATTTTTCGTCTTTTACAGAAAACGCTCGTTAATTTACCCGGTTTTGGTACTATTCACTAACCGGGCCCGTTTTCCAGAATTTTCTTGTTTCCTTAATTTTATTGGTTATTAAGCTTCCATTAATGCTTAATAATAGTTATTTAATGATCTATAATTTTTACGGGTTCGTTTGACCACTCAAAGTCACGTTCTCGGGTTTTCTCGAAAAACGTGCGCTAAAGCTCTATTAGCATTTTAATACATTATTTGGATCCGTTTTATTCGGGAGTTGTTCCCATATATTATTTAGTCCTTATTAAGCCTTAAGAATCCATATTATACTCTAACCGAGGTCTCGTACCTCCTATGGTTATTTAAACACTTATTTAGCGTTTTTTGCTTTTTAAGCATTTCTTCATTTCTTTTGGATTTATTTTTCCTCACCAATATTACTTAGGTGGCATTAAGCCCTTAAATACATATTAGGATAATTTTAATCACTATATTTAAGTTCGGGGTATTTCAATCTACCCCCCTTAAGAAACTTTGTCCTCAAAGTTGTTCAAGGTTATAGGATTACGATACCTGTTCATTCCTACATGTCTAATGCCAAAGTCATACATTCCTCCTCCTTACAATTTCCAAATCCATTACTCAAGGTTTCTACATACCATACCATACAAGTATACTACAATTACTCCAATCCACATTACAACCAACCATCTGGTTTTTACTCTTCAAGGTTTATGCGCACATACAGTGCAAAGCTATCCCCAAAGCAAAGCAATACACATTACAATCCCGCAGGCACTCAGGTCATCTACACACAGGACTCCTCTATGTCCCGCTGCCCTTGGAATAATACAACATGCTACACTACTATCTTCTCCGGTATAAGCTTCTAACAAATCCTCAATCTTCAGTCTAAGGGAAATCCTTTCACAACTACTAATTAGAAATCTTCCTAAAACACAACAACTCCAAATTCCAATTTATGTTCATTACTTCTATCATATGCGTGATTCTTGTGACCACTTGAGGGGAGCTTCAAGAATCATTCGACCCTGATGTGATCAGCATCCGAGTTGAACTATCTTTCCACCCTTATTTGTGTTCGGTTTCCCTTGATCTGATCAGGATCAAGTTCGACTTCCCACGCCTGTTTCAAACAATCAAATAATTCAATTATTTCCATTTCCTATCTTTTTACTCTTCCTAGTCATAATTACAAATTCATACATCTCCAAAGGATGGAATTCAGTCCATCAATCATTCTCAATCTACTTCCCAAATACTTACTTCAAAGTTCAACGCCTAAGTGCTCATTTCATCTACCTTCGCTACTTTCATCCATTACTCTCCCTTATCTCAACTATTCTAACTAAGGAATACAATGCCTACTGAATCTGGTTGTCCTCAATTTACTACCACTAATATACCTAGGAATACACTACTCCTAGACTTCATTCATCTACTACTCTCAATCGTTTCGTACTATTTCTTTAAGGAATGCAATACTTGTGGAACTCCGTCCACTACTCATTACTCTTCTTTACCAGTACTCTCACACTGGGGTTACAAGATGGGTATATTCGCCCAACAGTATTTGCATCTCTAGTGCCTAATTACCACAATTACAATATGAATGGATATGTATGCTTATTTAACATAGTACCAATCATCAATTCAATTCTCATTTGTGATATGAACATTATAGTTTAAGTGTTTTATACATGAAATTTACATTAAGCGGTTTTTGCTCTACCCCCCTTAAAAGGGATTACGCCCACGTAATCTACCATATGTTATTATTATACATTGGTTTACTCAATTCGGGCAATTTGAAGCATTTTAGCTTCCCTACGGTTTATTACATAATGTACTCTGGTCAAAGGGCCATAACCATGCCAATGGTTTAGTCTTTGCACCAAGAATTCCTATATGAGTTTATTTAACTCATAATTAGTTCGGTTCTAGCCTATCAGGCTTCAAGGCATTTATAGCCATTCTGTTATACTTACTAGGTGTATTAAACTTCTTAGCTAGGGCCCACTAGCTTCTGCTGCGCGACCCTAATAACCTCCGTGCTTAATTTGCTCTTTGGTTATTCTAAATGTGCTACTCATCACCTTTTTATCCCTCTATTGTGGGAATAAGGTTTGTTAACAAGTGTGGTATTCTTTACCGTGCTTGAACTGAATGAGTTTAGATTTATAACCAGCTCTCTGGCAACCTATTATATATACTATTCGTACTATCACGATTATTCACTAAGTTCCTCCGACTTATTGTCGGGCGAGGTTAAGTCACTACTTAGTTTTAGTGCTTCCTCTGTTGTCACTAGCTTCTGAATTATACCAGTTCTTCTGGTTCAGTACAAGTGTTGCATTTTCTATGCATCGGTCCTAGTGACTTTCTTACATCTCCTTTCACCTTTTATTCCAATGGAATTCACATCTTGTGATCATTAGTGTGTTTTACACTCTTCGTGCTTCTTTGGCCTTAGGCCGCACGGTTTGTTGCTAAGCTTGCTTAACTGGCTTATGCCATGTTGTTGGTGAAAGAAAGGTTTACTACGATTTACATTTCCTACATTCCTAGCTGTCCCACTTGATCATTAGCTGCACAAGTGCAATACCAAAACACTCAGTCATACAGAGTGCAGAGGCGTAAACGCTTGGCAATAAATATCTCATGTGATCGCATAGGAATAAATATTTCTGCCTGTCTTCTCATACTTATACTCCTTGTCATTGTCTAACTACTTCCTCATAGCGGTCTCTTGTTGCGCACCGTATTCTTACTCATTATACAACATCGTTCTTACGGTCTCTGTTACTGTGGTAACTTATCTTTACTCATTTCCATTTTCGTTGGCACCATTTCCTTATGGTGTGAATACACCAACGGTTTCCTATGTTGGTGTGTTTGTGATAAGTGTGAAATTGATATAATTTTATAGGTGCTAAAATCTTATTATGCACAACTATTTAGGCGTTTTCTCACACTTATTATATGTTTTTCTGTGCTCATACTCTAGATAAGAACTGATGCCAATTTATATGATAAAATCATGAAATGATGGTGGAAATGCATAGTTCTCCTCACGAGCTTTCCAGCACTGCAAACCGGGAACAAATCGAAGCTCAAATGAAGAATCTGGGACAGTTAGAAGATAACAAAAATAAGGAAGCTTTTCAAAAGACAAAAAAAAAATTAAAAAAAATAAATTGTGAACGTTCGTAGACGTTCACATGCAAATTAAAAAAAATCCAAAATCAAAACGGGTGAAGATTTGAAAAAAAAAATCAAAATTTCAATCAGCGCCGCCGAAGACTTAAATAAATAAAAAAAAAGTTTAATTGTGAAGTCTGCACTCGCAGACGTTCGCAAGCAAAAAAAAAAAATTTAATCTGCTTTTGCAGACCACTTTTCAAGAAAAGAAAGAGACAAAAAGAAATCTGCTTTTGCAGATTTATGCTCAGCACGCGCCGAAACAGCAGGATTTGAGGAAGAAAATTGAGCACCACCAGTAGCTTTCCTGTACCAATATTAGGCAGAGCCTCCTAAATTTTCTCCCATAAATTACTCACCTACCAGCCGTCTATTTCCTTGTCTGTTTCCTCATTTTACAGTCTATAAAAGCCACTCCATCATTCGGCACTGGGGACTTCATCAATGAACACCCGACATCACCCGACCATACAGCACCACTCTCGTCCCCACTCTCTCTTTATCTTTCACTTTCTTATTTTTTTCATTCCAACTCCATAAACTCACGTACTACACTCCCATTTCATTTCCACTTTATTCCAACCCCACCATCACCTTCACTTTTCTTATTTTCCATTCATATCCCACGTACTCCCAATTCATAACTCCATCCAATTCATTCACAAATTAAACATCCGACCACCACCACTACACATACTCATCCCCACCATCTCCATTTTAATTATCCATCTACCACAAATTCTATTCCGGTCTGTTAGAATAACGGAGCAGCTTCAGGAGTTAGAACAGATGATTTCTTTTACTCTTGACTCTGTTTATTTATTTAATATGTCCGGCTAAATTATTTATACTCTGGGGGATGGTTATTATTAGTTTGTTTTAATTGTGCAATATATTTTACCGGTTAAAATTAATTATAATTTGATACAATTAATGTTATTCTCTCGCTTTTTAATAAATTACATGTGTTTATTTAATTGCTTTACGAAATCTATTTTGATCAGATCTGTGAAAAATGGATAGGTCCTATTAATTGTTATGTCTGTGGAAAAATTTATTCTGAATGAATAAATCTAGTATTTCAGATGCAAATTATATTTCTTTTTAATTAGCCGTTTACATGTGTTGTGCTTGAGTTTATATCAAACCTTGCATGTTCTGGTAAATGAGGTCATTAGGATTTAGGATTTAAATCTGAAGACTTTAAAAGGAATTTTGCCAAATTATTCTTAATTAAACCGGTAGAGTAGCATAATTAATCAAACGAGTGAAACCTGGACCCAGGGTCCCTTCTCTCATATTTTCAAACCACCTTTTAATGTTCTATTATTTAAATTCCTAGCTGTTAATTAAATTCGTGTTTTCTTTATTATAATTTACAGTTTAAAAACAAACAAATTCCCCCTCAATTTACTACCTTTGCTAAGTCTAGATAATTTTCGCATAGTCCCACGGTTTGATACCTGGTTCCCATAAACTCTACTACAATAACCGGGATTTTTGCAACCTGATGGTTTTCTGATTTATTATTCTCTAAGATTATTTCTTAGTATTTAATAGGTCAAATTTCTCGTTTGCAAATTGGCGCCGTTGCCGGGGACTAGATTCCTGTCTAGTCCTTAGCTTGGGTTATTTTTTTTAATTAAGAAAAAAAAAATTATTGATTTGTATTATTATTACTATTATTATTGTATCTATCTTTTTTTATTTATTTTCTAATTTTAAGTTAATTTTTCTTTATTTAGCTATACTACTTTTATTTCATTTTACTTTGCTTGCAAACTTTTGTGGAGTTTTGCCCTTCTCTTTTGCAGATAATTAATGGTGTACACCCGTTCTTGGTCAGACACTCATCTCGACTGGGACAAAATCCTTGACCCGGAAATCGAACGTACCGCTCAGCTAGCCAGACGTCAACAGAGGTTCCAAAGAGAAATACAAATGGCAACTCCTACAAATGGTAGCCAAGCAATGAGGCAATTTAGCAGACCAGCGGCCATTCCAAGAAGCCCAGTAGCTCTTCCTACGCTACCACCCGACTTAATGAAGGAATGGAAGGATCTGAAGCCTTCACATCAGAACAAAGTCATACGAGAGATGCCCTCAGGCACATTTGACGGTTCCAACCCCAACGACGCTCTAGATCATGTCAACCGATTTCTAATAAATATTGATCAAATTGGGTGCTCAGATAGTCTCCTGGAGTATGCTAGAATGAGTTTATTTCCTAGCAGCCTCACTGGTGAAGCAATGAAATGGTTCTACTGTCTTCCCTCTGGTATTATCACTAGTTGGGAGGAGATGACAACCAGGTTCTATGAAAATATTATCCTATTTCTAGAACTAGGAATTTGGTTGCTGCCTTACTTGCTTTCAAACAGGGAGGTGCTGAGACTATCTGTGAGGCATGGGATCGTTTTAAAGAAATGCTCCGACAGTGTCCTCATCACGGACAAGATCTCACGTGTATTGCTATGACGTTCTTTAATGGGTTGCAGCATATACATCAAGCCGATGTTAGATCAGCTTTGGGAGGAAACATCCTCAACCGATCTGGAAATGATTTCATGGCGTCCATGGAGACGTACATTGAAGAGGTCCGTCAGTGGGGCACCGAAGGTGGCAGAACTATGACAATGGATGCAAAAGGTGCAAGGAATATAGATCCTTGGATGGAGCAGATGGCAGAGTCACAAGCTCAACAATCCACACTGGTAAGCTCACTAGTAAAAAGATTTGACGATTTTCTAATTAATGGTCAGCCTTCTCAGCAGGTAAAGAGGATAGCTTCTTCATCCTCATCTGAGCCTCTGTGCTCTCATTGTGGTGGTGACCACTCGTTTGAAGTATGCCCTTATCTGGAGGAGATACGGATTGCTGAAGAAGCCAACTTTGTAGGACAAGGGAATTACCAACAACCCTGGAACCGAAATCAACATCCAAATCTCAGGTATGGTAATCCCAACAATGCTTTAAATTCGAATCTTTTACAAAGTAATGTGCAGGGACCCCCAGGCTTCTCTAGGCAACCATACAATCAAGCTCGTCCTCAGATGCAGATGGGACAGGGCCAGAATTCCTATCAGCCACCTGTTAAATCAGCATCTGATGAAAAAATGGAAAGGCTCCAGGATATAATCACTTCAATGGCTACCACCCAGAAGGAACAACAAACTCTCAACCAATCCCTGATGGATAGTCAAAGAAATCTAGAGCAGCAGATAAACCAGCTACTTACCAACCAGCACCAAAGGCAGCCGGGCTCATTTCCATCTCAACCTCAGCAGAATCCTAGAGAGACGGCCAAGGCCTTAAGGATCTGCAACTGTGGTGCATCCTCGGAAATCCAACCTGAGGATGAGCTCAGTGCAGCCGTGACGTTAAGAAGCGGCAAGCAGCTGGGAAATAATCAAGAGCAAGTGACTGCACAACAAACCGGTGAAAAGATCACCCATTCTAATAAATCATCAGAGCCTTCGGTCCCACCAGTGGTAGTTTCTGAGGAGATACAAGCTCCAATCAATTCTTCCCCTTCTCCCTCTACTATTCATGTTGATGTGCCTTCTTCTACTCCTAAGCAAGTAGAACTTCCATTTCCAAATAGGATGAAAAAGAAGCATTTAGACGAACAATTTGCTAAATTTTTAAGTATTTTTAAAAAACTGACTCTGGATATTCCTCTTATTGATGCTCTACAGGAGATGCCGAATTATGCAAAATTTCTGAAGGATCTCCTCACTCAAAAGAAGAAAAAGAAGGACAAAGAGACTGTCCACCTAACTGAGGAATGCTCTGCCGCTTTACTTCGAGCACTTCCTCCTAAGCAGAAAGATCCAGGCAATCCCATTGTTCCTTGATTTATTGGGGATGTAGACTGCGGCAGTGGTCTGTGTGACCTGGGTGCGAGTATCAACATTATGCCTTATGCCACCTTCTTGAAGGTGAGAGGAGGAGAACTACACCCGGTCCCTTTCAAGCTCCAGCTGGCCGACAGATCCGAGATTAAACCAATGGGGATTGTGCGAGATCTCGTGGTGGGGGTTGACCGCTTCATCTTTCCTGCAGACTTTGTGGTTCTCGACATGGATGACGATGTAGAGGTTCCGCTCATTCTGGGACGTCCTTTCCTAAGTACTGCCAAGGCTGTCATTGACGTTCATGATGGTAAAATCACCTTGCGGTATGAGGACGAAAAGATTAAATTTGATATGAAAAAGATGACGAAGTCCAGCTCCACCTCAACTCATTCGGTTAGGTCGGTAAGTCTCCTAGATGAGGATGGCGAGGTATGTGAACTTTCTGCTGATGAGGAGGTTTATTCTATACCTTCTTCCCCTTTTTCTGATTTTGAGCCCTTGGAGTATGTTCTTGTCTCTTCTGTTGAAAATAAGACTTTTAATATGGATGTTAATACAGCTCTAGCTCATGTTGAGAGAGGAAAGACAGGTTTTCAAGCCTATCGCCCTCCTTTGGAGAAGCTTGATAGAGATATCCAACGACCTATTCCTTCTATAGAGCAGCCTCCAGTACTTGAGCTTAAGGAGCTCCCCTCTAATCTCAAATATGTTTTTCTTGCTGATAACAATTCTTTGCCTGTCATTGTCTCTTCTACTTTGACTTCTGGGCAGGAGACTAGGTTGCTAGAGGTGCTCAGGAAGCATAAGAGAGCCATTGGATGGACCTTGGCTGATATCAAAGGGATTGATCCAGCCATCTGCACTCATCATATCTATATGGAGGAGGATTACTGATAAGTGTCCAAATGAGCATGTTTTATAGGTGTATTTCATATATATTATTAGCACTTTTCTTGCTCATTTCTCCACTTCGGTTAGTTTTCCTCTAGTTTATGTTTTATTGTTTATCTCACAAATTTATTGTTTTAACATGAGGAAAACCAAGCTGGAAGTAAAGTAGACGAAGAGACGAACACATAGAGCAACGCAAAACGAAACGGAGTCCAAAGGAAGAATCTAGAGCCGGTCAAAATTCGTAGAAGGAATAAGCCTGTACGTCGTGAAAACAGGCGGACAAGAGACAAGTGCAACCGCCCAAAATGGGGCGGACACTCACACTTGCAACCGCCCATAAAGAGGCGGACAAGAGTAAGGCACAACCGCCTGATATGGGGCGGACAGCACACATAGCCACCGCCTGTTATGTGGCGGACACAACATGAAGAACCGCCTGTTCTTGGGCGGACTCGACACACACTAACCGCCTAATATGAGGCGGACATACATAAGGCAACCGCCTGTTATCAGGCGGACATGGAGGCGGACAGCAGCAGTTAGTCAGTCGCGCCAGTTTTCTTCTTCGCGTCGACTTCGTCCGTCGACTTGTCTTCGCCGACTTCTGCAACTCGTCCACTCGTCCACTGTCTGCAATTATCCATCTACTCTGCACACGTTCTGTCCCCTGCAATAAATGATCAATCAGTCTGCAAATCTTATCCAGCTTCTTCCACCGCCTCAATCCATCACGCGTCTATTATCTTCATTTTCCTCTGCTGCCTCTTCCTTTCTCTATATAAACCCACGAGCCTTCTCCTCAAAATAGACATCCACAATCCATCCACGACCCAACATACCACATACCACACATCACACGTCCATCCCATTTCTCTTCTTCCGCCTTCTCCATTTTATTTATTTTACATTCCATCGTATCCACCTCTAGCCCTACGTATACAAAATAGCAGAGCGAGCAGGAGTGATTACAGATGATTTCTATTACTCTTGTTTCTGTTTATCTATTTAATATGTTAGGCTAGTTTACGTACGCTCTGGGAACGGTTATTATGTGTTTATATTAATTATGCAATATGTTTACTGGTTTTATTTAAATACAGTTTGTTACGTTTTAAAGGTTATCTCGCACCCTTTTTAATAAATGTCATGAGTTTATTAAACTGCTTTACTAAATCTATTTTGATCAGACCGGTGATAAATAGATAGGTTAATTAAGACGTAAAACTGGAGGAAACTTGTTATGATTTAATAAGTTAGTATTCAGTTGCAAATGTAATTCCTCAATACTCCTCTGCCGTTTACAGGCATTTTGCTTGAACCTTGATTAGAACCTTGCATTTTCAGGTAAACGAGTTCTTTTAAGTCTATGACTTAGACCTTAAGAAAATAACAGGAACCTTGCCAAATTATTAAACCAGTAGAGATAGCTTAATTATGCAGATTATAATAACCTGACCCAGAGTTCCATTTAATTTATCTGTTAACTTAGTTTATTTTATCTGTCCTTTTTATTCATATACAAGTCAATTAATCCTCCCCCCTTTTGTGACACGCTTAGGTACTATAATATGTATATTAGTCCCACGGTTCGACATCCGGTCGCTTACAATTCACTATACTACCACGACCGGGATTTGTTTGCAGCCCGACGTTTATTTTGAGTTTTTAATTTCTTTTCTTTTAATTTTACACCAGTTTAACCACTCACGATACAACGTCTGCAAAATGGCGCCGTTGTCGGGGACTAGATTTATTCTAGTCCCTAAGCCCCGGATTATTCACTTGTTATATTAGAATATTTTGTCTATATTATTTTTGTTTGTTGTTTATATTAATTATCTTAGTTTATACTTATTATCTTTTATATCTTGTCATATTATTTTTATGTTTGTTGTGTTTCAGTGAGTACGTAACATAAAAAAAATTAAAAAAAAAGGAGCGAACAGAGCTGTGTCCGCCCCACTCCCAAGCGGACGCCCATGCGGACGCTTCTCAGGATCGCAACAGCCTTGTCCGCCTTGATTCGAAGCGGACGTCCGAGCGGACAAAACTAATTCAGAGGCGCGCGTTTGATCTCTGTTCTTCCCCAACTTCCAAACTGCTCCAGCTCGACCCGAAGAGAAGAACAAGCTCGCGACTCCAGTCCATCTCCGAACTACTTATATTATTATTGTGTTTGTTTATAATCATTTTATTTTCTAATTTGTTTCAGTAGTTTTGTTTTATATACAAAAAAACACAAAAAAAATGGAAATGGAACAGGTGTTCGAGCAAGAGTTTCGCTATTCACAGTATTTATACTGCTCCGTATGTGGGGGAGCTCATGATTATGAGGATTGTCTCATATTCCAAGAACAACTCTGGTTAGAAGATCAACCAGACTACCTGGAGAGACTCGCTCAACAAGAACAGCAACCAAAGAGCGAAATAATTCATGAGGAAGAACACCCCACTACGGATGTAAGTTATTCTCTTCCCTCTACAATCGCCTACCTCCAGTTTCCATCCTTCTCTGTTCTCTATCCAGAAGATGAGGATACTTACATCCTCGAAAATGAAGAGAAGGAATTGTCATCATCTCCCGCCAAGATATCCAAACAAAACGCCACTATCACCTTCAAAGAATTAACTTTCTCTGAAGATGATATCAAACAGCGTTCTTTCTACGAGCCTCACCTACAAGAGGAGGAAGTTTACATCCTCCAATTTGAGGAAGAAAAATCATCACCACCGGGTCTTCTGTTAGAACTACGTTCCCGGCAATACCTCCTCAAACATCAGATTTTGTGGAGTATTAATTATTTTATATGCCGAGGTAACGTTTTGTTTTGATCCAGGATAACAAAGCAGGCGTCTAGCCAAAGACGTTAAAGAAGGGCAGCTTCCCGGGAGGCAACCCGGGTGTACTTTTATTTTATTTTGCTTTTATGCTCTTTTTAATTTTCAGGTTCTCTTTAAATTTTATTTTTGCTAACTTTTAACCCTGTTTATAGTATGGTTGCTTCTAGTGTCTTATGCAGGTGCACCTTCATATCTACACTGCAACCAAGCTACGCTACTTGAGGCTGAAGCTCAAGTGTGGGGGAACTCCTTTAACGACAAGCAAAAATAAAATCAGGGGAGTACCAGTTTCTTTAATTACGCTTTTATTTAAATAAAAACTGCAGAGGAGCGTTTATGTGCTTAAATGTTTATTTGTGATCTTTGTGTTATCTCTATTTTATCTACTTACCGAAAAGGTCTTCTGAAACCTTCCCTTGTTTTTCTGGTGAACAATGAGGACATTGTTCAATTTAAGTGTGGGGGAGTGTGCCCTTTTCGGTGACATTTTTTACTTAAATGTTTAATCTCTCTGCTTATCATGCGTTTGTCCAATTCAAATATTATGGACCCTTTATATATGGGTTGTTCTCTTTAAGAATAAATATTGTTATGAATTGTAGGATAAATGGTACAAATTTTAAAATTTTGATTACTTTTGAGGAGCATTTTATATGCGGTGTGACCAAATAATCTGCAAATGGTTGGATTTTATTGCTCAGGGTTTCTTTCTGTCTTCTCTCTTAGGGATTGCTAAGGGGTGCTTCTCTGTAAAAAAAAAAAAAGAGAGAAAGAAAAATACAAAATAATAAGGGACTTGCGAGACACCATTGGTAACCAACAAAGAGAATTGAGTGTTCTTAAATACAAAGGTGTAATGCCTACATTTTCTCATCCCTTATGCAAAAGTGAAACAAATGCATAAATCTATTTTTCCTTTTGTTTTCTCCTCAATGCCCATTCTTGAGAGAAGTTGGCCATGGTAAAAGTTCTCGGAGTCACCCAAAAGAAACATTGAAGTACCCTGGATCATACCCCAAAACTCTATATTTTATTTTCACCCTGAGCACACCTATGCCACCAGCAGTTAATTTTTCACACTCCTCAATAAGTTAAAAAGATCATGTTTGTCCTACCCTTCATAATAATATTTGTTAGTATTGAGCATTCCTTACTTACTTGGGTACGTGATTTTGCTTGAGGACAAGTAAAAAGATAAGTGTGGGGGTGTGATAAGTGTCCAAATGAGCATGTTTTATAGGTGTATTTCATATATATTATTAGCACTTTTCTTGCTCATTTCTCCACTTCGGTTAGTTTTCCTCTAGTTTATGTTTTATTGTTTATCTCACAAATTTATTGTTTTAACATGAGGAAAACCAAGCTGGAAGTAAAGTAGACGAAGAGACGAACACATAGACGCAAACGGCTCAGAAAACGGAGTCCAAAGGAAGAATCTAGAGCCGGTCAAAATTCGTAGAAGGAATAAGCTTGTACGTCGTGAAAACAGGCGGACAAGAGACAAGTGCAACCGCCCAAAATGGGGCGGACACTCACACTTGCAACCGCCCATAAAGAGGCGGACAAGAGTAAGGCACAACCGCCTGATATGGGGCGGACAGCACACATAGCCACCGCCTGTTATGTGGCGGACACAACATGAAGAACCGCCTGTTCTTGGGCGGACTCGACACACACTAACCGCCTAATATGGGGCGGACATACATAAGGCAACCGCCTGTTATCAGGCGGACATGGAGGCGGACAGCAGCAGTTAGTCAGTCGCGCCAGTTTTCTTCTTCGCGTCGACTTCGTCCGTCGACTTGTCTTCGCCGACTTCTGCAACTCGTCCACTCGTCCACTGTCTGCAATTATCCATCTACTCTGCACACGTTCTGTCCCCTGCAATAAATGATCAATCAGTCTGCAAATCTTATCCAGCTTCTTCCACCGCCTCAATCCATCACGCGTCTGTTATCTTCATTTTCCTCTGCTGCCTCTTCCTTTCTCTATATAAACCCACGAGCCTTCTCCTCAAAATAGACATCCACAATCCATCCACGACCCAACATACCACATACCACACATCACACGTCCATCCCATTTCTCTTCTTCCGCCTTCTCCATTTTATTTATTTTACATTCCATCGTATCCACCTCTAGCCCTACGTATACAAAATAGCAGAGCGAGCAGGAGTGATTACAGATGATTTCTATTACTCTTGTTTCTGTTTATCTATTTAATATGTTAGGCTAGTTTACGTACGCTCTGGGAACGGTTATTATGTGTTTATATTAATTATGCAATATGTTTACTGGTTTTATTTAAATACAGTTTGTTACGTTTTAAAGGTTATCTCGCACCCTTTTTAATAAATGTCATGAGTTTATTAAACTGCTTTACTAAATCTATTTTGATCAGACCGGTGATAAATAGATAGGTTAATTAAGACGTAAAACTGGAGGAAACTTGTTATGATTTAATAAGTTAGTATTCAGTTGCAAATGTAATTCCTCAATACTCCTTTGCCGTTTACAGGCATTTTGCTTGAACCTTGATTAGAACCTTGCATTTTCAGGTAAACGAGTTCTTTTGAGTCTATGACTTAGACCTTAAGAAAATAACAGGAACCTTGCCAAATTATTAAACCAGTAGAGATAGCTTAATTATGCAGATTATAATAACCTGACCCAGAGTTCCATTTAATTTATCTGTTAACTTAGTTTATTTTATCTGTCCTTTTTATTCATATACAAGTCAATTAATCCTCCCCCCTTTTGTGACACGCTTAGGTACTATAATATGTATATTAGTCCCACGGTTCGACATCCGGTCGCTTACAATTCACTATACTACCACGACCGGGATTTGTTTGCAGCCCGACGTTTATTTTGAGTTTTTAATTTCTTTTCTTTTAATTTTACACCAGTTTAACCACTCACGATACAACGTCTGCAATTACAAGCCGGTCAGACAGCCCCAGCGTCGACTGAACCCTAACATGAAGGAAGTTGTCAAGACAGAGGTGTTGAAGCTTTTAGATGCTGGAATCATTTACCCCTTATCGGAAAGTCCCTGGGTGAGTCCTGTACAGGTAGTTCCTAAGAAAGGGGGTTTTGAGGCTGTTCTGAACAACAAAGGTGAGTCTATTCCTCAGAGAAAGATCACTGGATGGCGTATGTGCATAGATTATAGGCGTTTGAATTGTGCTACAAGGAAAGATCATTTCCCTCTCCCTTTTATTGATCAAATGCTTGAGAGGTTGGCCGGGCAGGAATATTATTGCTTTTTAGATGGTTTTTCAGGGTACTTTCAAATTCCTATTGCACCTAAGGACCAGGACAAGACTACTTTCACTTGTCCATATGGTACCTTTGCATATAAACGGATGCCCTTTGGATTATGCAATGCCCCTGCCACTTTCCAGCGTTGTATGCAGGCTATCTTTGCAGACTTCATTGAGCAGAGTATAGAGGTATTTATGGATGATTTTTCTGTCTATGGTTCTGACTTTGATGTTTGTCTGGCTCAGCTTGACCTTATCCTTGGACGTTGCGAAGAGACCAACCTGGTGCTAAACTGGGAGAAATGTCAATTCATGGTAAAGGATGGGATTGTGCTTGGCCACAAGGTGTCTGGCAAAGGGATTGAGGTGGATAGAGCTAAAGTAGAAGTTATAGAGAAGCTGCCAGCGCCTACTTGTATAAAGGATATAAGAGCTTTTCTTGGGCATGCTGGTTTCTATCGACGGTTCATTCAAGACTTCTCTAAAATAGCTAAACCGTTGACTGATTTGCTTATGAAAGATGCCCCTTTTCTCTTCTCTGAAAATTGTCTGGATGCTTTCAATTTGATTAAGCAAAAGTTGGTAGTTGCTCCTATTGTTGTTTCTCCTGACTGGTCATTGCCATTTGAGATTATGTGTGATGCTAGTGATTTTGCAGTAGGTGCAGCCCTGTGCCAAAAGAAAGATAAGGTGTTGAGAGTTATTGCTTATGCGAGTAAAACTCTTAATGACGCTCAGAGAAACCACACAACCACTGAGAAAGAGCTCCTGGCTGTGGTCTTCTCCTTAGATAGATTCAGATCATATTTATGGGGAAGTAAAGTGATTATTCACACTGACCACTCTGCTCTTAAATATTTGTTTACTAAGAAAGAGGCCAAGCCTCGCTTGCTACGTTGGATTCTTCTTTTACAGGAATTCGATATAGAAGTGAGAGACAAGAGTGGTAAACTGAATGTTGTTACTGACCATCTCTCTAGGATGGTAACTCCAGACGACGGTATTCCTATTAATGATTTTTTTCCCGATGAAGCCGTCTTCAGTTTGAAAAAGGTGCAAGAGCCATGGTATGCTGATATGGCTAATTTTCTTGTTTCTGGAGTTGTACCTCATGATTTATCATATTCCCAGAAAAAGAAATTCCTTTCTGATTCCCGCCATTATATCTAGGAAGATCCTCATTTGTTTAGAGTGTGTGCAGATAGCTTAATTCGCAGGTGTCTCCCTGATGATGAGGTACCCAGTGTTCTAGAGTTTTGTCACTCCAGAGAAGCTGGAGGCCATCATGGATCTCATCGGACGGCAGCTAAGGTTTTGGAGTCCGGATTTTATTGGCCCACACTCCATAAAGACTGCCAAAGCTTTGTGGCTAGTTGTGATAGCTGTCAGCGCATGGGCAATACTTCAAGGTGACATGAGATGCCTCAGCAAAGCATTTTGGAGGTCGAACTTTTTGACTGCTGGGGTATCGATTTTATGGGGCCATTTCCCTCTTCACAAGGTTATCAATACATTCTGGTGGCAGTGGACTACGTGTCCAAGTGGGTTGAAGCCATACCATGCCAGAATGCTGATTCAAAGACCGTGGTCAAGTTTATCAAAAAGCACATCTTCACTCGCTTCGGAGTTCCACGAGCAATTATCAGTGACGGGGGATCACATTTTTGCAACCGTTCATTCGATGCCTTGCTGGCTAAGTACGGAGTACGTCATAAGGTTGCACTACCGTATCACCCACAAACAAATGGACAAGCTGAAATATCCAATCGAGAGTTGAAGTGGATTCTCCAAAAGACAGTAAACTCTTCAAGGAAGACTGGTCTCTACGGTTAGATGACGCTCTCTGGGCCTACAGGACAGCATTCAAGACACCCATCGGGATGTCTCCTTTTAGGCTGGTATATGGGAAATCTTGCCATCTACCTGTTGAGTTGGAGCATAAGGCGTACTGGGCACTTAAGGCCCTGAACTTTGACATACTTGCTGCTGGTGAGAAACGCAAATTTCAGCTTTCAGAGCTTGAAGAACTAAGAGATCAAGCTTACAACAGTGCTCGAATCTACAAGGAGCGCACCAAGAAACTCCACGATCAAATGATCAAGAAGCGTGACTTCAAAGTTGGAGATTGGGTGCTCCTCTACAACTCCAGATTGAAGATCTTTCCAGGAAAGCTTAAATCTCACTGGGCAGGACCATTTAAGGTGGTAGGGGTTACTTCATTTGGAGCCTACGAACTGCAGAACAAGAAGGGTGAAACCTTCAAAGTTAATGGGGCCCGTCTGAAGAGGTATACTTGTCCTGCTGATGTTTCTACTGACTTGCTTGGAGTTTCTTTTGTCCAGGTACAGCAGGATCTTTCTTCCCCTGTTTCGGAGTCGGCGCCACCTAGAAAGAAGTCTCTCCCATGGCGGTTAAAACATAAGTTCCGAAAGCTGCGCAACTTAGTTCTAGGAAGTTGTGGGACCCCTTCCCACTCCTCTTCCTCTTTCTCCTAA
This sequence comes from Limonium bicolor, assembly GCA_023374045.1. Taxonomy (NCBI): domain Eukaryota; kingdom Viridiplantae; phylum Streptophyta; class Magnoliopsida; order Caryophyllales; family Plumbaginaceae; genus Limonium; species Limonium bicolor. Next base: position 13,505,802 of record CM041783.1, on the reverse strand, counting down.
TTGGACTGATGAGTCTAGCTTGAGACTATACAACAGAGCAGCTTGGTGGGAGGCAACCCACCACTTATTTTCAATTTACAGGAAGAATTCTCTACCCTATTTTCTTGAACTTACATTTCCTTTCAGAATTATGTGTGCTTAAACAATATGTTTAGTAAAAAAAATGATTTTATCTATTTTTCTTATATATCCATATTAGGGCGCGGTCGCGCACAAGGTGCAATAACTTGAGTTCTTCTGGTTGTTTAGAATATTCTTTCCAGGCACATCTTGCGCGATTCTACAGCAGAACTCAAGTGTGGGGTGAGCCGTGCAGCACACCCTGAACGAACTCTGGGGAGTATTCTACATCCTTTCACTCTTGAATATTTTATATGCTCCCCTCTAAACTGTTATGTGTAATTTTGTTTCCCCGTTGGATTGCTTGCACAATGTTAATTCTTCCTAAGCAATGAGGACATTGCTTCACTCTAAGTGTGGGGTGAGGTAAGCTCCTTCGCCGCTTGTTTTTTGTGTGTCTTTGAGCTCTTTTCTCTTCCATTTGTTTAAGTCTTGCTGTGTAGCTTAACTTGGAAGGAAGCCATAGAGGAAGTATAATTGGTTAGCTAATCTTGGGGTGCAAAATTTTTAAATTTTTCTGGTTTTAATTGATTAAAATAAAGTCTATGTTCTGTGAATGCTTTAATGATTGAGAATACTCACCATCTGAACCCTGTTTTTAGCCTTGAGCCTTGGAATGTCTGAATTGAAATGGTTGGAAAAAGAACAAGGCAAGGTACTCCGCTGATCCTAAGCATGCTTAATTTTAATTCTGATCCAAAATTGGGCCTCGTCCACTTGGTTATTAAGTCCTTTGGGGTGCCTCATCACCTAGCTACCTAAGGTCCTTGTGATCTGGGATAGTTGACCCAAAGCCGTTACATGGGTGGAGAGAAAAGTTTGTGGTGAAAGAGATTAAAAGCGCTTAAAAAAAATGTGCAATCGCTGAGCTGAATGAATATTTATTTCTCTTTATGGATCAAGAGTATGTGGCATTGAAAGGTATGATGGAATAAGATCTTACTTCATGCCCCTTGTTGTTCTAACGGTTTGAGAATGAAAAGGTGGATTGGCTCATTGCTAAAGGCGAGGTTCTTATGGTTTTGTTTCTCTATTGTTAACTTTGAATGACTTCTTGTTTAAAAAAAAAATGAAATGTGCTTAATAAACTGAATTGCCCCCTTGATTAGTAAAGCAAGTAGTGTTCTTCTTCTGTGCTCTTCCTTTTGAGTTGAATTTCATTAGCTTGGCTTGGACTTGTGTTTGAGAGTTTTGCTTGAGGACAAGCAAAAGGCTAAGTGTGGGGTGATTTGATAAGTGTGAAATTGATATAATTTTATAGGTGCTAAATTCTTATTATGCGCAACTATTTAGGCGTTTTCTCACACTTATTATATGTTTTTCTGTGCTCATACTCTAGATAAGAACTGATGCCAATTTATATGATAAAATCAGGAAATGATGGTGGAAATGCATAGTTCTCCTCACGAGCTTTCCAGCACTGCAAACCGGGAACAAATCGAAGCTCAAATGAAGAATCTGGGACAGTTAGAAGATAACAAAAATAAGGAAACTTTTCAAAAGACAAAAAAAAAATTGTGAACGTTCGTAGACGTTCACATGCAAATTAAAAAAAAATCCAAAATCAAAACGCGTGAAGATTTGAAAAAAAAAATTCAAAATTTCAATCAGCGCCGCCGAAGACTTAAATAAATAAAAAAAAAGTTTAATTGTGAAGTCTGCACTCGCAGACGTTCACTAGCAAAAAAAAAATTTAATCTGCTTTTGCAGACCGCTTTTCAAGAAAAGAAAGAGACAAAAAGAAATCTACTTTTGCAGATTTATGCTTAGCACGCGCCGAAACAGCAGGATTTGAGGAAGAAAACTGAGCACCACCAGCAGCTTTCCTGTACCAATATTAGGCAGAGCCTCCTAAATTTTCTCCCATAAATTACTCACCTACCAGCCGTCTATTTCCTTGTCTGTTTCCTCATTTTACAGTCTATAAAAGCCACTCCATCATTCGGCACTGGGGACTTCATCAATGAACACCCGACATCACCCGACCATACAGCACCACTCTCGTCCCCACTCTCTCTTTATCTTTCACTTTCTTATTTTTTTCATTCCAACTACATAAACTCACGTACTACACTCCCATTTCATTTCCACTTTATTCCAACCCCACCATCACCTTCACTTTTCTTATTTTCCATTCATATCCCACGTACTCCCAATTCACAACTCCATCCAATTCATTCACAAATTAAACATCCGACCACCATCTCCATTTTAATTATCCATCTACCACAAATTCTATTCCGGTCTGTTAGAATAACGGAGCAGCTTCAGGAGTTAGAACAGATGATTTCTTTTACTCTTGACTCTGTTTATTTATTTAATATGTCCGGCTAAATTATTTATACTCTGGGAGATGGTTATTATTAGTTTGTTTTAATTGTGCAATATATTTTACCGGTTAAAATTAATTATAATTTGATACAATTATTGTTATTTCTCTCGCTTTTTAATAAATTACATGTGTTTATTTAATTGCTTTACGAAATCTATTTTGATCAGATCTGTGAAAAATGGATAGGTCCTATTAATTGTTATGTCTGTGGAAAAATTTATTCTGAATGAATAAATCTAGTATTTCAGATTGAAATTATATTTCTTTTTAATTAGTCGTTTACATGTGTTGTGCTTGAGTTTATATCAAACCTTGCATGTTCTGGTAAATGAGGTCATTAGGATTTAGGATTTAAATCTGAAGACTTTAAAAGGAATTTTGCCAAATTATTCTTAATTAAACCGGTAGAGTAGCATAATTAATCAAACGAGTGAAACCTGAACCCAGGGTCCGTTCTCTCATATTTTCAAACCACCTTTTAATATTCTATTATTTAAATTCCTAGCTGTTAATTAAATTCGTGTTTTCTTTATTATAATTTACAGTTTAAAAACAAACAAATTCCCCCTCAATTTACTACCTTTGCTAAGTCTAGATAATTTTCGCATAGTCCCACGGTTCGATACCTGGTTCCCATAAACTCTACTACAATAACCGGGATTTTTGTAACCTGACGGTTTTCTGATTTATTATTCTCTAAGATTATTTCTTAGTATTTAATAGGTCAAATTTCTCGTTTGCAGTTTGACGGTTGTCATAGCATACCGCAATATTACTATCTTCCCAATGTGGAGATGTTTTATTCCCATTTAGGTTTCATGTGTAGGTTAGCTTACCTCATATTATCTCATTCATGATACAATTTACCAAGTATCTTGGTTGACACTAGATGAAGTAATTTGTCGGGTTACAAGCTCTCCTGAGCGTCGGTCATTTATGGTGTGCAATGTGCATTCACATTGATTGTTTTTGACATTTGCTGTCTTCCATTGCTGAGCATTGGTTATAGGCTCTAGCTGTGTAGTTCTACTTGTATGTACATCACCGGGACATCCCAAGAAACTTCAAGGGTTTTCTAGTCCCGTTCTCCAATTGAGGAGTATTCTATCACTGGTAAATGAAAGTTCTGTTGAGAGGTTTGTTTCCACTCATAGGCCTCATGACAAGGTTTACTATGATAGTATCTGTTTATGTACTACATATGGAGTATACTTACTCCTTTAAGTCACAATGGTTTGGAAATCTCCTTTCCTTGTTCCATCGCCCCTTGGCAATATCTATATACATAGGCTTTATTGTTATACTAGATGGAAGCCTTTTCGAAGGGTTCACATCATCACCACGTTGGTGGTCTTTGGTTAATGAGGGGTACCTTTCCTCGAGTTTCCCGTAGTGTCCAAGTGTGGACTAGGCCAATGTTGGCATTATCGCGCTTCTTGTGCCTTTGTGCTACCATTGCTACAGAAGGCATGAAGGGTAATTAAAAGCTTGTCAACTGTATACTAGACTGATGCTCTAGTGATAGTGACCTTGAGGTAGCCATTACTCCAAGCCACTCATGATGTTGAGTTTAAATTGGGTGGTTCAGTTGTCGATTTATTTGTCGTATGAAGCAATATCTTTGCAAGTCTTGTTAGTAAATGGTGTGGGTTTTGCAACCGTTTGCGGTTACACAACGTAGTTGGTTTATGGCTTTTAAGCCTTATTGCTGCCAGAGCCGGCTGAGAGGGTGTGCAGGTGGTGCCACGGCACAGGGCCCCCATTTATCCGGGGCCCCATTTTTTAAGGGTCTTATTATTTTTTTTAGTTATAGTTAATTAGTTAATAGTTTATATAAAAAATTATAAGTAAGATATTATAAATCAAAAATATGATATTTTATTAATGAATTTTATTTATAAATCAATAAACTAATTAATAGTAAAAAATATGACATAAATATTACTATATGTACACATACAATTAAGTATTCAAATTTTATACTATATTTTTTACAAAAAGAGATATTATCATTACAATATGGTATTGATAAATAAATCTTAAAACTACTATTTGAAAATATTTTTGTCTTAAAAACATGTATACAAATGAATAAATAATTTTATTTTAAAACAATTGTATCATATAATTAAATATTTATTATTTTAGATATAATAATTTAAAATTGTTGTATTTTAAAAAAATAACTTTTTATTCGATAAAATAAGCAACGTATATTTTTTAAATTAAAATGTAACTATTTTTTATATAATTTAATATGTTTATATATATTATGATCATGTATTTGAACTGGCACAGGGCCCCATAATTAATTGAGACGGCCCTGATTGCTGCAAGCTATGCTCTTTGCAAGCTACTTATACATATTTCCACTCCTTGTATACCCCATAGGTTGGAGGTATTACTGGCTCCATGGCAAGTCGTGGCATCACGCTTCCGTTCATAGGAGACCCTTTAGGCAATCTGGTGTTACTCAGTGCCTTCTAGTGGTTGAGGGTATTTCCTGTTAAGTGAAATCCCTTCGGTGTCCTAACCGAGTGCTCGTTCCAGCTCCCGTGCTCTTATCATGATGCTTTGCTCGACTGTTGTCAATCGAGACACCCTTCAAGGATTGCTCCTGGGTGTTGTTGGTTATGCCGTTACATCCGGCTAATGTTCATGATGTGCTGTGTCTACTATACCGCCTTGTGGTATCGTAGTTGAGTTGTCCCTCTTTGGGTTATAACATCTCCCGTCCTTGGGTAGACCGTTTATACATTCTCCTAGCGTTTAGACTAGGTTGAAATCCTCTCCAATGATGGATTATACTTCGTGGTAATCCTGTGGTTGCCCTGGGGAACTCCGTCTCGTTTGTTGAGCATCGTTGTCCACATTAGGCATATGACTTACCGTGTACGGGCTGGGTATCCTTTCCAGCTGTTAGGTATTTGTTTGATGGTTTTAAGACATCCGATGTCTATACTTACTAGTTTGTGCTCTTTGCGCCTCTTAGTTCTTATTCCTTACCTTTAGATGGATTCTTTGAGTTCCTTTATACCTGATCGTCTTAGGTGTCCAGTCATTCTGGTTAAACTTACTGATGGTCCGTAGAACGGTGTTGACTACTTCCCGTGTTTCGTGCACTACATGTATACATACGTGGGGTACCTTGTTGATACGTTACCACTTACCCAACTATGTGTCAGGCCCGCAAGCTCCTTCGGAGTGCGGTCGTCCCACATCCCGTATTTGGGTACAATCATAGTGCTCGTCACACACCTAAGTGAAGTATTCTATTGTCAACTCCTCTTGTATCATCCTATGATACTCACCGTAATTTTGTTGGTTTGGTTTTAAAATCCAAGGTTTTAAAAGAAAGGTTGTGGTTTTGAAACAAAAATTTGGGTTTTAAAATCGTAGTTCGATGTTAAAAGAAGTTTCTCATGGCGTGGCCATGTTCGAGGTCTTGACCAAGCCCAGCTTCTTGTTGTCTGGTATGTCCTTAATACAACGGTTAGGCCGTTAGGCCTTCCTAAGGTTTCCATTCTTCCAGTTCTTAGGATGTGTAATCCTGTAGTCGCTTCATTACAGTTACGGTACATTACTATGTACCTGTGGTGTGTTAAAGTTCCTTTACATATTCCTGTTCTCACTGCACTTGCTGCGGCAAGTGCGTGATACTGTTGGTTTTTGGGTAAACCTATACCAGTCTTGGTATGGTTTCCACTTGTATTTAATAGTCTTGTTGACTCTTCCCTTGATCTTATTGATCTAAGTTTGGGATACTTGATCTCTCGGGTAACTTCTCATTGGTCTTGACATGACTGTCTTTGACCGGGGTACTTCTCCAATCCTTGGAGATCCCAATTTATTCGTCTTATGTTTTTCCTTGTTGCTCGTTCTCACCGGTTTACCGTGTCATTGAGCCTTAGTTTGTTTAGGCACTACGGTTGTAGTTGCATTCAGATTATATCTTGTGAATGTTCTTGTAGCTATCTGAGCTATGTTAGCCAGGTATTGTAACCTTTGTGGCGTTGTAGTTCTGGAGTCAACCCCTTCCGACTATGTCCATAGTCAGCTAGTATACCATTGATGGTGCTATTTAGCCTTTACTGTCCCGTAGACTTGTGTCTCGGTTTTGTTACTGCTCCTTTCTCCGCTCTGTTGCACGTTTAGTGCTTTCTTTCCTGCTGCTGGTTGACTAGCCAGGTTTCGCGACTGCTCCGCCATTAAGTGCGGGTACAGTTGTTCAACCGGGATCCATCTCCGGGACTCCCAATCCTTTGCATCTACTATATGTCGGTTCTTGTTTACCGTACGGTGATTTCACAACTGCCAGATCGGGTTTTCCCGAGTATGAGAGGACTTTCCTTATCTCTGGCGTTCCTTCCCAAGTTATACAGTGGGTTTGTGGAGGGCGGGTCTGATAATGTAGGTATCCGATACTCACCGGGAGTTCCTAACTAGCATCTCTCTAATGTTATCACTCAGCCCTTAGCCCTAAGCTCCTAATTCCTAACTCGGTATTTCCTAAACTCGGTATTTCAAGTCATCAGAGCGATACTTCGCTCTGATACCACTTTTTGTAACACCCCTACCGCTAATACCGTAATTACCATCCAATCTCCTTATAATTCTCTACTCACACAGCGGCTACATACTTACACAGCGGTGGGTGATACAATGCCGTTAGCCACCCACATGACTAACAAGGCTTACTGCTACTACATACAACATCGGTCTGATGGACCGGAATATCTGAGTGCTACACAAATACAATCCTTACTACAGTTACAACCGGGTACTACAACTTCCCATTCAACACAATACTCCATTGCAATACCATACAATACAATATACATACCGAGTTTACTAAGTTCCAAATACAAATACAATACTTCTTCCAAGTTTGTACATACTCACTAAGAGTCTACATCTACCCATTCCTCACAACTGCATACTTCCAACACTTATGGTGTACCCCTTGATACACTTCTACCTCAAGGCTACAAGCCTTATACGAATTACTACTTTCTACATTTCCTTCCTAGCTGTCAAACGTAGCCGTTGATCTCTTACCGTGATCATGTCCGCTTCGATACCTGCACACTAAAAACGTTGCCCCTAGGGGCTCACCTTTCGCTGCATATGACTTCCACATACCCCGCGTAATAGCGAGGGTACGCCGACCACTTGGTCGAATACATGCAATTCATTTTACAATACATACATACATACATGCTTCATTCATAATACTACAATACTACACAAGGAATACATGCATACACACAGTACAATACATACAAGGTAAACCATACAAGCCAACCGATACTTACTTACCTTTCCTGAAATACGCATACACAATACATATACAATACATACGCAATACATACACAATACACAATACTTGTTAGCTCCATTTGTCCACCCGGGTTAATCGGGTGGAGATTACTCTTTTACTCGGGGTCAATGAATTACACCAGCCAAGACCATTACTCATACAATACTTTACTTACTACATACTCGAGTTAAGTCGTCGGGACCTCCGGCCCGGGGACTACACCGTCCCACCACCGGGATTTACTTGGCTCACTAATCCAGGATGCTACCCATTTAAGGGGTTTGGGCCATGGAATAGTTTAAGAACCAGGAATCGGATCCAACCTCTTGTGTCTCCTCATCCTCACGTGTTGCCGAAACTATATCGGACTTCTACTCATTCCAATTTACTCAATACTTACGTCAGGAGTTATGTAGTTAAGAATTAGTAGAAGTCACACATCCAAGCCACATACACAAATACATTGCTCATATACACATCCATACAAAATACAATACAATACACAAGTACACTACAAGATACAATTACACTTCATCATCATTCATATATTTCATGAATTATACAAACTAGTGTTCAAGACAATATACATCAAGAACAACCTAAGCAAGCACAAGTAAGTGCAATATAGTCCGATTCATGCTTTTATCTTATTTAGGTGATCAAATAAGCACACAAATCGGGGTAACCAGGTTAGGATACAGAGCATGAAGAAATCTTACCTTTTACCGGAATTTACTTTATCAGGTGTTCCTTTGTTCCTTTGGTTCACTCTCGTTCCTCGAGTCTTATTCTTGAACCTCCGGCTACATGCCAAATGGATCCATTAATACTAAGCATTACAATACATACATACATACATACTTACTACTCCTGTACTTACCCCGTTATCCCGTTATTTCGGTTTAACTTAATGTTCTTATACTCTCAACTTTCTTACTTACTTCTCCAACTTGTTTGTACCTTTAATGACCCCTAAACATCATTGATTAAGTGCTAATTATCTTATACTAACATTACCATTCATTACCTTTCCTTAAGGCCCACTTAGTAAGCTTAAAATTCAATTTTGGTGTTGGTCCGGGACCTTGTCCGAGTCCTTAGTCCCGGACCAACACTGGTCTAAAGTCTCAGCTGAATTTCTTTGATGGTCCGGGATCTTGTCCCCATCTCAAGTCCCGGACCAGATGCTTGACTCTACTCTCGGCACAAATAAAAGGGGTGGTCCGGGTCCTTGTACCCTAGTAAAGTCCCGGACCCTTAAGTCTGCATTCTCTCGGGTTGTTTTAATGGGGTGGTCCGGGTCTTGGTCCTGGACCTAAGTCCCGGACCACAGCAGATCTGTTACAAATTGTGCATTTTTCTTGCTCTGTTCAATTCCTTTCTTTGCCCAATCAATTCCCAAATATTCCTACACTCAATCCTACATGTTTAAGCACCTAATTAAGCTCCTAAACATCCTCAATTCCTTTATCAGCTTCTTACTTCTTTTCATACTAATTCACACACATAATTTCTACATTTGCATTCTAGAACTTACATTATTTCTCCTAGTTGTGTTTTGCTACAGATTTTGGTTCCTACTTCCTCCATACATAATTTCCTCTCCTAATGCCATTTCCAAGGCCTACAATGCATTATCTTGCCTCTTCAAGTTCAACACTCATTCTACTAGGTCTTGCACACAAGTTCTCCTAGTTTCTCCAATACATTCCAACACCTCTTGCTACATATTTTTACCTTCTTATTTCTCATACTACAACCACCATCCCATAGCTACTAAACATCTCTACCAACTCCAATACACACCTTGGTTCTCCCATTCACCAAGTCATCCATAAATGTACATATTCCTACCAAAATTTTGCCATAGTTTATCTACAATTCTAAATTCTCCACATACATACTTTTTCATCAAATTCATTCCTAATCTAGCCACACCCATTCAAGGGTCCTACCAGCACTCAAAATAATACCATTTCAACAATACTTCCTCAATCCACAATACCAATACACATACACAATCTATTTGGCTCTAAGGCCTACAATTCAAATACTAGCTCATAAATACTCAAACTTCATAAACTTCAATACTAATACAAGATTTTGGGTTCTTTAAGTAGTTTACCCATTCCCATTACTCTAATGCATTAAAATTTAGCATTAAGAATGAGCCCTTACCTTAAGCTCTTAATTCCTTCTTTTCTTTTCCAATTCTCCTCCTTCTCTCTTTCTTGCACAAATCGGTCATATGGGGAATGGAGTTGCCAAACTCCATTCCCATCACCCAATGAACACAAAAGGGATGTAATTAACATACTAACCCTTAGTTTAATGCTAATTCATAGAAATGTTTAGAACACTAATTCTAGGGTTTACCTTGTGGAGCTTTTAAGAGGGGTTTTAGTCCTTGGTTCAAGAAGGTGATTCCACCACCATTGCAAGGTTGAATTGATGCTCAAAAGTGTGAGAGAGAAAACATGGCATTACAAAGGGGTAGAAATCGGTTACAAAGAAAGATGGAGAAAACATGAGTTTTTCATGTAGATTTTTACCTTAATGGAGAGAGGAGACTCCAAGCTACCCATTGATGCTATTTTCTCTTTGAATGGGGAAAACCCATGGAGATGAACTTCCTCATTTTGAAATTCTAAAAAGAGGGAAGTGTAGAGAATGATGAGGGGAGAAAGAATATGCAATTATTTTTGCATTTGGAGTTCAAATGAAGGTAGAGCATGGAGAGAAAGAGGGGCTTTCATTGTTGTTGTGGGGAGCTCAAAATCGCCTGCCTTGGGAGGAAGAAGAGAGAGAAATCGGTGGGGAAGAGAGGAGGAAGGTGAGAGAATAGAGAAAGGTGAGGTGAGAGAATGTGTAAGTGCTTTTTACTTTATTCTACTTTTTGCTTTTTGCCTCTTATTTAATTAGCTAGTATGTGAGTGTGTGTGAGGGCCTATTGACTTAATAAAACCGCCCCCCTACAGTATACTAGTTGGAGCGTTTTTCATCTTTTACAGAAAACGCTCGTTAATTTACCCGGTTTTGGTACTATTCACTAACCGGGCCCGTTTTCCGGAATTTTCTTGTTTCCTTAATTTTATTGGTTATTAAGCTTCCATTAATGCTTAATAATAGTTATTTAATGATCTATAATTTTTATGGGTTCGTTTGACCACTCAAAGTCACGTTCTCGAGTTTTCTCGAAAAACGTGCGCTAACTCTATTAGCGTTTTAATACATTATTTGGATCCGTTTTCTTCGGGAGTTGTTCCCATATATTATTTAGGCCTTATTAAGCCTTAATAATCCATATTATACTCTAACCGAGGTCTCGTACCTCCTATGGTTATTTAAACACTTATTTGCGTTTTTCGCTTTTTAAGCATTTCTTCATTTCTTTTGGATTTCTTTTTCCTTACCAATATTACTTAGGCGTCATTAAGCCCTTAAATACATATTAGGTTAATTTTAATCACTATATTTAAGTTCGGGGTATTTCAATAACAAGTGTATATGTATATATGAACATTAGCCGAGATTTGTTTCATTTTTCCTTTTCAAACAAAGAAACTTGCATATATATATTTGTTTGACTATAACATTACAATGACACGAAGAAAAGGACATATTAATTTGTTGGTTAAACTATATATATATATATATATATATGTGATTTATTTATCCTTATATCTTAGACTTCATTCTAACTCATTCACTTAATACTTCAATCCTTTGTATCCACTTAATACTTTAATTCTTCGAATCGTATCATAACTAAATTTTCCACCTATTTCAGTTGTTTATTTAACTACTCAAGTGTCCACTTTATTAGCGCACTATACCCAAATATTCAGATATATGATACCAATATCATATAATGCATATCAACCATGTGACCCAATATACAATTATAGTACTTACTTATTTAACTTTCCAATTTATCAATTAATCTCCTAAATCATTTAGTCTTCAAACAATCGAAACACATGAAGTCAAAAATCCAGGAATTATAGTTAGCATTTTAGGATTCATTATTTATAAATCATCATCTGTTTACGGTAATTGAAACTTAAAAATCTTAACTAACTATTTCTTCACCAACTAAACTTGGTCAACCATGATTTTTAGCATATTAATTCCTTAATTATTTTAATCCATCACCAACCGTTATTGCACATTAATCTCCAACAGCTTTCATTTTGAAGTGCAATTCATCTGAGAATCTTCTACGCTTGATTAGCCCAAATTATTTTCACTAACGCTGTACCCAAAAGCAATCGTCCTAACCTCCACCGATCTGCTGAAACTTCCAAACTCTTAAACCATCAATGTAAGACTTGAATTTATGTCTAAGTCTAATTAACCATAAAACCACAATTTAAAAAATTAATTAACATATGGTTTCATTTTTCAGTTAAAATTCTCGCCACATCCCTTTGTTAATTGATAGTTAACCTTTCAACTTACTAATTTACATTAATATATAATTTTGCATCAGCTTAGAATTTAAACACCCGATTAACACTTGAATCTCTTTTGATTAACTTATTAAGTTATTTTATTTATCACTCACCCACATTTCTTCATAAACCTCCGTTATATATATTAACTTCTTTTTTTATATATTTATTAGTCATTTTAATTATCATGCTATCCCAAACATACCATTGATCCAATGCTTTACATTTAACTTCCTAACCAAAATATAAAACCTGATGTCATGTAATTCTTCATATCTTAGTCCTAATAAATACATGAATTGTAATTTTAATTTAACCCACCTTATTACAAAATCAAACCCAAAGTTTTTTTTCTTTTTCTTTTTTTTCACCTCATTTGTAAAACAGCCATATTTTAAACCAGTAATTTAATAACTTAATATCTTACTCTTTGATTACCATGTTATTATTATATTCTCACATATACTACTCATATCAGGTTAACATTTTGAAATACCCCAAACCTTTATATGTTGTTTAAATGTTAAACCATGGTATGTTAAGGCTAAAAAGTGCCTTAGAAACATTAGTGAACAATTTAAACCATAGTAAACACAGTAAAGTACTACTAAGACAGTTTGAGCAAAAACGTGCTCTAAGCTTGGAACGAACTTGGTTAGGACCCAAAGAGCCTACCAAGACTAAATAATATTCAATTATGATTTAATAAGGCTAATTAAGTCCTTAAGAAACATTGGTGGACAATTAAACCAAACAAAACACAAGAAAACACCTTAAATTCAATTTAAGCAAATACCTGCTCTAGACTTGGTGTAACCTTGTATAAGACCTAAAGGTCATACCTATACCTTATTTACATGTTAGTGGACGTGATAAATCAATTACTAAAGAAAACCAAGCTTGAAAACAAGTTAAAACACAAAATGTGCTTTAAGGAGTCTTAAAGCACATTTTTGAAAAATTGTCTTGTAAATGGGTTTTGAATGGCTAAATGTCCATCATTACTCTTTAATTAACATGTGTACTACTTAGTATCACATTAGGAAGTCTAAATCAATGGGGAATAAAAAATTTCACAATTATGTGCCTTGTTTAGTGAATAGTAACCAAATAGTGCTAGTTTAAGACATTAGTCAATGTAAGTCAACTAAATGGTCAACAAAGACCACAATGTGCCTCATTTGACCAAGGGGTCCGGTTTTTAAGTGTGACTCACCACACTTAGCTAGGCAAATAAAGAAGAAAGCAAAAAGTAAGTAAATTCACTATTCACCTTTTACTTATAATATCTTAACAAAGTAACCTCTCACCTCACTTTTCATTTCCCTCCTGAATTCCCACCGTCTTCATCCTTCCTCTCTTCTTCATTCACGGTTTTGCTACAGCCCATATACCACCTCCATCTTTGATTGTCTATATCTCCTAGCTCCACGCTCCAAAAATAATTCCAAGACCACCATTCTCTTAGTTTAGTCAAGCTCTACAATCTTGTCTTTTCAAAACTCCAAAACCTCCATTTCGGTGCCAAGAGGAATCACCATGGAAGGAGCTTGAGCTCATCTTTTCACACCTTGTTGTTCTCTTTTGCTTCAAGGTAAGGAAACTCAAAGAAAAACTTCATTTCCTCTTGTTTTCATATGTGACCGAAATCACCTTCTTCATGGTGTTTTATTTTGCTCATTCTTAGCTCATTCCAATCTTCAATGGACTAGGTGGAGTCCCCTCTTGCTACTTAATCCAATTCTTATTCAATTCTAAGGTAAAACATTCATTTATGTGTTTTAAGACATTATGTAACCTAAGGTTTATTAATGAGTATAAGCATGAAGCTTAATGCTCATTATCTTTACTTGTGTGTAGATAGAAGATTGAAAAGTGATCAAGTTCCTTGCTCATTTCCTATTCAAGGAAACAAGGAATAAGTTTGAAAGAAAAAGAGGTAAATAACCTAACCTAAAGTGCCTTAGGAAAATTGAGTTTTAGAATGCTTACTAAACTACTTAAGGAGCCAATGGTAAATGAGCTAGAAAAATACTCTCAAGGGTTTATTAAAGGCATATGAGATGTTGTGTGTATTCGCAGGTCAAAGGCATATATAATGTGGGAAATTCAGTGTTTAAGGTTTATGCAATTTAAGGGCCTAAGAGCCATGTTATTTAAGGGCCTAAGCGCAAGCAATTTAAGTTTATGCACTATATTGTGATGTAGTGTAACACCCCCGAATAAATATCCAATAGTACAAAACCAAGCTCCTAGCCATATTACAAGATAACTACGCAGCGGATTCTCAATATTACCCAGGTGCTACAGATGCCAACCACCCACGTGGTTGACAGACCACATTACCAATACTAAGTTACGGTCTGCATGACTGGAAACATCCCTCAATAAAAACTCATGTACAATATAGATACCATTCCCAAATACCTAGTGTATACAACATAGCTACTAGGTTAAACAATACAACTGAAACATTACATCTCGAATTCAGTTTTGCAAGGTACAGTTCATAAATTAGACATATCAACTCATAAGTCTTGCCCGAGTGGACTACCCCCATGACAGTCCTTCACCTACACTCCATCACGTTCCAGATGATTACCTGTAAAAATAAAGGACTCAGCAAAACTATGCTGAGTATGAATATGTGTAGCCCGTATGTTGCCGGGCTACACGACTACTTGGTCGAATATTATTGAGTCCAATTACATGCTATAATAAAGCAGTAAGCACACCACAATACATCAGGATATCATACACACTTAAGGTAACAAAACCTTAGCAACAAGCATCCAAGCATAACATGTTGGCATCATAGCAACATCAAACACGCAATCAAGCACAACAAGCCGCTAGCATGGCAAACAACAATTATGTAAGTCATCAAACACGTGCGTAGGTATGTTTACCAATGATCCTCACTATGGGATCGTTCGAGCGTTGTGCGTTTTCATTTCTTTTCTCTTGTTCCCATAATGTATATTTTCTTTCTCTTTCCTTGCACCAGGTCTGGGGGTATGGTTCAAATCCCGTGACCATATCATGTAGGTGCTAATCTTTCCTTGTTTCCTTAAGGATTATTTATGAACTCTCTTATCACCGCAAGTTGAAGAACGTCTTCTCCATAGCTAATCCTCCATTCCCGGCGTCGTGCGTCGAGGAAGCGGGGTCATCTCTAGACCTCAGGATGTGTTCCACCAATAGGTATTTTACTTTTCATTATCATTATAAGTTCGACACCATAGTGGGTGTCATTAGAAGTCCTCTATAGCTGAAATACCCCTAAATTAATTTAAATTAATTTAGGGGATTTCTTTTATTAAACCTTTAATAATATTATTAAGTATTAAATTATTATATGGAATGAGGAATATTAAATTATTATGGAATTATGAATATTAAATTATTATATGGGGTTGTGAAATTTATTTAGGGGTTTTCTCCTAATTATTATATATTATTATATAGTATTATGAATTTAATAATAAGATTTATAAGTCAATAAATCTTGGGAAAATTATTAAACACTCCAAATATATTATAAAGATTTTAGGAAGTGTTGGAACATTGTTTTGAAATATAAAAGTCAATATAAAATTCTAGAAACCTTAAAGCTTATTAAGCCTTGCTAGAGTTGACTTTTTGAGAATGGTCAAACCAGGCCATGAAACCTATACCAATAAATAGGTTATGAAAAACCATGAAGATCGATAAAAAGAACGTCAAAAACGGATCATCCTAGCCAAAGTTATGCTAGATTGAAGTTTTGAATCAAAATTTTAAGAAGTGCCACGTGTCACTCTGTAAGGGGTCGCTCACACTTAGCCGATTTCTTCCCAGATTTTCGTAACCGAATTCCCTTGCTTAGCCCTAACTTTAGACGGCTATAACTTTTACATATCTCAATATTTTTCCATGCCGTCTTCACCACTCTCTTCTCCTACAATTCCTCTTTTCAACCATTACTCATACAAACCCTAGATCTATCTGAGTCAACCGGAAAATCGAGCCAAAGTAGCCACCTTGCGAGACTGTTTCCAGAATTCCAGAATTTCCTTCGTTTTCAGGTAACTTGCGTCGATCATAACTTCTTCGTTACTCATCCAAATTCCATGTTCTTTAGCTCGTTTTAAAGAGCTCTAATTCCTCTAAAACTTTCGTGTTTATGGTCTAAGCTAATTCTCAACGGATTGGGAGGGAAAGGTGTCTAAAGTTTCGGTCTTGCCAGCACATAAAATAATACCGAAACAGAGAGGTAAACTCGTGATTTTCGACTTCGATTTCTTTCTGTGTGATACGAGTTAGGATTAGTTCTAGCTATCAATGTGTAGAGCTAAGTTTCATCTTTCTATTGAGCCAATTAACAAAGCCTAAATCGATCTGTACAATAACTTATAGATCCTCGAAGTTGGCTTCACGAACTGTTCGGAAGTTCGAGTTTTTCCAGAACCCGTTCTCGAATTCTCCTCCGATTTTGCAATTCCGGTGAGTGTTTCCTCAAATTCTTCCGTTGTTGCTAATCTATACTTCATTGTCGACCTAACCCATGTGCCAATTTAGTCAATTTCGTGTTAGGCTAGGAGAATTTGGAGGAATTGCATGCGATTTTGTTCTGTACCGAAATAAAAACCTAACTCTCGAATCAGTTTCGAATCCTGGTGTATACTGTATTAAAATTGGGGAAATTGGTACCAATAGAACCGGAATTTGATTACGAATCCATAGAAACAAGAATCACGCGATTTCGTTCTGTAGATTGTGAGGAATCGTCGATTTAGTACTCGATCTGTTTAAGGAATTCGCTGAAGAACTTGATAAACCAGGGCCGTCCGATTGTAGTTAGGAGAAACGGACGGCCGAGATTAAAACGTTTCAGATTTAGTTTATTTAAGTTTCTATAGATTTCAGTAAATAACCCTAACTTGTTGAATTAATTTAAATACCTTCCCGAAGGTATTTTGACTTGAAATTTTAACCATAGGTTCATTATTTTATCTAGTTTATATTGATGTAAATTATTATGGATTTGGAGTTTTTAAACATAAGTTATGATTTTTACAAGTTACGGCGTTTCTGGAATTATTTGGCTAAACTAAAAAGATATTTTTATGAAATAAAAATTTATAAAATGTCTAAAATGTTATAGTTACTGTATATTAAATTTGGGAATTTTTGAGCAGTGGTAAAGGGTTTTAAAAATTGTGTTATGAGTTTTTCATAAGAATAACCTATAATATAAAGTTTTTAATGTAATCAAAAATTAAAGTAAGGTTGGTTAATTAACTTTTAAGCTGGGGAAAATAAAGGGAACTAGATTAACATTTTATAACAGTAAGTTTATAAATGTTTTTGTATTAGTTTTTAAGAGAAATGAAATTATTTACATATATGTATATTTACTTACTTAAGTAGGAACTTATATAAATTAAGGAATTTAATTATCCTGCATTTTATTTACTATATTATATGGGAGTTAAATTTTAAATAAACTAAGGAACAAATATATTTATATTATTCTTACGCATTTATAAAAGGGAATTAAGAAGTAACTTATAGTGAATCAAGGAATTTAACTAAACTACATTTTGTTTGTTATATATAATATGGAAGCTAATATGTTTAACTAAAACTAAGGGAAATAATTTATTTTATAAACCATAAATCAGTTTTGGATATGTCTACAAGGTATTAGGTATAATTAAATACAATAGAATTTCTTAAAGAGTGTTCTGGATAAATCTTAATATATGTAGGTATATGTATATATATATATATATATAAATACAATAAAAATAGATAAAGGAAATAACATTCCTTGTGAGAAATATAATAGGAAGAATATATATATATACGATAAATAAATAAATAAAAGAAATAAAATACCTTATAGAAAATATAATATGAAGAAATTAATGAGTTAAAATAAAACCTCTACATAATACTAATAATAGAATACTATATGAGGTGGTATTAATTTAAGGTTATGAATTGAGTTTTTAGTTACCCTTGAATTTCTAAGATTTATATAAACAGTATTAAAATACATGTATATATTTAGTCAATGTCCACAATGTAAATCCATAATTGGGTTAAGAAATTAATAAGTTGAAATTTAGGAATATTGTAATTAGTTTACATAAAGTGTTACACAAATAGATCTTATTATATAATTGATAATAAAATGAATGAAATACTTTTACATTTAAATGTTCTTATTATATAAACAATAATAAAGTAAATGAGTTACTTTTACATCTAAATGTGGAGAGGATAAATAAGTCTAGATTTAATCATTTCTTAATATTTATAGTATTGAGTAATAACTTAATACTTTGAGATAAAATAATTAAAAGGGATTATGGTATAAGACTATATTAAACTATGATTAGGAAATTACTCTAAATAATAATCCTTAAGTTTCTTAGAATTAGTTAGCCATATAAAACATATTTATTACTAATATTCAAGATGTGAGTTTATAAATAAGTGTTGTACAGAGTAGTTAAAGATTTACTAAAAGGTTTATAAATAGAAATTAGATACATAAACCTTTGAACCTTATTTAGAGGAACTAAGTTACATAAGAGGCTATAAGGATTTACCTTTTGACACGGGAAATATTAATGTGTCATTTGAATATAAGGTATGTGGATTTTTCATAATAGATTATCTTATTAAATAATTAACAATTTCACTTACGAACCAGAATTTAATTCTTGGATAAATTCTACTTTATGTAGATATATTGTCCATCCTAAATACAATAAAGGAAATTAATTATTAAGTTGTTCCTTTGAAACCTTTGGTCTTGTAGGTAATATAAAATGTATTTAAGACATAAGTTTATTAAAATTTAGTACAAAAGGATTATACATACTCTATGGAGAGAATGTGTGTAAAAATTAAATACTTGGGAAATTAAAATGTAAGTAAGGATACATAAAAAGGGTTATCTTAAAACACCTTATTATATAGGTAATAATTAAGCGAATAATATACTTTGTGGATACTAAGTAAAGAGTTGGAAGGGTTTGAGTTAATTAAAATATAGTTGTCTCAGGATGAAGAGTAGTTGAACATCTTAAGACAAGATAACTAAATGGTTATAATATTAGGTCATTCTAAAGTAAAGATAAAGTAATTGAGTCTAGTAGTTGTCTCTAAATTCTAAGATCAATGAAGTTGTAATGAAATGCATCTACGACACTATAATTCCAATATACAGGTTGTAGATCTTAATTAAGTTAAGGGGAAATTTAATCATAATGGATTATCCAGTAAA
This sequence comes from Limonium bicolor, assembly GCA_023374045.1. NCBI lineage: Eukaryota > Viridiplantae > Streptophyta > Magnoliopsida > Caryophyllales > Plumbaginaceae > Limonium > Limonium bicolor. The sequence continues at coordinate 13,486,294 of CM041783.1, read as the reverse complement.
TATTGATAAAATACCTAATCATTACCTTATGGAATAATAGTATAGTATTCTAGGATAAATCCATCATAGGTTACAATACGATGACTGTCCTAAAGTAAGAATAAAGGTATTGAGCTTAAGAGTTATTATTGAGATTCTAAGATTAATTGAGTAATGTAAAATACACTTAAGATATAAAGGTCTTAATGTGGGAATTACGGTTAAGTATTAGTAAAGTGGAAAGGAAAAATTAACAGTGTTGGAAAATCATTCCTTCATCTTACAACCTTGGTCTATACAACATTCTAAAACAGTCAAAGGCTATCTTAACAATTACGCGAAGGGCTTACAAGATGATCGAGGTTAGAAATGAGAGTGAGGAATCTATTTAAGTTTAACTTAGGGTATGTTATTGATGATAGATTACCTTTATTCTCTCAGATACTGTTGATTATTTACGCAAGTTGATTATAACTGCTACATAGCATTACCCATGTACGATTCTCGTACTCAGCTTGACTGTTTTTTGGACTTTATGGAATGTTTGTACGATTTCTCGTACTCAGCTTGTTGTGTTTTGGACTTTATAGAATGTTTTGTAACGAGTTTTCTCGTACTCAGCTTGTGGTGTTTGGACTTTATAGAATGTTTTTGTACGATTCTCGTACTCAGCTTGTTGTGTTTGGACTTTCTGAAATGTTTGTACGATTTCTCGTACTACGTTATTTTTGCTGAGTGACTTGTGAATGGTTTGGGAAACGCTAACTGCTTTAAGAGGAACTTCTAAAAATAAGATGGGTGTGTGACTGACTCAGCTGTGTGTGACAACTGAGCCTTGGATGTGAACTTACAAGGGTATTGGTCCTTCTATCTGTGCCCCGTTAGACATTGGCTGCTTAGGGTTTACGCTTTCTGCACTCTGTAGGCTGAGTGTTTTGGTATTGCTCTGGGTAGTTGGTGATCTAGGGGAATATGGGGAAAGTTATTCTTGGATTGAGTATGGATATTCTATAAGTGGTGCACCACTTTTCACCGATGACTGAGAACGGGTCGGTGGCAGCGGAGGTCTGCTATACCTCGCCCTTTTGGCAACTGACAGCGGAGGTCTGTTTACCTCGCCCTTTGTGGCAACTGACAGCGGAGGTCTGTTTACCTCGCCCTTGTGGCACTGACTGGCGGTGGGGCCATCTCTCCCATGGTTTATTCCACTCTTGAGTATTTGGTCTATGGGAATCATCTTCTGAAATGGTAGAGACATAAACTGTCTACCACGGGTTATGGATATTAATGTCACTCCTGGTCCTTGTGACTACTTAATCTTTCTCTTCTTAACCAAATTGTTCTAACATCAACAATGGATGCCTTACTAACTATGTGGTGTGCTGCTTAAGTGGATGACTTGGTTTGGAAGTTCTCTATCTTTATCTTTGTCTTGTTTTTCCTTTCCTTTAAACTTGTTTGTTTTGAGGCTCTATCGCTGTTTTACTTTTAAGAGTTTGTTTTCATGATACTGTTTATTTTGAAGAGTTATGTTTTTATAAGTTTATTTTTGAGAATTGTACCATTCCATTCCAGGGAACTGACCCGCCCTTCGGGGTGGGCTGCTTGGTTTCATCTTGCAGGTACGAATTGATTTACAGGTGGCCACGAAGAGGATGAGCGTTTGGGATGGGACTAGGTTTGTGGAGAGAGAATATGTTTAATCTATATGTTTTGTGTTAAGTTTTCTCGAGTTCAGACCTAGCTTTTGGTGGATTGTAAGTTGTAAATTGTGAGGTTTTGGTGCCTGGTGTTTGGAACCCGATGATCTGTACGCCTTTAGTATTTTATTTCCGCTGTAATTATGATAAGTAGGGGCGTTACAGAAAGTGGTATCAAGCGTAGTTAGCCCTGAACCCGAAAAAACAAGCCGAGTGAAATACTTAGATTATAGGTGCACTTAAAACTGGGGAACTGGGGTAGAATTGGGAGGTGAGGACTCCAGTAAGGCACGACTCCTAACCCTTTTTGGAATTGTGAACGATTCCTTTACACACTTTTCTTTTGTGAATGTTTGTTGAGTGTGATGTGTTGTTATACCGTTCCAACAATAAACTACAAAAATATATATATAAGTTTGGAACATCCTATATTAAGTACGATAAGATTTTGGTTGAGATAAACCAAATATTAAGTTATTTTTCAAAAGCATACTCATGGAGGATACATTGCTAAAAATGCAATCCTTTAAAAGCTAGTACACAAATTCCTAGAATGTTCAAGAACACTTTTGGTTGAAAACAATATACAAATAGAACTGTATATAACTAAATTAGTATTGATATTATGTGAAAGTACTTCAACTCCTTTAAAGTTTGGAAATAAATCTCATGAACTACTTGATATCAATTTATTACCTAAAGATAATGTTTAAGATAAATCTTAAGTCTAGAAAATTATTAAGCTAACAAGAACTAGTAGCGTATTAGAAAAGATCAACATCTGAACTTGTAAAACACATTACAACTCTATGTTAACTTTAGAAAGAAAACACATAAACCTAACACCCTACGGGAAGTGCCTGGTGCGACGAACTCCTAGGCTGAAAGTAGTGGGGGTGCACACCCACTTCTAGAAGTTTAGGGGCTAGACAAGCCTTGTCATCTAACCGTATATAATCTTCTACGCAGGTGATGGATTGTGTTGAACTTGAGGGGAAGTGGTGGTAAGACGTTACCATCATGAAATCTTGAGCTAGGCATATTTCATTGTTAACCACAATGAACAAATCAATATTTGTATCTTAAGATCCGGTATTAAAACTCATAAATGTAAAGGGGTTTTATTGAGTTAAATTTTTGGTGAAAAACCTATATATGGAGGAAAGGGATTAAGTTTGGGTACTCCAAGATACAACATCTACCCCTGATTGGATGTAAAAAAAAAATCAATAAAAGAAGTTACTTAAAGATTGAGTGGAGTATATAAACTAAGTATCATTGATCCTTGAATACTTGAGTATTGAGCATTAAAAAAAAAATTGAGAGTTACTTAAAGATTGAAAATCCTCATGTTTACTTGGAAGTTTAACATTATACAGGTATAAAATTTTAAAAGACACACTAAGAGTGATATTTACCAAAAGCCACCAATGTCTAAGAGAGTACTAAGATTTAATAATCAGAAGAATACTTACATAGAACAAACCTTAAGGAAAATAATTATCAAGAGTGGGTGAGTTTTCATTAGACTAATGCATTGACCTAAAATTTTATACAGGGTCCCTACCTTAAAAATATATATATATATATATATATATATATATATATATATATATATATATATATAATATATATATAATGTATAAATTTTAAGATAAAGGAATCAGATTTGGACGAACTTTCTAAAATTCTGCCTTGGGTGAAGTTATAAATAAGTAAATTTATAAAGTAAACATAGAAACAATTGAAACTTGAAAAGTCACAGAAAATATTTATCTTATAGAGTTTTAACATAGGTTGGCTAATAAACCTTTGAAGATAATTTTGAAAGATTATTGAGGATTATTAAATGATCGGGAATATTATGTTAAACTACTCAAGTACGTTACACCGAGGTATAGCTTAGTAATATAATGGTATGATAAATGATCATATATGGACATATAATTTGTATCAGTCATTAAATGAATGGATAATAATCATAAGATAAAATTTTATAACCACTAAGGAAATACAAATACATAACAATCAAGAGATACAGATATATATAACGATCATAGATATAATCAACGGTGCAGTAAAATTCAACAAAGCTGGTTAATAAGGTGTTGAATTCTTTGAATGTGCCATTAGTAGCGGTACGAGGGCGTACCTTAGCTCTTTTAAGGGGGATATGCTGGCATACTCCTCCTTCGTTATCTCATCCGGATTATGCCTCGTTGCATTGTTAGCAAAGGGAGAACAGTATTAGCAGAATGAGAGGTGTTTGTATGTGCTTGGTTTTTGCATTATGACTCAGTATGTGACTTTTGATTTCATCATGCTATATCATCATGCTATATCTTGGTATATCCTGATTCAGTTTGATTTTGAGTAATCTTGAGTGGAATGTTGTTATGGAAATGGATGGAAATAAAGGATTGGTTTGGTATGGAACTTCATTGGAACTTTTATTGTCTCAGCACACCCCGAATCGGTGTGAGTGCTTATTAGTTGATTTTTAAACTTCGAGGCGAAGTTTCTTTTAAGGGGGATATGCTGAAATACCCCTAAATTAATTTAAATTAATTTAGGGGATTTCTTTTATTAAACCTTTAATAATTATTAAGTATTAAATTATTATATGGAATGTGGAATATTAAATTATTATATGGAATTATGAATATTAAATTATTATATGGGGTTGTGAAATTTATTTAGGGTTTCTCCTAATTATTATAATTATTATATAGTATTATGAATTTAATAATAAGATTTATAAGTCAATAAATCTTGGGAAAATTATTAAACACTCCAATATATTATAAAGATTTTAGGAAGTGTTGGAACATTGTTTTGAAATATAAAAGTCAATATAAATTCTAGAAACCTTAAAGCTTATTAAGCCTTGCTAGAGTTGACTTTTTGAGAATGGTCAAACCAGGCCATGAAACCTATACCAATAAATAGGTTATGAAAAACCATGAAGATCGATAAAAAGAACGTCAAAAACGGATCATCCTAGCCAAAGTTATGCTAGATTGAAGTTTTGAATCAAAATTTTAAGAAGTGCCACGTGTCACTCTGTAAGGGGTCGCTCACACTTAGCCGATTTCTTCCCAGATTTTCGTAACCGAATTCCCTTGCTTAGCCCTAACTTTAGACGGCTATAACTTTTACATATCTCAATATTTTTCCATGCCGTCTTCACCACTCTCTTCTCCTACAATTCCTCTTTTCAACCATTACTCATACAAACCCTAGAGATATCTGAGTCAACCGGAAAATCGAGCCAAAGTAGCCACCTTGCGAGACTGTTTCCAGAATTCCAGAATTTCCTTCGTTTTCAGGTAACTTGCGTCGATCATAACTTCTTCGTTACTCATCCAAATTCCATGTTCTTTAGCTCGTTTTAAAGAGCTCTAATTCCTATAAAACTTTCGTGTTTATGGTCTAAGCTAATTCTCAACGGATTGGGAGGGAAAGGTGTCTAAAGTTTCGGTCTTGCCAGCACAAAATAATACCGAAACAGAGAGGTAAACTCGTGATTTTCGACTTCGATTTCTTTCTGTGTGATACGAGTTAGGATTAGTTCTAGCTATCAATGTGTAGAGCTAAGTTTCATCTTTCTATTGAGCCAATTAACAAAGCCTAAATCGATCTGTACAATAACTTATAGATCCTCGAAGTTGGCTTCACGAACTGTTCGGAAGTTCGAGTTTTTCCAGAACCCGTTCTCGAATTCTCCTCCGATTTGCAATTCCGGTGAGTGTTTCCTCAAATTCTTCCGTTGTTGCTAATCTATACTTCATTGTCGACCTAACCCATGTGCCAATTTAGTCAATTTCGTGTTAGGCTAGGAGAATTTGGAGGAATTGCATGCGATTTTGTTCTGTACCGAAATAAAAACCTAACTCTCGAATCAGTTTCGAATCCTGGTGTATACTGTATTAAAATTGGGGAAATTGGTACCAATAGAACCGGAATTTGATTACGAATCCATAGAAACAAGAATCACGCGATTTCGTTCTGTAGATTGTGAGGAATCGTCGATTTAGTACTCGATCTGTTTAAGGAATTCGCTGAAGAACTTGATAAACCAGGGCCGTCCGATTGTAGTTAGGAGAAACGGACGGCCGAGATTAAAACGTTTCAGATTTAGTTTATTTAAGTTTCTATAGATTTCAGTAAATAACCCTAACTTGTTGAATTAATTTAAATACCTTCCCGAAGGTATTTTGACTTGAAATTTTAACCATAGGTTCATTATTTTATCTAGTTTATATTGATGTAAATTATTATGGATTTGGAGTTTTTAAACATAAGTTATGAGTTTTACAAGTTACGGCGTTTCTGGAATTATTTGGCTAAAATAAAAAGATTTTTATGAAAAAAATTTTATAAAATGTCTAAAATGTTATAGTTACTGTATATTAAATTTGGGAATTTTTGAGCAGTGGTAAAGGGTTTTAAAAATTGTGTTTATGAGTTTTTCATAAGAATAACCTATAATATAAAGTTTTTAATGTAATCAAAAATTAAAGTAAGGTTGGTTAATTAACTTTTAAGCTGGGGAAAATAAAGGGAACTAGATTAACATTTTATAACAGTAAGTTTATAAATGTTTTTGTATTAGTTTTTAAGAGAAATGAAATTATTTACATATATGTATATTTACTTACTTAAGTAGGAACTTATATAAATTAAGGAATTTAATTATCCTGCATTTTATTTACTATATTATATGGGAGTTAACATTTTAAATAAACTAAGGAACAAATATATATTTATATTATTCTTACGCATTTATAAAAGGGAATTAAGAAGTAACTTATAGTGAATCAAGGAATTTAACTAAACTACATTTTGTTTGTTATATATAATATGGAAGCTAATATGTTTAACTAAAACTAAGGGAAATAATTTATTTTATAAACCATAAATCAGTTTTGGATATGTCTACAAGGTATTAGGTATAATTAAATACAATAGAATTTCTTAAAGAGTGTTCTGGATAAATCTTAATATATGTAGGTATATGTATATATATATATATATATAAATACAATAAAAATAGATAAAGGAAATAACATTCCTTGTGAGAAATATAATAGGAAGAATATATATATATACGATAAATAAATAAATAAAAGAAATAAAATACCTTATAGAAAAATAATATGAAGAAATTAATGAGTTAAAATAAAACCTCTACATAATACTATAATAGAATACTATATGAGGTGGTATTAATTTAAGGTTATGAATTGAGTTTTTAGTTACCCTTGAATTTCTAAGATTTATATAAACAGTATTAAAATACATGTATATATTTAGTCAATGTCCACAATGTAAATCCATAATTGGGTTAAGAAATTAATAAGTTGAAATTTAGGAATATTGTAATTAGTTTACATAAAGTGTTACACAAATAGATCTTATTAATAATTGATAATAAAATGAATGAAATACTTTTACATTTAAATGTTCTTATTATATAAACAATAATAAAGTAAATGAGTTACTTTTACATCTAAATGTGGAGAGGATAAATAAGTCTAGATTTAATCATTTCTTAATATTTATAGTATTGAGTAATAACTTAATACTTTGAGATAAAATAATTAAAAGGGATTATGGTATAAGACTATATTAAACTATGATTAGGAAATTACTCTAAATAATAATCCTTAAGTTTCTTAGAATTAGTTAGCCATATAAAATACATTTATTACTAATATTCAAGATGTGAGTTTATAAATAAGTGTTGTACAGAGTAGTTAAAGATTTACTAAAAGGTTTATAAATAGAAATTAGATACATAAACCTTTGAACCTTTATTTAGAAGAACTAAGTTACATAAGAGGCTATAAGGATTTACCTTTTGACACGGGAAATATTAATGTGTCATTTGAATATAAGGTATGTGGATTTTTCATAATAGATTATCTTATTAAATAATTAACAATTTCACTTACGAACCAGAATTTAATTCTTGGATAAATTCTACTTTATGTAGATATATTGTCCATCCTAAATACAATAAAGGAAATTAATTTATTAAGTTGTTCCTTTGAAACCTTTGGTCTTGTAGGTAATATAAAATGTATTTAAGACATAAGTTTATTAAAATTTAGTACAAAAGGATTATACATACTCTATGGAGAGAATGTGTGTAAAAATTAAATACTTGGGAAATTAAAATGTAAGTAAGGATACATAAAAAGGGTTATCTTAAAACACCTTATTATATAGGTAATAATTAAGCGAATAATATACTTTGTGGATACTAAGTAAAAGAGTTGGAAGGGTTTGAGTTAATTAAAATATAGTTGTCTCAGGATGAAGAGTAGTTGAACATCTTAAGACAAGATAACTAAATGGTTATAATATTAGGTCATTCTAAAGTAAAGATAAAGTAATTGAGTCTAGTAGTTGTCTCTAAATTCTAAGATCAATGAAGTTGTAATGAAATGCATCTACGACACTATAATTCCAATATACAGGTTGTAGATCTTAATTAAGTTAAGGGGAAATTTAATCATAATGGATTATCCAGTAAATATTGATAAAATACCTAATCATTACCTTATGGAATAATAGTATAGTATTCTAGGATAAATCCATCATAGGTTACAATACGATGACTGTCCTAAAGTAAGAATAAAGGTATTGAGCTTAAGAGTTATTATTGAGATTCTAAGATTAATTGAGTAATGTAAAATACACTTAAGATATAAAGGTCTTAATGTGGGAATTACGGTTAAGTATTAGTAAAGTGGATAAGAGTGGAAAAATTAACAAGTGTTAGAAGAATACATTCCTTCATCTTACAACCTTGGGCTATACAACATTCTAAAACAAGTCAAAGGCTATACTTAACAATTAAGCGAAGGGCTTACAAGATGATCGAGGTTTAGAAATGAGAGTGAGGAATCTATTTAAGTTTAACTTAGGGTATGAGTTATTGATGATAGATTACCTTTAATATTCTTCAGAGTACTGTTGATTATTTACGCAAGTTGATTAGAACTGCTACAGCATTACCCATGTACGATTTCTCGTACTCAGCTTGACGTGTTTTGGACTTTATGGAATGTTTTGTACGATTTCTCGTACTCAGCTTGTTGTGTTTTGGACTTTATAGAATGTTTTGTACGATTTCTCGTACTCAGCTTGTGGTGTTTTGGACTTTATAGAATGTTTTGTACGATTTCTCGTACTCAGCTTGTTGTGTTTTGGACTTTCTGAAATGTTTTGTACGATTTCTCGTACTACGTTATTTTTGCTGAGTGACTTGTGGAATGTTTTGGGAAACGCTAACTGGCTTTAAGAGGAACTTCTAAAAATAAGAAATGGTTGTGTGACTGACTCAGCTTGTGTGACTAACTGAGCCTTGGATGTGAAACTTACAAGGGTATTGGTTCCTTCTATCTGGTGCCCCGTTAGACATTGGCTGCTTAGGGTTTACGCTTCTGCACTCTGTAGGACTGAGTGTTTTGGTATTGCTCTGGGTAGTTGGTGATCTAGTGGGAATATGGGGAAAGTTATTCTTGGTATTGAGTATGGATTATTTCTAATAAGTGGTGCACACACTTTTCACCGATGACTGAGAACGGGTCGGTGGCAGCGGAGGTCTGCTATACCTCGCCCTTTGTGGCAACTGACAGCGGAGGTCTGTTTACCTCGCCCTTTGTGGCAACTGACAGCGGAGGTCTGTTTACCTCGCCCTTGTGGCAACTGACTGGCGGTGGGGGCCATCTCTCCCAATTGGTTTATTCCACTCTTGAGTATATTTGGTCTATGGGAATCATCTTCTGAAATGGTAGAGACATAAACTGTCTACCACGGGTTATGGATATTAATGTCACTCCTGGTCCTTTGTGACTACTTAAATCTTTCTCTTCTTAACCAGAATTGGTTCTAACATCAACAATGGATGCTTACTAACTATGTGGTGTGACTGCTTAAGTGGATGACTTGGTTTGGAAGTTCTCTATCTTTATCTTTGTCTTGTTTTCCTTTCTCTTTAAATTTGTTTGTTTTGAAGTGCTCTATCGCTGTTTTACTTTTAAGAGTTTGTTTTCATGTTACTGTTTATTTTGAAGAGTTATGTTTTATAAGTTTATTTTGGAGAATTGTACCAGTTCCATTCCAGGGAACTGACCCGCCCCTTTCGGGGTGGGCTGCTTGGTTTCATCTTGCAGGTACGAATTGATTTACAGGTGGCCACGAAGAGGATGAGCGTTTGGGATGGGACTAGGTTTTGTGGAGAGAGAATATGTTTAATTTCTATTATGTTTGTGTTAAGTTTTCTCGAGTTCAGACCGTAGCTTTTGTGGATTGTAAGTTGTAAATTTGTGAGGTTTGGTGCCGGGTGTTTGGAACCCGATGATCTGTACGCCTTTAGTATTTTATTTCCGCTGTAATTATGATAAGTAGGGGCGTTACAATAGTTTAAGAGGAGTTTTCTTCTTATATAGTTGTTTTGTTTTTGTTTGCGTAGTTTGTCGTGTTTCATCCCAAGTTCCATAAACGAGAAGGGACTAAACTACTGTGTGCACGCAAATAATATGCAACCATGATATAGCAATCATATAAGCAAGATAAGCAAGCAATCCAATTTCATGCTTTAATCTTATGGTCATTTTCACACAAGGCACACAGCAAACAAGCCGTGTAACACGACAACATACGGACCACACGTATCCATACCTTATTCCGAAGCACGAGTTATCTCACACACAAGGTCCCGGTTGGCGTTCGTCACGGCCCTACGGGGTGGTCTGCCCCCGGTTTATCACTCAATCAAATATAAGGAAGGGAATCCAGCCAAATGAGAGGTCACACACTCTTAGTCTCATCTTGGTCGTGTAATCGGCAAGATCTTCAAACCCGATGGGAAAACATTAACACGAAGCACATCAGTATGCTTGACTTGCATAATCCATCGTTAAACTCCTAGTCGAACAAACACGGCCATGTCCAAACGATCATGTGTACCTCTGAAATACCCCTAACCTTTAAAACTTAATTAAATGATCTATTAATGATCTAAGATGATTAATAAACATCTAAACACTATTGGGGAACAATCTAAAAGATCTCAACAAGGCAAAACACGTCTTAAGATCGGTAAAGCCAAAAATGTGCTTTAAAGCACCATAAAGATTGTATGACCTCAAATAGGATCCATAGTGGATCCCTAAGTATTATAATGAAGTAAGGAACACAACAAAACAGTTCTCAAGGAGAACTAAGCTCAGGAACACCCTGTGACACAAAAATGTGCACTAAAACACCTTAAAGCACGTTTTTGTGAGATTGCCTTCTAAATTGATTTTTAATGGGCTTAAAGGTTATAATTACCTTTAAATATGATAATATATCACATTATATCATATTAGGAATTTAATTCCAGAAATTTACAAATTTTTACAATTTAATATTAAAATATTAATAAAACCCACAAGGGGGCCCGTTTGAGTCAATATTGACCAAGTTTGGTCAATGGTCAATTAATTGACCCATTTGACACCATGGCAGTCGGCAGGCAAGAGGAGGGGAGACAGCAAGACAGCACACCCATCATTAATTGACAATTAGCTACCTAACACCATTTACTTTTGAAAAACTTACCTTTTTCAATTATTTCAACTTCTTCCAATCATTCCCTTCCTCCTTGTCCGACTCCAGCCTTCCCAACCGAGCTCCTTCCCTTCCTAGAAGCTCTCAAGCCTTGTTCTTGAGCATGGAAGGCAGATCTAACTCCTAAGCACTTAAGGTAAGTGTTTTAAGGTCATTTTTAGCTCTTTTTCTTCATCTCTTCACTACCTACACCTAGATTTCGTGGCTCATCAATTCCTATGGCTTATTCTCAGTGTTCTAAGGTTAGAACAAGAGCTAAACTCGGCTGAACCAAGTATAGGGACCAAGGTTGTTCAAATCTACATTTTAAGGTAAAAACATACCTTAAGGATCTCCACTCTTCATCCGGTTTCTTTCTTCTGATTTTTGTGAGTTTAAACACTCATAATCTTCATATTTACATGTTCAATCAGTTGGTTAACCATTTGGAGCAAGGGTGGCCGAGATCCAAAGGAAATACCCCCTTTTAAGGCATTTTTCCAAGGTAAAACCTAATAACAAGGCAGCTTGTTGTGATCTAGCTATTTCCTATGTCAATATGATGAATCTAACACCTTGTGGTGTGTCTAAAACAGGCCGAACCTCTCTTGAACTCCTCTTGCATTTTTAAGGTGATTTTTGCCTTAAATCTTACATTAATTATTCCTTATGGTTAAGCTCAAGCTTGGAGTATAACCATATCTTGTTTTGGTGTATTAAACATGTCTAAATGAAGTGGTGAATTTTCCTACAAGTGACCGAGTAATCAAGGTATAAACACCTTAAACTTATGATTTTTATGATTTTTAAGCACATATAGAAATTGTGCCGAGAGTGGAGAAATTAATATGGGTTATATTGACCTAAAAATGGAAAAAAATGACTAAGAAAAATTAAGCTAGTCATTTAAGTGATTTAATTAACATAATGGTCAAATTATGACATTATGTGGAAAAATAAATAAACCATGGTGAGGCCGTGAGTTTATACTATATTTTGAGACATTTTATGTGTAATTTATTTTGCAAGTTCAAGGTTGTAATAAGGCCATGTCATTAGGCCATTTTAATTAGTTTATAAGCTTATTTAGTTAAGTTTATGCTTATATAATTAAGTTTGGGGCCAAACCGTAATTACTGGAAATTTATAAAGCCGTGGGCTTAATTTGGAAGAATTTAGGGTTTTTAAATGAATTTAATAAAAATTATAACATCTTACAAAGTTTTGTGTCAAAATTGTAAAAATAGAAAAGTATAGGTGAAGTCTTGTAATTACCGAAAGGTTTGGGTCCAATTTGGTACTAGAAGTCAAAGTTGACTATATAGGAGACTTTGACCAAGTTTGGAGAATTTAAGGAATTAAAATACTACCTTATAATAAGATAGTTATTAAATTGTAAAAGATTTATAAGTCTTGGTGTGATATTGTGATTTCCGAAAACTTGGGGTACTAAATGGAGTTTAGAACAAACCTTGGGTAATTAGGAATTTTTAGAAGTTGATTTGGTTAAATTTGGAGTTTATATGAATTATATGAGTATAATAAGATATTTCATAAAATTGTTACAAATGGGTAACATATGTGGTAAAACCGAGATTTAGAGAAAGTATAAGGTTAATAATGATATTTATAACCTTTTGGTATAGTTTGGTAATTTTTGGAATTATATATGAAGTTTTATGAAGATATATGTATAATATATAGTTTTGGTGATATTAGAAACTATAGGCTATTAAATGGGGTTATTTGGTGGTTATAAGAAGCTAAGTGGTGGAAATTAAATTTAAATAGACCATGGGGTCTGTTCGGTTATTTTGAGGAAATATAACCATGGGTTATAGTTATGTTAAGGAATAAGGTACATACTATAAGTGTAACAAGAAAATATAATTTAGGGTTGATTTGTAAATTATGGAAGTTGGTGGGAATTAATTAATACCGAGAGTTTTAAGTGCTGCATGGTATTTTATAACAATATATAACCATAGGTTATAATTGTTTTAATGACATAAATGTCAAAATACATGTTATATAACTATAATATAACATTATGTAAATGTGTGGTGGATTTTGTAAATACTTAAGAAAGATAGGTGCTGTTCGGAAATATTAATATTTTTGGATGAAATTTATAATATGGTTTTCAGTGTTATAAGAGTTATAACATTTATAATATAAGAAGTATTCATTAAAAAGAATGGATATATATTATAAGACTTACCATGTAATGAATAGTTCCATAATACATGTATATAAATAAATATATGTTATGGTGACATGGTTTAATAACTATAAATTATCATAATTAAAATGATAATAGATGAAGAGGAAGGAATTATAAACATTGGATATGGGATTCCAATGTTAAGAAGTTTACATGGGATAATAAGGATTTATATGATTCAAAAGTATTGTTTGCGTATGAATTATACCACATTGAAAAAAAGAAAGAGACAAACCTTAGAAAAATAAATACTAAGGTGAGATGTATAGTGCATGACAAAGAATCATACATGCAATAAAGAAACACACTATACGATATACGAATATACATTAAGTTACATGCGATAACAAAGTTCAACAATAAGTATATTAATATACAAGGCAAGACTACGCATGTAATAAAACGTTACCAATCTCGAGTTAAGCCGAAAACCCGACAAACATTGACAGTTTATACGGGGGATTAACCGGGAGGAATTAGTGACGGTACGGGGTACCGTAGAGTTGTACTGTCATACGGGATGCTAATCAGTAGCATTATGTGTTGTTTAGACTGCTAGAGACGACACACGGAGCATAGGACCTTGCTGATTCATACTCCACCGTAATACAATCCGGGTGAACGGTATGTTATTTATGTGGCTTGATTGTCTCTGAGGATTTCCTCAGTTCAGACATTGTGTGAAAATTGTGATAAGATTGAATGTCTGCTTGTGAATTAATATGCTTGAGTTGCGTATTAATGCTGCTTTATTATTATTACTGTTGTGCGATAACAGTACCGTTCGTATATATGAACATATTATAAAACGAACTAGCGGCAATGATGCTATCTTATATGTGTAATATAAGGAACGTAAGTAAAACGTTGTAGCATTAGGATAATAAGATATATAAAATATCTGAGACTTATATACGGAGCACTGGCCTCTTTAACGCCGCTCTCGTATCTAGCATTGGGTCCCGAGTCGACATACTCAGGATTGGACTACGACCTTGGTCTGCTGTGTTAGGAAAAAAATAGTGAAGCGATGCGATGGTATAGATAAGTTTATCAAAGGATGTGGCTCTTGCTGTGAACTGTGATCCATTAACGATACTAGGACACCGTGTGGTAGCCGTAAGTATCTGGATAAATTTCCAACGAACTACAGATTGTTCGTAGGACGGAGACTCTACCGCTGGAGTGGCTATTGCCGTGGGTGACCCGCCATAAGAGATGGGTAACTTAGAGGCACGTCGTTCTAACGAGACGTTGTCATTAGACATGACTGAACAATTACGAACAACTATATTAACTCGTACATTAGGCGAACATTATTTGGGCTTGCATGCCAAAGACGAGAGTTCATACTCGTTTATAATTCTCGTTACTTCGCCTTGTTGTTCATTGGTTGTGCTTTGTGGTTATGTGTGGTATATTGATGGATTGTTTGAACGAGCCATTGTGCTCATATTGTGTGTTGTGAACTAGTTGTGTCGAGTCTCTGTACTCATATAAGCGCTGTAACGCTTGCAGTGGTTTATTACGATGCGATGTGTGAAGCCGGGGGCTTGTTTGTTATTTGAGTTTACTGCAATATATATTGTTGCTTTACAGTTTTAACATTAAACTTTTGCATGAAAATGAATTGCGTGCTCTCGACCAAATAACTGAATGGTCCGAGGGTGCATGACAGTCAGGTAATAACATACTCAGCAGGGGCTGATTCCATACCACAAACTACCATTTTTGCAGGTATGCAACTTCCGGTGTCGGCAAAGAGAGTGACGCTGGGTAGTTTAATTACAATTGTTTTGATATGCACTGTGTTGCATTTGATACAAACTTAGAAACGTGTATAGGATTGGGATACTTAGAATGCTCACTGTGAATGTAATTTTATATTGGTCTGGAAGGTTGGATCTATCTCTTGTTGTCACTGCGAGAAATTGTTTCGTATTTAAGAGCATAGCAGGAAGCACGTTATTACTCGTATGGGCGAGCAAGAACGGTGACACCAGTAGTCAATTGTTGAGATTACCGCTGCGATTATATTGTTAAGTAAGATGATTAGGAGCCGAATAGAGTAGGGGTGTTACAAAAGTGGTATCAGAGCGGAGTACCGCTCTGATGACAAGAGATAGTAGGATTTATACAGTGAGCATAGGTTTGGGAATACGGGAAACGTTGTGAGGATACGTGACCTTGCGGGGTTGATGCAATGCTTAAAGCTTGCACACCATAGCCGTGGAGGCACTTCAATAATAAATGACCGAGACTACGGTATTAGACCAAGTAAAGGTCTACCCGTCCTCTTGACTTATGTCAGAGAGAGGTCAGGGTAACAGTACTAAGGAAGAACACGGAGCAGCGGAAGGTGGTGAAGGTCCAGCAACCCCAAGTAACGCGAAGATGGTACGAACCGCTCGCACTCGATGGGAGAGCATCCCGGGAAATTTGCAATGGTACCCCACCCGCCGCAGCCCGTACTCGAGTACTATCTAGTGACAATGAAATGAGAACACCACGGAGATAACTCTCCTGATCGGAAAGACCCGATGTGGATGCTAAAGGATTATGTTAAAGGTAGAAAATAAGACTTTGTGTTTTGATGTAATGTTTAGGACCGGGGGTCCTGGTAATAACGTGATGCTTACCACATGAGTAGCTGAAATATTAAGCCATGGTTGAGGAGAAATTCCCGTAGGACTAATGGGGCTAGCTTGCATAAGCAAGCAGCCCTGTCTTACATCCAGGAAGCACGATTAGTGCGCTTGGGGGAAAAGAGATAGAAACGACGAGTAATAGAAGATTTAGAGATATGTAAAGACGGAATGGATGATCTTTGGAAGTCTCACCCGAAGCGAGTAACTCTACACATGCAACACTGAAGGTTCAAGATGGCCCGACGTGCATGAGGAGAGATCATGAGAACTGTAGAGACAAAACTCGCTAAGTTGCTATCATGCAACACCTCGTGAGGAAAGTAAGAACTTACTACCACGGTAAACTTGTGGGAACGAGTGCGGAGTGAGACTGTATTAATTTGAACAAGAACTTTTGACCAGAACAAGAACCCGATTAGGGAATAACACTGCACTGACACACCGTACTGGTGGCTCAGTCTGCATGGTGCACTTGCCACTGCAAGTGCCACATTAACCAAAGCATTAAAATTCAACCTGCCTTGCGCACTTGCTACAGCAAGTGCAGCGACGGTAAACTAACCCTAAAGGACGTGGTGGTCCAGGCGGTTACCAATAAACACTAAATCTTATGTAAGTCCGTAATGCAATAAAGCAGGACACAGCCTTCTTAAGGGCAGGGGTACGAAACCCTTGGGTTTGAGGTCGATAAAACCTCGAGAAGACCTGGCCGGTCTGACCATTAAACCTGAAAATAATACACCATTTAGTAGAATATTAAAAGGGGAGTAAATGAGAATAACAATAATTAGTGCCTACAAGTCTAACCCCAGTGCCGGTATGGACATTAAACGTCAATCATTACCGGTGGGGAGTGACGGGTCTTTAGGACCAGTATAACCATATTTAGAGAGTGCGTGACACTCGTGGTTAAACCACTACCATCGAACATTGCCAGAGGGCAAGAAGTGAGCTATATGAGTCAGGACCTTAAAAAAAATAGTAATTGATAGGCAGATGTGAACGTGCAATAAAAAGGGGCCGATGTAATGCACGCACCACCCACCCGGGGTTTGTGTGATCCATTATGCTGCTAGACTCCCTCTGGAGGGCGTGGATATAACAAAAGTGAAACTTGCCTGATGACGAAGATCCGTTACCTCAAGAGGATGGAGGAATATGAGTTGAATAAGTAGGACCACGCAATGAAGAGGAATGTTTAGAGGAAACCACTAAGTTGTGGGTATCCAATTGTAACCTCCGGAGAAAGTATTAGAACCAACTAGGAATAAATTAATAACAAGACTAACAATCATTTAACTATCAGAATAAGTATTGAGTCTGAATATCGTATGGCATAGGCCTACAGAGGATATCTTAATACCACCAAAGTGACCCAAAACTAGGGGAACAAGGGTGATGAATCACAAGTACTGATTAATATCAGACTAACAGGACTACCATAAGACAGGGGAACACGAGGTGTCAACCTTTATCATGGAGTCCGAACTACACCATGGGGTGTAACCCAATAGATTGGGTGGAATTCGAATACTGAAAACTCATATCTGAAGGCGTTACAACCTAGGAGTGAACGGGAGAGACAATAAGTAGTTACTGATCCCCACTCACAATACCAGAGGACGAGCATGTGAAAATCAGAATTAGAGCGATAAGTCGCAAACACCTATCTTGGAGAAAGTAAAAGAACCATTAATAAAGGAAACCATAGAACCTAATATTAGGGCCATTCTGACATTAAAGGTTAAGAATTGGCAGCATAGCTACTACTCAAACATAAATTACCGAGACTAAGTACGATAATCACCGGGTACGAACGCTACGAGTGCACTAAACGAGACATGGGACGACCGCACTCCTAGGAGCTTGTGGGCCTGACAAACTATATTAAGTTAGTTGGGTAAGTAGTAATGTAGTATGGTACCCCATGCATGTAAACGAGTAGTGTAAGGACCCAGGAGGTAATCAACTCTGTGTCTAAGTCAGCGAATGGAACCCTGACTAGGTAAACCATGTAACGACGAGAGAGATCTTAGGCAAACTAGCAAGGTTAGGAAAATCAAGGATGCTTAATAATAAAGTGACATAAGGCCGCAACTCCAAGTAGGAGGAGTCAGAACATAAGTTTTACGGATTTTAGTAAACGAGGAAACTAAGGCCAATTTAATGGTAATGGCAAGTTGAACTCATGACTGAGAAAAGGAATTGTGGTATTTAAGGAAGTTATATTAGAGAAACCTTTGTGATAATAGATGCTACCGAAAAGGGGGCACAGAGAGAGTTATACCACGCGCTGAGGGCGCTGCGATGATGTCGCACTAAATAATAATAACCACATGCTCAAGCCATAAACGTTAGTATGTTAGTACCAATTAGGTTTGAACAGAAAATGTATACCAAGCTAAAACCCACAGTCGTATTGTATGTTTACAACAGACGAAGGGCAAAAGCGAGCATTACAAGAGATACTCTAAGCTGGAGATTAGATACTCCATGCAAACCGCAATGGCGGATAACTGTCCAATCGACTGGTACATGGTGCGCAACAAGCGACCATTATAATAACTGTTAACCGAATTATGCAGGTGAGAATCAGAAGGTGGAAGATCAGATAAACAAATGGATTACCCTAATGGAGAAGAGGGATGAACCATATATGCGGATACTAAAATACCAACACACGAGGGATACGAGTTCACACTAGCAAAAGCGGACCTACAAGGTACCCAAAGAACGAACTCATTCCAGAGGGAAATAACTTGGAGTCATGAGGCGCCAGTTAGATGCGCATATCAGACTCGTCTTGATATTTTAGAGACAACTGTTGTAAGCACTAGATGCTAGAGCATAGCTCGACAACACTTATACCGAAGGTTAGTTCGGTAGGGTGGCATGAACTCATGGGAATATACCATGAGCATGTATAGAATTCAGGAGGATTGAATAGAATGGCTAGTCGAAATAATAAGCGTGTGTGACTAACGACACCACACAGTCAAATAAATTACTCCATTCCCATAATTATGGAAGACCGTGTAGAAAACACCTTCACATGGAGTTGAAATCAACATAAAACTACTACCTAAGAGGGGTAAACTAACCATAAGGTAGTTGGGCATACTGCTTGCGGAGCGAGTGGGCCCATATTGCTTAGGTTTGACGTACCTAGCGGATTAGGGGAAACAAATGACGTGTTTACATCTCCCGATCAAACTATATGAATATACATACACCTAACCAAGATAGACAGTATAACCTGAGGGGCTAAAGCCCGACCCAAAAAAAAAAGGGGAAATGAAATATGTAGCACATTAGTGCACGAATAATTCCACGGGAATGGTACACCTTGAACTTATTACTTCACGATGATATATTCGTAGATTACGTGGGCGTAATCATTTTTAAGGGGGGTAGAGCGATGAAATTATACCGTACGTAGGAGTACGTAGTGCATGGTACACATGCTGCAAACTATTATTGTACGTAGAGCACAAGTATTATGATTGTGTTATATTACTTGAGGTAATATTGTGATGTATTATGTGTATGAACATAGATATATATATATATATTAGTTCGCATTCCTGTGGTGAATAGGAAAGGGAGAACAGATAGAGTGTTCTTATCCTAATTCCGATTATTTAAGCAAACGTTGCGAACACTAAACACATAAACGCCTAACTTGTTATCTCCGGTTGAGAGTTCAAGTAGGTCTATCTGGTAGCTTCGGTGGGAGATGGCAAATATTAGGAGTAAAAAGCTCCATACTATATGATTTGTGACTCGGTATGAAACCGATTATTGGAATGCGATGAGTGAGTCGGCATGAGACCGATGTATAACCTAGTGGAGGTAAAACCTCTAGGAATTGTATGAATAATTATAAGTCGATTAGATTAATTACACTAGTTGACTTGTGTATCTATAGAACACAAGGTGCCAAATATCAAGAGGAAACAAGATTAGAAGTGAAATAAACAATTGATTGATTGAAATTGACGTGGGAAGTTAAACTTGATCCTGGTCCGATCAAGGGAAACCGAACACAAATTGAGGTGAGAGATAGTTCAACACTGACGCTGGCCACGTCGGGGTTGAATGATTCTCGAAACTTCCTACAAGTGGACACAGATATGAATAGAAATTGGAATTTAGGGCGTCACTTGAAGAGCCGTGGACCGTGGAGCCCTTCGTCATTAGACCGGTGTGTTTGCGAGTGACATCACCCAGAGAGCCGTGGACCGCAGAACCCTTTGTCATTAGACCGGTGTGTCTGTGGGTGACTAAGGAAATAAGGTGATACTATCCGAGGAGCCGTGGACCGCAGTGTCCTTCGTTATTAAACCGGTGTGTTCGCGGGTAGTAGACGTTGGCTGGGGTTGGGGATCGTCAAGTCTTGGTCTTTAAGACTGCTTCCCTGTGAACTGTCAACGTTAACTATATGTGCACACATACATGTGGAACGATGTGTGGGTATCCTCGCGAGATACTAACATGTAGATAGGGATGCGTGGAGTATCCCTTGCGAACACCTTTGAGTACTTTATGAGTTTTGCACCTTGTCTAGTGCTGTGTATTATGAGTTTTGCACCTTGTCTAGTGCTGTGTACTATGAGTTTTGCACCTTGTCTAGTGTTGTGTACCATGAGTTTTGCACCTTGTCTAGTGTTGTGTATTATGAGTTTTGCACCTTGTCTAGTGCTGTGTACTATGAGTTTTGCACCTTGTCTAGTGCTGTGTACCATGAGTTTTGCACCTTGTCTAGTGCTGTGTATTATGAGTTTTGCACCTGGTTGAATATATATATAGTACCGCTGAGTACTTTTGTGGATGAATTGGATGTGCACCTTGTTTAGTGCTATGAAACGAATGAGCTTATACCATGAGTTTGGCTATTTGATATATGTTGTATGTATAGACTAGGTCTGAGCCTAGTGGGAGTTACTCCCTAGCAATGACTGTTTGGTTACTTAGTGGAACTTGATTCCTTAGGTGAACTATAGAGGATTAAGGACTTCGGGACGAAGTCTTTTTAAGGGGGGTAGACTGAAATACCCCTAACCTTTAAAACTTAATTAAATGATCTATTAATGATCTAAGATGATTAATAAACATCTAAACACTATTGGGGAACAATCTAAAAGATCTCAACAAGGCAAAAACGTCTTAAGATCGGTAAAGCCAAAAATGTGCTTTAAAGCACCATAAAGATTGTATGACCTCAAATAGGATCCAGAGTGGATCCCTAAGTATTATAATGAAGTAAGGAACACAACAAAACCGTTCTCAAGGAGAACTAAGCTCAGGAACACCCTGTGACACAAAAATGTGCACTAAAACACCTTAAAGCATGTTTTTGTGAGATTGCCTTCTAAATTGATTTTTAATGGGCTTAAAGGTTATAATTACCTTTAAATATGATAA
The DNA here is from genome assembly GCA_023374045.1 of Limonium bicolor. Taxonomy (NCBI): domain Eukaryota; kingdom Viridiplantae; phylum Streptophyta; class Magnoliopsida; order Caryophyllales; family Plumbaginaceae; genus Limonium; species Limonium bicolor. Next base: position 13,464,713 of record CM041783.1, on the reverse strand, counting down.
TATATCACATTATATCATATTAGGAATTTAATTCCAGAAATTTACAAATTTTTACAATTTAATATTAAAATATTAATAAAACCCCACAAGGGGGCCCGTTTGAGTCAATATTGACCAAGTTTGGTCAATGGTCAATTAATTGACCCATTTGACACCATGGCAGTCGGCAGGCAAGAGGAGGGGAGACAGCAAGACAGCACACCCATCATTAATTGACAATTAGCTACCTAACACCATTTACTTTTGAAAAACTTACCTTTTTCAATTATTTCAACTTCTTCCAATCATTCCCTTCCTCCTTGTCCGACTCCAGCCTTCCCAACCGAGCTCCTTCCCTTCCTAGAAGCTCTCAAGCCTTGTTCTTGAGCATGGAAGGCAGATCTAACTCCTAAGCACTTAAGGTAAGTGTTTTAAGGTCATTTTTAGCTCTTTTTCTTCATCTCTTCACTACCTACACCTAGATTTCGTGGCTCATCAATTCCTATGGCTTATTCTCAGTGTTATAAGGTTAGAACAAGAGCTAAACTCGGCTGAACCAAGTATAGGGACCAAGGTTGTTCAAATCTACATTTTAAGGTAAAAACATACCTTAAGGATCTCCACTCTTCATCCGGTTTCTTTCTTCTGATTTTTGTAAGTTTAAACACTCATAATCTTCATATTTACATGTTCAATCAGTTGGTTAACCATTTGGAGCAAGGGTGGCCGAGATCCAAAGGAAATACCCCCTTTTAAGGCATTTTTCCAAGGTAAAACCTAATAACAAGGCAGCTTGTTGTGATCTAGCTATTTCCTATGTCAATATGATGAATCTAACACCTTGTGGTGTGTCTAAAACAGGCCGAACCTCTCTTGAACTCCTCTTGCATTTTTAAGGTGATTTTTGCCTTAAATCTTACATTAATTATTCCTTATGGTTAAGCTCAAGCTTGGAGTATAACCATATCTTGTTTTGGTGTATTAAACATGTCTAAATGAAGTGGTGAATTTTCCTACAAGTGACCGAGCTCATACAAGGAATAATCAAGGTATAAACACCTTAAACTTATGATTTTTATGATTTTAATTGTGCCGAGAGTGGAGAAATTAATATGGGTTATATTGACCTAAAAATGGAAAAAAATGACTAAGAAAAATTAAGCTAGTCATTTAAGTGATTTAATTAACATAATGGTCAAATTATGACATTATGTGGAAAAATAAATAAACCATGGTGAGGCCGTGAGTTTATACTATATTTTGAGACATTTTATGTGTAATTTATTTTGCAAGTTCAAGGTTGTAATAAGGCCATGTCATTAGGCCATTTTAATTATGTTTATAAGCATATTTAGTTAAGTTTATGCTTATATAATTAAGTTTGGGGCCAAACCGTAATTACTGGAAATTTATAAAGCCGTGGGCTTAATTTGGAAGAATTTAGGGTTTTTAAATGAATTTAATAAAAATTATAACATCTTACAAAGTTTTGTGTCAAAATTGTAAAAATAGAAAAGTATAGGTGAAGTCTTGTAATTACCGAAAGGTTTGGGTCCAATTTGGTACTAGAAGTCAAAGTTGACTATATAGGAGACTTTGACCAAGTTTGGAGAATTTAAGGAATTAAAATACTACCTTATAATAAGATAGTTATTAAATTGTAAAAGATTTATAAGTCTTGGTGTGATATTGTGATTTCCGAAAACTTGGGGTACTAAATGGAGTTTAGAACAAACCTTGGGTAATTAGGAATTTTTAGAAGTTGATTTGGTTAAATTTGGAGTTTATATGAATTATATGAGTATAATATAAGATATTTCATAAAATTGTTACAAATGGGTAAAATATGTGGTAAAACCGAGATTTAGAGAAAGTATAAGGTTAATAATGATATTTATAACCTTTTGGTATAGTTTGGTAATTTTTGGAATTATATATGAAGTTTTATGAAATATATGTATAATATATAGTTTTGGTGATATTAGAAACTATAGGCTATTAAATGGGGTTATTTGGTGGTTATAAGAAGCTAAGTGGTGGAAATTAAATTTAAATAGACCATGGGGTTTGTTCGGTTATTTTGAGGAAATATAACCATGGGTTATAGTTATGTTAAGGAATAAGGTACATACTATAAGTGTAACAAGGAAATATAATTTAGGGTTGATTAGTAAATTATGGAAGTTGGTGGGAATTAATTAATACCGAGAGTTTTAAGTGCTGCATGGTATTTTATAACATATATAACCATAGGTTATAATTGTTTTAATGACATAAATGTCAAAATACATGTTATATAACTATAATATAACATTATGTAAATGTGTGGTGGATTTTGTAAATACTTAAGAAAGATAGGTGCTGTTCGGAAATATTAATATTTTTGGATGAAATTTATAATATGGTTTTCAGTGTTATAAGAGTTATAACATTTATAATATAAGAAGTATTCATTAAAAAGAATGGATATATATTAAGACTTACCATGTAATGAATAGTTCCATAATACATGTATATAAATAAATATATGTTATGGTGACATGGTTTAATAACTATAAATTATCATAATTAAAATGATAATAGATGAAGAGGAATGAATTATAAACATTGGATATGGGATTCCAATGTTAAGAAGTTTACATGGGATAATAAGGATTTATATGATTCAAAAGTATTGTTTGCGTATGAATTATACCACATTGAAAAAAAGAAAAGAGACAAACCTTAGAAAAATAAATACTAAGGTGAGATGTATAGTGCATGACAAAGAATCATACATGCAATAAAGAAACACACTATACGATATACGAATATACATTAAGTTACATGCGATAACAAAGTTCAACAATAAGTATATTAATATACAAGGCAAGACTACGCATGTAATAAAACGTTACCAATCTCGAGTTAAGCCGAAAACCCGACAAACATTGACAGTTTATAACGGGGGATTAACCGGGAGGAATTAGTGACGGTACGGGGTACCGTAGAGTTGTACTGTCATACGGGATGCTAATCAGTAGCATTATGTGTTGTTTAGACTGCTAGAGACGACACACGGAGCATGGGACCTTGCTGATTCATACTCCACCGTAATACAATCCGGGTGAACGGTATGTTATTTATGTGGCTTGATTGTCTCTGAGGATTTCCTCAGTTCAGACATGGTGTGAAAATCTGTGATAAGATTGAATGTCTGCTTGTGAATTAATATGCTTGAGTTGCGTATTAATGCTGCTTTATTATTATTACTGTTGTGCGATAACAGTACCGTTCGTATATATGAACATATTATAAAACGAACTAGCGGCAATGATGCTATCTTATATGTGTAATATAAGGAACGTAAGTAAAACGTTGTAGCATTAGGATAATAAGATATATAAAATATCTGAGACTTATATACGGAGCACTGGCCTCTTTAACGCCGCTCTCGTATCTAGCACTGGGTCCCGAGTCGACATACTCAGGATTGGACTACGACCTTGGTCTGCTGTGTTAGGAAAAAAAAATAGTGAAGCGATGCAATGGTATAGATAAGTTTATCAAAGGATGTGGCTCTTGCTGTGAACTGTGATCCATTAACGATACTAGGACACCGTGTGGTAGCCGTAAGTATCTGGATAAATTTCCAACGAACTACAGATTGTTCGTAGGACGGAGACTCTACCGCTGGAGTGGCTATTGCCGTGGGTGACCCGCCATAAGAGATGGGTAACTTAGAGGCACGTCGTTCTAACGAGACGTCGTCATTAGACATGACTGAACAATTACGAACAACTATATTAACTGTACATTAGGCGAACATTATTTGGGCTTGCATGCCAAAGACGAGAGTTCATACTCGTTTATAATTCTCGTTACTTCGCCTTGTTGTTCATTGGTTGTGCTTTGTGGTTATGTGTGGTATATTGATGGATCTGTTTGAACGAGCCATTGTGCTCATATTGTGTGTTGTGAACTAGTTGTGTCGAGTCTCTGTACTCATATAAGCGCTGTAATGCTTGCAGTGGTTTATTACGATGCGATGTGTGAAGCCGGGGGCTTGTTTGTTATTTGAGTTTACTGCAATATATATTGTTGCTTTACAGTTTTAACATTAAACTTTTTGCATGAAAATGAATTGCGTGCTCTCGACCAAATAACTGAATGGTCTGAGGGTGCATGACAGACAGGTAATAACATACTCAGCAGGGGCTGATTCCATACCACAAACTACCATTTTTACAGGTATGCAACTTCCGGTGTCGGCAAGGAGAGTGACACGCTGGGTAGTTTAATTACAATTGTTTTGATATGCACTGTTGCATTTTGATACAAACTTAGAAACGTGTATAGGATTGGGATACTTAGAATGCTCACTGTGAATGTAATTTTATATTGGTCTGGAAGGTTGGATCTATCTCTTGTTGTCACTGCGAGAAATTGTTTCGTATTTAAGAGCATAGCAGGAAGCACGTTATTACTCGTATGGGCGAGCAAGAACGGTGACACCAGTAGTCAATTGTTGAGATTACCGCTGCAATTATATTGTTAAGTAAGATGATTAGGAGCCGAATAGAGTAGGGGTGTTACAACCTCGATCATACAGTAAAGAGATGGCAGAGATCATGATGTATAAACGATGCCGGATATTTAAAAGGGTATGACAAAGCAGATATTTATATACATAGTGATAATCAAACCAAAGGAGAAGCTAAAGTTGGAGCTACATGCTATTAATCTCAAATGAAGATCAGATAAAGAACTGTACTAAAATCGAATAACCTAAAATGGAAGAGTAATGATCTCCCAGAAGTGAAGGAGTCTAAGTGACATGGATAATTAGTCGTTAATACGCAAATTCTTTGAAACACAAGTTCTTTTGTTTTTGACGCTAACCTTTGGCACTTAAGCAAGGAAAGGCAAGATGAAATATAATTCTGAAGTGACTGATCTGGTTTCACAACTTTAATTTTGGTAGAAACTTGAGCTAAGACGTGATCAAATAATCGAAGATAGTCAACACAAAATTTTGAGAGCCTTAAACCTATTCCAAACGTTTCCCTTTTTTTATACAAAAATGAGATTGGATTTAACTATGCTATCCCCACTCTGAACAGATTATAAACCGCATAATCGAGCCATAAGAGCAACGTTGAAACCCATTTTATTTTGATTAACCAGTGCGCAGAAGACTTTGTTGATCAGAATACAAAAGTACTTTGCATCGACAAGAAATGAAAACAAGGAATATACATGCTTGTGTACTCGGCAGGAGATGTATACAAACCGAACATGGACAGAGATAGGATATTTACTGGCTTATTGCAAACTTATTAATCAACCAAAGCATTCCAGTAAGATAAATCACTCAAAGATATAATTGCCATAGAAGTACGAAATCCAAGTAAGAAACACGTACCGTTAAACATGGAATTTTCCTATTAAAATAGGACAGAATGACAAGCAACTGTTAGACCATAAACGAATGGACATGTTAGCATAATACGTGAGTGAGATAACCAGAAGCTATCCGGGAAGGGATACCCAAGTAACGGGTTGTTATCAGGTTGGATATCAAAAACAGCCTCGAATTCTGAATCGAAACCGAACACAACATGCAATCAAATTCTTCAACACGTCAAGATAAACAACTGGGAAGTAGAATAGACAGAGGGATAAGTAAGATAACAAACTAAGGAGATGGGCAGCGCAGATCGTGGTGGTCTTCTGTACGTTCATACAGAGGTATTGATCCTTCCTGATGAATGGCTTGCGTGAAAACTTTGAAAAACTGTTTTGTACGCCGCATTTTCCTTTTGGAGATTATTGCCTTCAAGGCGCATATGGTGGATGAGGAAGCCAACCAAAACAGAAGCGGACGAAGGAAAACCTGCTCGCAGGTCAGATGAAAGGGCAAAGACGAGACAGAGGAGGAGGATTTTCTTTTCTTTGATGGACTGGTTAATTTCTGTGGTGGATTCAATCCCCGGTGGTGGTTCAATGAGCAGCAAGTGGTGATTCGTTTACGGGTTTACAAGATTTACAGAGATTGAAAGAGAAGATGGAGGTAGAGCATGTCACAAATAAAGAGAAATGAGAGGCGGAGCATTATGTGCCTGGTTCGCCAACTGGATTTACAAAACTACCGTTGGTGATGAGAAATGTACAGAAGCGTATCATGTGTGCTTCTTCTTTACTGGTGACAGTGAAAATATTGAAGAAATGTGGAGCAGATGCTCCTTGTTCGCCAGTGGTTGCAGAGATACCGACAATGAAGATACGGAAAGGTGCAGAATAACATGTTCTTCTTCGCCAGTTTGTTCACAAAATTACCGTGAATGAAAAGAATGAAAAAAAATAGAGCATGTGTTTTCTGGTTGCTGTGAATGAAGTGCATGAAGAAGATGATTCATGTATGTTGCTTGTTCAGTAGTCGGTTGCAAATGCACGAGAGTGAAGGGATTGAAGCAAAGCAGAGCATGTATCTCCTTGCTAGCCATCGCGAAGGGAATGAAACAGGTAGAGCATGTGTGCTCGTTTGTTCGCCAGTTGGGTTTGGTGAGAACTCCTGAATTCCCCTCCAGTATGAAGGAGCGAGCGTGGGTTATATTTCCCAGACCCAGTTATGCAAAAGGGCTGGGGAAAATGAGTTGTTCAGATGGTACTCCCGGAGGTCTCAAGTTACAAGACTCTTGTGAGAGTTTGTGCAGTCCAACTTCAGTGCGGCCATAATCCTCTGTCGCTTGAAAGTTTGGGACAGACACAACCAAGAGCATATGGTGGCCTGTGGTGTTTGTTTGCTTGATTCACGGTACTACAGAAAGTGGGTAAAGAGAATTACGAGGCAAAATGGTGTGGGAAAGATGCCCCTGGCTGTTGCTCTCTTATGTTTCTTTTGAATCAGATAGCACTACAGAGACAGGAGGGAGGTTAGGAGATCGATGAGTGAGTAAAGGAGTGGCCTAGACTGTCTTGCAAAAATTCATGCCCTGTAACTTTTTTTTTTGTTCGCGCAGGTGCAATGCGAGGAAGAAGCAAGGGAACAAGTGGCACAAGGAATCTGATTGGTTCGTTGTTCAATCTCTTTTTTTTGGTAGTTACAGTAGTAGTCGAACTACTAGTCTAATTAGGTCGTAATTGATACCGAATTTGAGCATAGCTCATTCGGTTTAAGCATTCAAGAGGAGTACGAGAGGTACCAGGTTTGAACCCCGGCTAGAGCAGGTTTACTCTCTCTTTTTTTTTAAGTGTATACTCATGCTTATTTTTATCATTGTTACATACATACACATATATGCGACTATTTTATCTTGTCACGTTATTGATTATACCAATATATATATTATGTACGACTATTTTATTTGTCGCGTTTTAGTTATATGCATATATACATGCGACCATGTTATTATACCACGTTGTAAATTTTTTTTTGTAACGTTATGTGTGTGTATATACCTGTACGTATATATACGTGTATGTGACGGTATTAATATGTCATGTTGTTACCTATGTATACATTGGTCGTATATATATATACGTGTGTATTTGTATATGTATATATATACATGTGCGACTATATTCGCGTTTTCGGTTTAAAAGCGTGCATTCATATGAGCTTATATTTGCGTGTCACGTACCGATATGTATATGGGGTATAAGTATCCGTTTGGATCTATATTTTAAATACCATAATATTTCATGGTAATTATTACACATAATTTAATTTAAACTTCACTAATTTACAGTGGTAATTACTCGGGGTATTTCATGTAGTGTAGTTTAAAGGTTTAGATTTGTGTAAAGAACATTCTTTGTGAAGATGAATGTCTCGGATGGTTAAAGGATGAAAAACAATATGTTTGTGTGTATTAAATGATTAAGGGTTCTTGGTTGTTAAAAGGTGAAAACCTAAGTGTTTGGGTGTGAGAATATACAAGAGAAGCTATGGCAAAATTTAGTTGATAAACAAAGGGAGTTTATGTGTAATAATGAGATTTTATGACCTAGAAGGTACTAGGAATGGTTAAGCTTTAAGATGGTGAAAGAATGTGAATTAAGGTGTTCTTAAGTGTTAAGATGCCTTGGGCAAAGTCTTGGAGGATTTAGTAATCAAATGGGTGTTTAAAACACACCAAGGTTATGTTATGTGAAGTGCTAAGTCTTGTGCAAGTTTTGGTGATCAAAGGAAAAATAATGCCTTGTGGAGATCTAAGTGTGAGCTAGTGAAAAATAGAAGGAGATTGTATTTGGGAGGTGTATGTGAGAAATAATGCCTTTGGAGTAGTGGTAATGGTGGTAAGGTAACATTTTGGTTAGTGGAGTTATAGACATGAAACTACCACTTAGAAAACCTAAGGAAAAATATTACAAATGTTGAGAGATTTTGTGAGAAATTGAGTAACAAGCTTGGATAATGATTTAAGGAGGTTTGAAGTGCTATTTTGGTATTAGAATATGCCTAAGTTCATGTGTGAAGTTTGGGTGAACAATGGGTGAAGAGAACAAGTGGAACAAAGCTTGAAAATGCTAAATATACAATTCTGTAGCTTTGGTCCGGGACTTGGTTCCAGGGTAAAGTCCCGGACCATACACAAAAATAGGCCGAGAGTTGCAAAGACACATTGGTCCGGGACTTGGGGTCGGTACAAGGTCCCGGACCAGTGCCAATTTTCACCCGAGAGTAATCCTATGTATTGGTCCGGGACTTAAGGTAAGTACCAAGTCCCGGACCACTCAAGAAATGTTGTTTAAGGTTGGAAAATGACATGTAATGATGGGGATTGATAGGTAAAGATGTTATAAGGTTGTTAAGGACATGTTAGGTGAGTTATAATGATAATTAAGTGGGTGAAAAGTTGTAGAAAAATGTGAAAATAAAACAAGTTAAAAATGAGAAGTTATTTAACTAGTTAACGGGGTTAGCTATGGGCGCTTTAGACGTTAAGCAATCATGTTACCCCAATGTTAATAAAAGTAATTGTGATGTTACCAGTTGTACGGGATTTGTTCGAGGAACCTAAAAGGACACGATATAGTGGACCATGGTGACAGGTATGGTTTTCTTGCAACCTGTGTCCTACCGGATTACACCGGCTTGTATGCCAATGTGTCTTTCTGAATGTTTGCCACCTTTTAAGATAAAACATGTAATGAGTTTACAGTTGTTTAATTATGTGGCGTGCATAGTTCCGATACCGTTTAGCTTTAAATATGTGCTAAACTTAGCTAACTGACTCTAGGATTACATAGTAGATCGGTATTCGGATTTAACGACCCAAACCATGGGAACGTTCTAACCACCGCTATGCGTGAGTTAGTTATGTGTTTGTTTGTGCGTGTTAATATGTTCACTACCCTTGTGTGTGTCTTACTAGACCTAACCACCTAAGTGTGAATTAACGTACTAAGTCCAATAATGAGACTTCTAACAAGTGCTAACTGGGGAGTGAGGAGTCCGGTAGTTCCGGCCACGCGTGTGAGTATGGGGGTCATTTGTCATATCAGGTTCGATCCTCTCCGTATGTTATGGTTGTTTTCCATTTTGGTTCTCAACCTTCCCTTTAGCTTAACCAAGGCTATTTTACTGACTCACGTCGGGCCACAGGGGCATACTATGTTTGTTCGGTGTGCTTGGATCACTATATCCGACGCACATTGGGATTAAGTTATTCGTTCATTTAACAGGACGGTAATGAGTTATGTAACAAGCTTAGCATGAGTTTGGCAACATTCTCTACGCTCTCCAAGTGAACTAATTATGTTTGGGTCGGTTCCTAAAGAGAACCGTTCCCGTTATGTTATGTGTTAATGATGTGATGCAATTCTTATTGTGATATTATATAAGATGGATGTCAATATGTGTTATAAGATGTTGTGTGGAGTATGTGGACCATGGACATGAATCCCAGTTTATTATAAGACGTTTTAGAGAATAACCCGACTAGTGGGTAAGTGTCGTCTATTAAGGAAATAGCTCCAATAGAGGAGAAACCCTCTAGGGTTAAAGGACACAATGGGTGTTCTAATGAGTAAAGAAGTGTTGATTGTTTCGTTGAGCCCCATTGTTGTGGGTATGTAATGTGTTTTGTGTTTACAGTTAACATGCATGATTCAAATAAAATCTACCGCATGCTTAGACGACAATTAGTTGTGCGTGGCCCGGTAGCATGCGGGCTGCGGGATTACCATACCAGCAAAGGTGCTGAGCCCCTTGGGGGCCACCCTTTCTTCCAATTCTATTTCAGGTACAAGGAGCTGGAGACCGTCCGAGAGTAGGACGGGGTAGTTGATTCTGCACGGGTAGTTAATGAATTACTTATGTATTGTAGGTGTAGTAAGACCAAAATTGTTGTCGGCATTAATTTGTAAATACTCGGTACAGTTGGAATGTATATGTATTATGAATGTTGGTAATGGAAAAGGGTTGTAATGTGTAGTTGCTCGGGAATCTGGTCCATCAGACCGATACAATGTATATGTATATGTATTAGCCTTGTTAGCCACGTGGGTGGCTACCGGCGTGTAACACCAACGAGTAAGTAATATGATGAAGTATGTTTCCGTTGCAAATGGTTATTAAGTGTAATGTGGTTGTTGGGGTGTTACACATTTAATTTACTAGTAATTCAACACACTTTATCACTTATTAGCAAACAGTTTTCTTTAATAAATTATATTACATCCGATTTCTTGTCACGATACTAATACAACTTTACACGCTATATAAATTAGCCTAAAACTCTTCCATTTATTTCAATTAATCAACTATAATCAGTAAACACCCAATAATCCATTCACTACTCTTATTAGATTTATGCTGATTTACCAAACGAATTGCTAGAATCAATTAGATCAACTTATTACTTTACCGCCTATATACACTCATATCCGGTTAACTTAACTCACACAAACCAGCTCAAAACTACCCAAACCACCATATTGGAATCACGTTAGATAACGTGATAATACTAGTTCCAATATATCTATTCAAAATTTCCTTTTTACTATCTGATTACTACTGATTTCCTTTTGCACTAGTTCAGTTATCATCGTTTGCTTCCCAAGTGCGATAGAATAATTTAAAGCTTTCTACATTTCAATCGCAGAGGAGAAGAACATCAGTTTAGAGTATATTATTGGTTAAGGAAATGAGCTGTCTTCAGCCCCTAAAATCTGGTGCTAGATGTTTATCATACGCCTCACAAGGTGTGATAGAAATCAACAACTTTGACTCTGAAATTAAATGTTTTCAATCTCTGATTATCACCAGAAAGAGAAGATAAGTTTAGTATTTACAGGTTTTGTTTCTACCCGTACTATCTGGTGTGCAAGATGCAGCAGGTCTAGTGATTTCTTACTGTAAAGGTGTATTATAACACAAGAAAGAAGGAAAGAAGTTACAGCTCTGTTCCAGTGATTTGTTTCTGTAAAGTGCAGAAACAAGGAGGGAACGAACCATAGTGCAGAACCAGCAGAGAATTAAGAGACATACAACTCATATCCTCTAGTGTGTTAGGTTGGAAAAATGACAGTAAAGATAATTGAATTGGCGCAGAGGCAAGAGGAGAATGGAGGTGAGTGCAGAGTAGGAGTCCTTTGTTTGTTGGTCAATACAAGAGGGGGATACTTCCATATAGGAGAACTATTTTCAACTCCATCCTTCAATCTCGTGTGCGGGACCCAAAAATTACAGTGAAGAGGATGAAGTCTGGTGCAGGCTACTGGGTAATGTAGCAGTTCCAGTGGTTTATCACTTCATAAATGCAAACACAAGAAGGGGATGAAGAGATGCGCAGAGAACATAAGTTCTAGTACGCTGGGTTGTGAAACTATCGGTATTAAGAAAATTGAAGAGAGGCGTGTGTATGTTCCATGTTCTATGTTAGCTTTCAGAGGAATGAAGGAATGGAGTAGAGGCTGTAACACCCCTCTTCTCAAACACGTAATAATCTCTCACGTAGCAATAAATAAAACGTCTTACAGTGGAAGAAATAATAACAACAATAATACTCACTCGGGTGTCACCGGCCATTACTCGCCCATGCAAGTAACGAAGCCAAACTATCCAACAACCAACATAAACAAACTGCTAACCGTTATGATAACGAGAACATTCCTATACAACATACTAAGTCCATACACCATAAATATCGACAAGTGAGCGTCTACCCAATCCCGAATATACATAACCGTACCATAATACAATCCACAGTACAACATTGTTATACAAACAAACTCTATGTGCGGTAATTAAAGTAATCCCTAACTACCCTGTTCCCGCACTTCGGCTTCGACAATGATCATCGACCTGCAATGAGTGTAGTATCAGCGATAAACGCTGAGTATGCCGGGTCTGGACCCTAATGGTCACTTAGTCATTTTAACCATCTTATTATTAGATTGGTTTCATGCTTTACCATTTTACAGTTATAATCAATACTGTAATTTTCATGCATAAATATACTTAATCATCCATCCAAACATTCATAAACACTTAACCATCCATCAAATTCAAACAGTCGTAAAATATCACAAACAACAATTGTATAATCGAACATATCGAAATTATCACAGTATAATGTACAATGTACAATCGCCGTAGCGAACGGTTTCTATATTTAATTACCTTGGCCTTCAAGGCCCCATCCATCCAAACCATGTTAAATTATTAATTTACCAGTTGGGCGTCAAGTTAGGACAACCCAATAACCTCACATGGACAGTAGTCCTCCCGTACACACAAAGGTGCTCATTTCGCCAGAGGTCTGGAGGCCCCTGACTATTCACTTTGCCTCGTAAGGCGTCCATATAAAGGCCGTAGCCACCTGGCCCACGATCCAAATAGGGCTCGTTGGGTATAAACCTGGAGCGGAACCCGATCGGGAACCCCTCAGTGATCACAAATGCGCAACCAGGTAGTTCGTAAACTACTCTGGATTCCTCACCTCAGCTCACACCATCTCTCTCTCATAATGTTTAAGATATGCTCTTAGTCTCATGGAGAATATAATTTATTAATTAGTTGCCCAATGGGTCTCACGCATACCTAGAAGTAATCTAGGTTATATTCATGTTCGAGATCCATGCTCTAGAGACCGACAATGTCGTGACTCGTTCCTAAGTGTTTTACTTAGGTTGCCATATACTTAATATTAATACTATGGTATTATATCAAGTAACCGTCTTGTCATCACAATAAAGTATATGTATGTTTATATATAAGCCGATCTATAGTCGACGTAGTGTTAGTCCCGTAGGACACTCGTGCATAAATAATTAATGCAGTAACACATAATCACATACAGGTATCCAAAACACATAACACACAAGTGATATCAACCAAATCCGAGCCCAAGGAATTCCTTAGGACAACTCGGATCAAACCCCTTTATATACCGTACACCTCAGACCTAGGATGCGCAATGTAGTCCACTAGCTCGTCAGGCACGCACGTCTGAAAGGCGATCTAAACTGTAATAAAACTATAAGTCAGTCTCCATGACTAACTACATCCGGTATTTCCGAATAACAAGTAACCCCGACAGTTCATCCCCGGATTTCCACTGTTAATTGTTACGGGTTTCTCTAAACCAGTCGGCTTTGTTACTAAAACTCGTATGTCGACATATTTCGACTGTTAAGTTTAATTCGTTATATTCCTTTAATCTTATCCATCCTTTAATTTAGGTATATAACCTATAGTTGCATGTATACATGCATGATTTATTATATTGTATTATTTTTCCACCATCCATTATAATACATTGTATTATATAATTCATTATCTTTAGTAAACTATATTTCCATTCAAAAACTTATAACTTATAGTTTGTAACTATTTTTTGTAATAACCTCCACCATACCATAATATATATCCATCCTTATATACATTATTCTTGTATATGTATATATTTACCAATATAGGTAAGTTCCCTGAGTTATAAAACTCTTATATTATATGTTACATTTTATCATCTTATATTAGATGATTATTTCCGTTAGTTGTATTATATTTATACAACTTATATTAAGATTATTATCCTAATATTATGTAACATTTTATGTTGTATAATTACAACTCCTAAGGTTTATTCAATAAGTACCTTAGTTTATAAATCTTATTTATTCATAGTTTGTCACATTATTTAATGTGAATATCCTTACTTATATTAATTCCATTAAAGCCATTAACACCATGTAATTGTTATAACATTTATAACACTGTAGACCATAGTCTAAAATTTATATTCCAATCTTTTTACTCTCGGTACAGCACTATATTTCTTTTAAATTTCATTTTCACCCCATAACATTATGTAATGTCATACCATATACTAATATCATACAATATGATATTTTTATTTCCTTTGATTTATAACCTATAGTTTTTATACAAAACTATATAATATTGCCGCATGGGCACCATATCAAAACCTTATTCTTTTCCATATCTCATAGTTTCCTTTATTTACTAATTCACCCCATTATTTATACCATGTTATATATATCATATAATATAACATTTTTAACTTATAAAATGGTATAACCTATGGTTATATTTTTGTAAAATTCTGAACAGACCCTATTTTGTTCTTAATTAATTTCCAACCCCTTTAACTTTCCAAATTTATAAATTGACCACATATATAATGTTATGTAATATATATCATATATTATAACATTTTAAACCTTAATATAAATATAACCTATGGTTATATATGCTATAAATTTCCGAACAGACCCACCATTCCGTTTTATATTATTTTTCAACCCACCAAGTTTCTATAATTGCCATTTGGCCCAACTTATAACATATAGTTTTGTAATATCATTAAAACTATATATTATACATATATCTTATATAATACTCTTATATTAATCTAAAAATCACCAAATTTTACCCAAGGGTTATAATTTACATTACTAACCCATATATACTCGGTTTTTACATTTCCACCACATATATTTATCCTAAGTGTCACAATGACATAATAACTATATATTATACATATATAGTTTATTTTAATTCCGAAATCAACCAAATAAATTCCTAAAAATTCCTAATAGCCCATGGGTGTTTATAATACCATTTTACACCCTTTATTTTTGGTAATAACATATTTACCACATATGTTATAAAATTGTTACAATTAAATATTTATCTTATTATAAAACCTTAAATAAGTTATTTAACTTATCTAATTTGGTCAAAACCTACCATATGGTCAAGGTTGACCTCCTTAATATTTCCATGACCATCAATCTCCATAAATTACGGTTTATACCCATACTTTTCAGAAATTTCAATTTAACCCCAAAACTTTATAAAACCTTATAATTTTTATTTTAAATCCTTTTAACCTCTAATTTTTGGCTTTATCATTATATAGCCCCCAAATTTAATTTAATTACACTTTAAACCCCTATACCTTACGGTAATATATTTTTACCACCTAAACTTAATTAAAACCTTATAAATACATAAATAAAATGGCCTAAAGTACATGGCCTTATTACAAACATTAGCTTATAAAATAAATTACACATAAATGCCCAAAAATACTTTAAACTCTCGGCCTTACCACATAGTTTTCCATATTTACCAATTTTCCACATAATGTCTTAAATTTAACAATTATGTTAATTAATTAGTTATAAAATTTACTAAACCATTCCTTAATCACCTAAGGTCAAAATAAGACCTTAATAACCTTGTTCACTCACGGCATATATATACACATATGTATAAACACATATTAATATACCAAGTGAAGGTTTAAGTAATTTATACCTTATTTTAGCCAAGATAAGGCCTTGTTTGGCCAAGGCAATTTAAAGGAGAATTTCCACAGCTTCTTAGATGTGTTCTAACAGCAATATAATGATATGGTTAGGTCCCAAACATGAACTGACCATAAGAGTAATTTAAGTCATGAAAAACATGAACTTTTACCTTGAAAAATCAAGGATCTCCCAAGTTGATCTCGGCCTAAATTTCCAACAGAAAGAAGGCATCAAAACACTCTTTAAACTCAGCTATATAACAGCCAATGATCTAGGTAGAAGAAAGCTAGGGTTTACCTTGATTAAAATGGCTTAAAATGGAGTTTAAGCTTGGAATCAGCCACCAAATGATATGGTTACAATTGCTACTGATCAAGCATGATAAATGGAAGATTATAAGCCAAGGGAACTAATATTCTCAACCAGAAATGAAGTAGAAAAGGAATTAAGTGCTTAAAGCACATTTTTACCTTAATTATGTCTTAAGCTTGCTTCCCCCTTGAATATTGAGTTTGAGCCGAGATTTCTCCTTCCCTTTGAACACCAACTCGTGCTAGATGAGTGGATGGAAGTGGTTGAAAGTTAGATCAATGGAAAGAGGAAAAAAGATGAAGAGAATGACATATAACATATTTTGAATGTTTACCTTATGCCATTGGAGTTCCTCTTTGAAGTTGGCTGCTTCCTAGCTCTAAAATGAAGGAATGAGGGTCTGTTGCAAGGCTGAACTCGTTTGGAATGGGGTAGGTGAAATACCCCTAAATTAATTTAAATTAATTTAGGGGATTTCTTTTATTAAATATTAAATTATTATTATGAATATTAAATTATTATATGGAATTATGAAATTTATATAGGGGATTTCTCCTATTTAACCCTAAAGGAAACAATAAAGTATTTAATTATTATATATAATTATATGGTATTATATATTTAATGATAATATTTATAAGTCAATAAATCTTGGAAAAATTTCTAAACACTCCAACTATGTTATAAAGATTTTAGGAAGTGTTGGAACATTGTTTTGAAACTTAAAAGTCAATATAAAATTCTAGAAACCTTAAAGCTTATTAAGCCTTGCTAGGGTTGACTTTTTGAGAATGGTCAAACCAGGCCATGAAACCTATATCAATAAATAGGTTATGCTAAACCATGAAGATCGGTAAACAAAACGTCAAAAACGGATCATCCTAGCCAAAGTTATGATCAAATGAAGTTTAGAGCCAAATTTTTGATAAAAGGCTGACGTGGCGTGGTCTGCTGAGTCAGCGTGCGTCTCGGGAATTGCGCCCCAGTATACTTAGCCGATTTATCTCCTATAATTCCGGTAACAGAAATCAGGTTTTGCCCTATCTTGTGACCTTCATAACTTTCTCATCTTAAGGAATTTTTGAGTGTCGTCTTCTTTGTTGCCTTCTCCTAAACTTCCTCTAAGCAACCATAACTCACACGAACTCTAACTCATTCTAAATCAACCGGAAATTTGAGCCAAAGTAGCCACCCTGCAAAAACCGAAACTGCAGTTCCAGTTTTTCCCTTCGAATCAGGTAACTTCGTCTAGCCATAACTTCTTCGTTTTTCAGCCAAATTTCATGTTCTTTAGCTCGTTTTGAAGAGCTTTAATCCCTCTAAAAGTTTCATGTTGATGACCTAAGCCAATTCCCAACCGTTTGGAAGAACTAGGTGTCTAAAGTTTCGGTTTTGCCAGCACATAAAATCAAACCAAAACTGTAAGGTATAAACTCGTGATTTGTGACTTTAATTTCTTTCTGTGTGTTGCAAGTTAGGATTATTTCTTGTTATCAATATGTAGAGGTAAGTTTAATCTTTCGATTAATCCCTTATACATAGCCTAACTCGATCTGTACTGCAAGTTATAGATCCTCAAAGTCGGCTTCGTGAACTGCTCGAAAGTTCGAATTTTTCCAGAACTTCAGATTCGAATTCCTCCGTTTTTGCAACTCCGGTGAGTTTCCGATCAAATTGCTCCGTTATTGCTATTCGTAATCACATTACCGGTCTAACCCAACCACCAATTAGGCTTATTATGCTTCGTATAAGGAGAATTTGACAGAATCGAGTTATGTAACCATTAAGAACCCTAACTTCGAACTGAAATCGAAACCCGTTGAATCTTGCATATTAGCTGGAGAAATTAGCATCATTAGAACCGAAATTTGATTTCGAAACCATAGAAACAAGAATCACTCGATTTCGTTCTGTAGATTAGGAGATATTGAAGATTTAGTACTCGGGTTTGATTTTGTTTTCGTTGATGAACTCAGCGTTCAGGGACCGTCCGATCTCGTTTTAAAAGATTGGACGGCCGAGATTAGATCGGGTTATTAAAGAATGTTATAAGTTTCTATAAATTTCAGTAAATAGCCCTAACTTGTTGAGTTAATTTAAATACCTTCCCGAATGTGTTTTGACTTGAAATTTTAACCATAGATTCCTTATTTAATCTAGTTTATTTTGATGTAAATTAATATGGTTTTGGAGTTTTTAAACGTAAGTTATGATTTTTGCAAATTACGGGTTTTCTGGAATTATTTGGCTAAATTAAAAAGATATTTTTATGAAATAAAATTTTTATAATATGTCTAAAATGTTATGGTTACTGTATATTAAATTTGGGAATTTTTGGGCAATGGTAAAAGGTTTTAAAAATTGTGTTTATGAGTTTTTCATAAGAATAACTTATAATATAAGGTTTTTAATGTAACCAAAAATTAAAGTATGGTTTGTTAATTAACTTTTAAGCTGGGGAAAGTAAGGGAAACTAAATTAACATTTTATAGCAGTAAGTTTATAAATGTTTTGGTATTAGCTTTTAAGAGAAGTGAAATTATTTACATATATGTATATATACTTATTTAAGTAGAAACTTATGTAAATCAAGGAATTTAATTATTTTTACGTTTTATTTATTATACTATATGGGAGTTAATATTTTTAATTAAACTAAGGAATAAATATATATATTTTTAGGCATATATAAAAAAGGGAATAAGGTAGTAACTTAGAGTAAAGCAAGGAACTAATAAATTAACACTTATAATAACTAAATATTATAAGAGCTAGAAACCTAAGATATAGTAGAAGAAATACTTAATGAAACATACTTGGAATGCAGTTAAAGGTTGTAGTAATAAGATAGTTTAAATATAATAAGTTACATAGGGGATGTCTTAGTTAAATTCTAATACAGGGATACTTATATATATTAAATAAATAAAGGAAAACATTTTATTTATTAAACCATATGTCGGTTGTGTTATGCCTAGAAGTTGTTAAACATAAATAAATACAATAAAATTTCCTAAAAATGTTATGGATAAATCTTAATACATAAAGATATATATAAATATATGTATGTAAATACATTAAAATAGATGAGGGAAATAATATTCCTTGTGATAGTTATAATAAGTAGAATATATATATATGTTAAACCATAGGTTTTAATCGGTGTGTAATTAAATAGTCACTATTAACTTAAGGGTTTAATTATACAACATAATCGTAACACGGTCTTGGGTTAACTTACTAAGCCTAAGTCTATGAACTCCAAAAGCCCACTTAAACAATTCAAAGAGAGTTTGGGCCACTCTCAGGAATAAATTTTAAATCGTTCTAAACTAAACGAAAAGGGCCTAGTAAAGGATTTAGTTAACAAGTCAAGCCCAAATCTTTGTGAGGGGATAATGGTAAACCTGAAACTATTAATCAGTAAGAAAAGAAGGTTGTTTAGTTTATAAGTCCCTTAACTAATCGACACTTGGAATACCTTAATTATAGGTTATTATTGGGGAATCACTTATTCGAGTTATTTATTGTTCTTCACATACCAGGTACGATTTCTCGTACTCCGATATTTTTGCTGATTGACTTGTGGAATGTTTTGGAAAACGCTAACTGACTTTAAGAAGAATTTCTAAAAAGGAAATGGTTGTGTGACTAACTCAGCTTGTGTGACTAACTCAGCCTTGAATACGAAACTCACTTAGGTATTGGTTCCTTCTTTTTGGTGCCCCGTTAGACATTGGCTGCTTAGGGTTTACGCTTCTGCACTCTGTAGGACTGAGTGTTTTGGTATTGCTCTGGGTAGTTAGTGATCTAGTGGGAATTTGGAAAAAGGTCAATCTTGGAAATTCTTCTTTTGACTCTGGATATCGTTTCATCCATGAGCTGGTTCTTGAGGTTTCGACGTGCGCGCGTCTTCAATGGTAACAGTAGGGGGCTGTATATCCCTCGCCCATATGGGCATTTATATTTAACAGCAGGGGGGCTGTATATCCCTCGTCCACCAGGACATTATTAAACTGACAGCAGGGGCTGTATATCCCTCGTCCATACAGACATTTATATCTGGCGGTGGGGGCCATCTCTCCCAATTGGTTTTATTCTACTCTTGAGTTAATGGTTCTTGGATCTATCTTTTCATTCCTAGTCCTTTGTGACTACCTGAGTCTTTCTACTCCTAACGGGAATTGGGTTTAACTAAGGCAATGGATGTTCACTAACACATGATGTGATTTTGTTTCACTAACTTTATTTTTCTGTTATTAATCTTTATTCTTATCTTGTTATCTTGATTTGGTGATTTGTGAAACGTCTTGTTCCTCTGTGTGGTTTAAGTGATTGTTTTCCTGCTATTATTTATTTAAGAGTTGTATTATAAGTTATTTTTGGAGGATCGTACCAGTTCCATTCCAGGGAACTGACCCACCCCTCCCGGGGTGGGCTGCTTGGTTTTATCTTGCAGGTACGAGTTATGTAACGAGCTTAGCATGAGTATGGCAACATTCTCCAGGCTCTCCATGGGAACTAATTGTATTGGTTCACTTCCTAAAAGGAATTGTGCTTGTATGTTATGTGTGATGTTGTGTACAATACCCATGTTATGATATATGTATATGTTGTATGTTTTTAAAAGAATGCCATGTCATCATGACAATTAGTTGCGTGTATCCCGGTAGCCGATGGGCTGCGCGTTAACCATACCAGCCAAGGGTTGCTGACCCCCTCGGGGGCTCCATATTTGTTTTACTGCAGGATGAGGATCAAAGAAGCAGAATGGCTTTAGAATCTAGGATACAGGATTACTTTTGATTACTTTTGGATGTTAAGCCCGGGATGCGCCTGTGCTCCCGTGGCAATATATTTTGGTACCATTGTATACAATGACGGTTGTTGGTGTACAGTTTACAGTTATGGATGTAGTTACAAACTCGGTATTTTGTTAATGTATTAAAAGTTATTAGTTCTATGCTCGGAGTCTGATCATCAGACCGATACGCTTGTATTTATTCTACCTTGTTAACCACGTGGGTGGTTAACGGCGTTGTAGCACCGAATCGTTTAGTTATTGTTTAGTTGTTAATTTCCACTGCGATTACAAGTATTGTTAAGTGCGTATTAGGGGTGTTACAAAAAGTGGTATCAGAGCGAAGTATCGCTCTGATGGCAAGAATACCGAGCTTAGGAATATACCGAGTTAGGAAACCTAACCATAGTTACCTAAGTGAACAGTTGTGGAAAGGTTAACCACTAACTAAGTGTGGAGATACCTTATTGTCGGGAAGATGTTACAACCGTTGGACCGATAAGTGTGCAAGCACAGTGCTAATAAATGTTCATGTGAATTCAGATGTCAGGTAGACCACGAGGTCGAGGCCGCGGGCGTGGCATTGGTGATACCGGGAACCAGGGGGAGAACCCTACGGCACAGGTCATGGCCGACGCTGTTGCGGCCGCCGTAGCCCAGATGGTCCCACAGTTATTAGCTGCGATGCAGCAGCAGCAAGGCGGTGAGGGTCATCAAGGGCCACAACCGCAACCACAGCCGCGCGAGACCAACTGGGTCAAGGCGTTGGCAGATTTGAGACCACCGTCATTTAGTGGGGAGACCGACCCTAGTAAGCTGGAGGCGTACATCTCCGAGATGGAGACCGCTTTCGAGACCTTGGACGTTCCTGCTGGTGCCAAGGTTCGACTAGCCGCTTACTATCTGAAGGGATCGGCTCAGACTTGGTGGAAGCTGGTAAGGGAGGGAAGAGTTGGTGATCCTACCTTCCAGTGGAGGGAGTACACGGCCCTGCTGCGAGCCAAGTACTACCCGATTCATGTTCAGGAGGCCAAGCGCCTAGAGCTTGACAGTTTGAGACAAGGAGACAAGATGACAGTTGATGAGTACTACACCGCTTTTATCGGACTCATCCATCTGCTGCCGGATCTGGGCTACTCAGACCGGATTTTAGTGAACCGTTTTTACAATGGATTGAGCTACCGCCTACGCTACGGTATGGGGCCGAGCGGGTATACCACCTTGCAGGTAATGAACTACAGTATAAGTGAATAAGTATGTACAGTATGTTAATGTGATGTGAGTTTGTTTAGCGGGGCATAACTAACACCCTAAATATAGGAGTGCTACCATGCCGCTGCAATTTGGAGATCACCGTCCGTCTGAGGGACGAGTGATAAGTGTCCAAATGAGCATGATTTATAGGTGTATTTCACATATTATATTAGCACTTTTCTTGCTCATTCTCCACTTCGGTTATTTTCCTCTAGTTTATGTTTTATTATTTATCTCACAAAATTATTGTTCAAACATGAGGAAACCAAGCTGGGATTAAAGTAGATAAAGAGACGAACACATAGACGCAAACGGCTCAGAAAACGGAGCCCAAACGAAGAATATAGAGCCAGTCGAACAGAGCCAGCGAGAAGCACGCGACATGCACGTACTGCATGCATGCAACCGCCTTCAATTGAGGCGGTCTTCTCTGTGGGCTACGCCTAATAATGAGGCGGAACAGATAGAGGCAACCGCCTCTTAAGGAGGCGGACGACAGATAGAGGCAACCGCCCAAAGAACAGGCGGACAAGGCATATACTACCGCCTATAAACAGGCGGAACAGGAAGAGGAGACCGCCTCTAAAACAGGCGGTCATGAATTAAATCAAGCGACCGCGACTAGTTTTCTTCGCCCGTCGTCTTCTGTCTTCGCCGTCTTCTGCAACTCGTCCACTGTCTGCCTGCATTAATGAGCCTCTTATCCATCTACTCCTCATCACGCGTGAGCTCTGTCCCCTGCGCAATCAAAGAGCAACAGTTAAACAAAATCGTACGGACCTTCTTCTGCTCTGTTTCTATATAAACCCACACGCCCTTCTGCAAATAAAAAAAAACTCCCTTCCTCCGAATCCAAAATTGTTAGTCGTTAGTGTTATTGTTATTATTAGACCACAGTTTCCACACCTACGATCCATTTCATTCTCTTATCTCCCCACTTCTCCATTTTATTTTCATTCAACAATTCCCCACGAAGCAGAAGCAGTAAAAAAGAACAGAAGAAAAGGGAGCTGGAACAGAAGCGAATCGCATCCAGTCTCCGCCGACAGTCTCCAAATTAATGGCTATTTCTGTTTCCTTTTTATTACTGTTAATGTCTGAGTGATTTTATTCGTATCCTAGGACGTGGGTTTGTTCCTAAATAATTGATACTTATTATTAATACCAAGTTTGCTTATAAATATTTGTTTTGTCTCTCTAAATTATTAAATGCTTAAGAACTGATCATTTTTATGCATTTACGGTTTCTCTTATTTCAATGATTTTGTAAATCTGAGAATAGACCACAAAGAGAGATAAACGTTAGATTTTATACTCCTTGATTAGCAGATAAAATCCATCGCTGTTATAAAAAGATTCTCGCTTAAAGCTAATTAATGATTTTAGACTTTTTCTGATTGTAAGAAGTTTAATGAATTAATAAGAGCTGTCCTTATCTATGATTTAGAAAGGTCACAAGATAAATTCTTACAACAAATAAGAGCAAATTAGGATTATAATTATTGTCTGTACTTAAATAAATATTTATCACCTGTTTCACTTATTAAACTGTTTTAATTCCTTTCAGCAATTATTGTTAAATGCTTATTCTGACAAAATACTGCATTTATTTGGTAGCTATCAATATATGATTTTGAGATAGTCAAAGTACCACAAAGGAATTAATCTTGGTATTTACACTCCGGATTGAGCAGGAAAATACTAAGGCTATTAATAGGAGTTAGTAACTGACAATTATTAACTCTAATAGGCAATAAATATTTGAGATAGGATTATAAAATTGTTTAAGTAATTTAGGAAATTCCCCCGCTATCCTAGGATACCCTTTTCCATCCATTTACTTATTTTACTTTATTTTACTGTATTTATTATTTCTGTACTAATCCTAAAATCAAGCTTGCCTCCGGCTAAACCCCTTTTTACATTTTATGCATTTTTATTTGCCTTTTTGTACATTTACTAAACTGGATAATTAATCAGATAATTGCGAAGTCTCTGTGGATACGACCTTGTTGTACTACAAAGATTGGGTTCACTGCCCATAGTAAGCAAGATAGTTTAACTATTATTTTGCCCAACAAGTTTTTGGCGCCGTTGCCGGGGACTTCGGTCCAACTATCTGATTCATTATCTGTTTAGTTTTTCTTTTATTTTCTGTAATTACCCTTTTTGTATAAATTTTGTTTCTTTTTAAAGGTACTTAATTCTGATGGATGGTCACTACGATCAGGCAGAGATTGGTATGGTTACCCCTATGGCGCAGAGGACTACAATCAATGGAGTGTCTGTCAAAGGTGCGGAGAGTACCATGAAAGCCCCCAATGTTCAGACCCAAATGCTGAATTGAGAGCTCTCTTGGAGGATTACAAGTCATCTCTCAAGCCTATCCCCATCTTTGTGTGCCAAGAGTGTGGAGGAGACCATGAAAGTTCCCAATGTCCTATGGTTGCAATAGAGAGAGACAACGCCATTTTTAAGAGATATGATGGCAAATTTTACCTCAACGTTTGAAAGGATCCAGCAAAGAACGCTAGATCAGATCGAACGCATGGAACAACCGTTTCAACAACTGAATGAAGTGGTTCACGAGGAAGAACAACCTGTTGAGGACAAAGCTACTCTCCACCTCCTCCCCTATTCGAATTAGAGAATCCATCACCAAACAACTATCAGCTTGATTATGAAGACAACCCCTCAGAAGAGAGTTTCTCCTTGGACTTCATGGAGTTTCCTCCCTCTGAAGTCAACTACTATTTCCCCTCCTTCTCTGTGCTCTATCCAGAAGATGAGGATATTTATTCCTCGGAAATGAAGAGAAGGAATTGCCACCACCACCCACCAAAATATCCAAACAAAACGCCACTATCACTTTCAAAGAATCAGTTCTCTCTGAAGATGATATCAAGCGTTCTTTCTACAAGCCTCACCTACAAGAGGAGGATTTTTACATCCTCCAATTTGAGGAAGAAAAGTCATTTCCACCGGGTCTTCTGTTAGAACTACGTTCCCGGCAATACCTCCTCAAACTTCAGATTTTGTGGAGTATTAATTTTATTATTTTATATGCCGAGGTAACGTTTTGTTTTGATCCAGGATAACGACAAAGCGTCTAGCCAAAGACGTTAAAGAAGGGCAGCTTCCTGGGAGGCAACCCGGGTGTACTTTTATATTGTTTTGCCTTTATGTTCTTTTAATTTTCAGGTTCTCTTTAAATTTTATTTTTGCTAACTTTTAACCCCGTTTTTAGTGTGGTTGCTTCTAGTGTCTTCTGCAGGTGCACCTCCATGTGGACACCGCAACCAAGCTACGCTACTTGAGGCTGAAGCTTCAAGTGTGGGGGAAGTCCAATACACGCTAGCAAAATAAAATCAGGGGAGTACCAGTTTCTTTAATTGCTTTTATTTAAATAAAATTGCAGAGGAACGTTTATTGCTTAAACTGTTTCTTTTTGTGCTCTTTGTGTAATCTCTGTTTCGTCTACTTAACCGAAAAGGTCTTCTGAAAACTTCCCTTGTTTTTCTGGTAAACAATGAGGACATTGTTCAATTTAAGTGTGGGGGAGTGTGCCCTTTTCGGTGACATTTTGTGCTTAAATGTTTAATCTCTCTCCTTATCATGCGTTTGTCCAATTCAAAATTGTGGACCCTTTATATGTGGGTGTTGTTCTCTTTAAAAATAAATATTGTTATGAATTGTGGGATAAATGGTACAAATTTTAAAATTTTGATTACTTTTGAGGAGCATTTTATATGCGGTGTGACCACATAATCTGCAAATGGTTGGATTTTATTACTCAGGGTTTCTTTCTGTCTTCTCTCTTAGGGATGCTAAGGGGTACTTCTCTGTTAAAAAGAAAGAAAAAAATAATAATAAGGGACTCATGAGACCCATTGGTAACCAACAAGAGAGAGTTGAGTGTTCTTAAATACAAAAGCTTGATGCTTGTCTATTATCTTCTCTCATCTCTTATGCAAAAGTGAAACAAATGCATAAATCTATTTTTCCTTTTGTTTTCTCCTCAATGCCCGTTCTTGAGAGAAGTTGGCCATGGTGAAAATTCTCAGAGTCACCTAAAAAGAAACATTGAAGTACCTTAGATCATACCCCAAACTCTATATTTTATTTTCACCCTGAGCACACCTATGCCACCAGCAGTTAATTTTCACACTCCTCAATAAGTTTAAAAGATCATGTTTATCCTACCCTTCATAATAATATTTGTTAGTCTTGAGCATTCCCTACTTGGGTACGTGGTTTTGCTTGAGGACAAGCAAAAAGATAAGTGTGGGGTGTGATAAGTGTCCAAATGAGCATGATTTATAGGTGTATTTCACATATTATATTAGCACTTTTCTTGCTCATTTCTCCACTTCGGTTAATTTTCCTCTAGTTTATGTTTTATTATTTATCTCACAAAATTATTGTTCAAACATGAGGAAAACCAAGCTGGGAGTAAAGTAGATAAAGAGACGAACACATAGACGCAAACGGCTCAGAAAACGGAGCCCAAACGAAGATATAGAGCCAGTCGAACAGAGCCAGCAAGAAGCACGCGACATGCACGTACTGCATGCATGCAACCGCTTCAATTGAGGCGGTCTTCTCTGTGGGCTACCGCCTAATAATGAGGCGGAACAGATAGAGGCAACCGCCTCTTAAGGAGGCGGACGACAGATAGAGGCAACCGCCCAAAGAACAGGCGGACAAGGCATATACTACCGCCTATAAACAGGCGGAACAGGAAGAGGAGACCGCCTCTAAAACAGGCGGTCATGAATTAAATCAAGCGACCGCGACTAGTTTTCTTCGCCCGTCGTCTTCTGTCTTCGCCGTCTTCTGCAACTCGTCCACTGTCTGCCTGCATTAATGAGCCTCTTATCCATCTACTCCTCATCACGCGTGAGCTCTGTCCCCTGCGCAATCAAAGAGCAACAGTTAAACAAAATCGTACGGACCTTCTTCTGCTCTGTTTCTATATAAACCCACGCCCTTCTGCAA
Organism: Limonium bicolor; assembly: GCA_023374045.1. Classification (NCBI taxonomy): domain Eukaryota; kingdom Viridiplantae; phylum Streptophyta; class Magnoliopsida; order Caryophyllales; family Plumbaginaceae; genus Limonium; species Limonium bicolor. Next base: position 13,437,601 of record CM041783.1, on the reverse strand, counting down.
ATAAAAAAAAAACTCCCTTCCTCCGAATCCAAAATTGTTAGTCGTTAGTGTTATTGTTATTATTAGACCACAGTTTCCACACCTACGTTCCATTTCATTCTCTTATCTCCCCACTTCTCCATTTTATTTTCATTCAACAATTCCCCACGAAGCAGAAGCAGTAAAAAAAGAACAGAAGAAAAGGGAGCTGGAACAGAAGCGAATCGCAGTCCAGTCTCCGCCGACAGTCTCCAAATTAATGGCTATTTCTGTTTCCTTTTTATTACTGTTAATGTCTGAGTGATTTTATTCGTATCCTAGGATGTGGGTTTGTTCTTAAAAATTCAGACTTATTATTAATACCAAGTTTGCTTATAAATTTTGTTTTGTCTCTCTAAATTATTAAATGCTTAAGAACTGATCATTTTTATGCATTTACGGTTTCTCTTATTTCAATGATTTGTAAATAGAACCACAAAGAGAGATAACGTTAGATTTTATACTCCTTGATTAGCAGATAAAATCCATCGCTGTTATAAAAAGAATTCTCGCTTAAAGCTAATTAATGATTTTAGACTTTTTCTGATTGTAAGAAGTTTAATGAATTAATTAAGAGCTGTCCTTATCTATGATTTAGAAAGGTCACAAGATAAATTCTTAACAGACAAATAAGAGCAAATTAGGATTATAATTATTGTCTGTACTTAAATAAATATTTATCACCTGTTTCACTTATTAAACTTGTTTTAATTCCTTTCAGCAATTATTGTTAAATGCTTATTCTGACAAAATACTGCATTTATTTGGTAGCTATCAATATATGATTTTGAGATAGTCAAAGTACCACAAAGGAATTAATCTTGGTATTTACACTCCGGATTGAGCAGGAAAATACTAAGGCTATTAATAGGAGTTAGTAACTGACAATATTAACTCTAATAGGCAATAAATATTTGAGATAGGATTATAAAATTGTTTAAGTAATTTAGGAATTCCCCCCTATCCTAGGAACCCTTTTTCCATCCATTTACTTATTTACTGTATTTATTATTTCTGTACTAATCCCAAAATTCACAGCTTGCCTCCGGCTAAACCCCTTTTTACATTTTATGCATTTTTATTTGCCTTTTTGTACATTTACTAACTGGATAATTCAGATAATTGCGAAGTCTCTGTGGATACGACCTTGTTGTACTACAAAGATTGGGTTCACTGCCCATAGTAAGCAAGATAGTTTAACTATTATTTTGCCTAACAACGAGGAGAGTGCGCTCAAGCGCAAGGCCATGAGCGAGGGCCAAGGCACGCAAGGGCAAGGGGGAGGAAAGAAGAAGAAGCCATACCCCCAGTCCCAGAAAGGACAACAACAGGGCGGCAAGGGCCAGACCCAGACCACCACTGCTGAGGAGCCTCTGCAGCTCACCTATGCATATGCGGCCAAGCCTCTACGCTCTTACCCACCCAAGGGTAATTAATCAAATTCCAATACCGAATCCTAGTGTGTGTTATTATTTTGTGAAGTATGTACTGAGTGTGTGATGTGTTAGCAGCTAGCACGGGCTCTGGACCGGAGCGCCACTACTACTGCAAGTGGTGTAACGGAGACCATCCCGGCAAGGACTGCAAGGGTAATGATGTGCAGTGCCGATACTGCAAAAAGATGGGGCACCGCGACTATGAGTGCTGGCAGAACCCGAACAGTAGAAACTACAGGCCTAAGGGGCAATGGAAGGGTAAGGCCACTGCGACCACCGATGGCCCGAAGACGGTGAATCAGCCACCCCCAGATCAGAGGTACACAGATTCCCAGAAGGGGAAGGGGTCGGGACCTAGCAAGGCCACCCTGCATGTGGTGGACCGGTCTGAGGCGCCAGGGCCCTCTTCTAGACCAGGTACCGCCTAAACTGTTGAGTGAAATAAGTGATTGCATACCGCATTTTATGCATGTGTGTTAGTGAGTCCAAGTGTACTACTATGTGAGTAAAGAATTAAAGTATAGTGTGAAAGTCACCTAAATAGGTAATTTGAAAACTTAGGAACCTTCAATATCTATTATCCAATACCACCCACACCAAACCCTGAAGAAACCACCATCAGCATCACCGACTTTCCAATGGAGCAATGTCAGGTCATTCAACCAGGTATGATACTCTTAAATGGATACCTGACACCGGAACCACAAATCCACATTATCCAACGATGCGACGAACAGGGAGTAGCATCTGGAGGTTTCTACACACCCGAATACCCGAGCGGATCGAAGATGAAATTGAAGATGATGTGCATGGGTAAGGACTGGAACCCTTACACCAAGACATATCAAGAAGTGCGAGCTGAAGATGGAGCAACTGTACCAAGTATACCTGAGGAGTTTCTTGCGGTCGTTAACCACGCCATGGGAATTGCTCAGCGAGTTGAAACGGATTCAATTCCAAGTGTTAAAGCGGATCTATGTATTGTGAACTTCTACCAGAAAGGTGGACGGTTAGGGTTACACCAAGATAAGGACGAGTCACCCGAGTCTCTAAGTAAGGGAGTACCCGTGGTGTCTTGGTCCATTGGTGATACCGCAGTGTTTGTGTACGGCGAGCAGAAGCGTGCTGATCTCGCAAAGAAGCTAGTGTTGAAATCAGGAGATGTACTAGTCATGGGTGGGCAGTCAAGGATGCTATACCATGGCATCAAGAAGATCAAACTGAATACCGCATCATCGGCAGTGATCAATGCCACACACATGAAACCTGGACGTTTGAATTTGACCTTCAAGCAGTTTTAAAGCCTTGTATAATTATGTGATGTGTTGAACCAGTGTATGTTAAGGATGTTGTATGTGTTAGTTATGTCGACAGTGTAAGCCAACGAATGTTGTAAAAAGAGTGTGTTAATGAATAAAGTGGAGTTGTTTGAAGTATATCAACCGTGTTGTTACCCAAATACTTATTAGTTTGCCAATCAATTAGGCTGTGCACTCGGAACGAGAGGTATACTGAGTGTCTACAATGAGGCAGAAGCCGGCAAGAGCGGCACAATCCTCACTGGTACCTTTCCAGTCAATGGCGTGGACGCTTCGATCTTGTTCGACTCCGGAGCCTCTCATACATTTATTTCGCTATCTTTTGCGAAGAGGCTGGGGTTAGACGGTGATTGTAATACCCCAAATTTCTAAACTGTGATTAGGGCCTTGCTTAACTGTAAACCTTAGGAAACCCTAATTTCTAAAGATGAAGAAGGTTATAATTAGTTGGAGGTGCTTGGTGAACATTAGGAACCTTAGTTTCCGGAGTATCACCCGGTAAACCTTAGTTTCGCAGGATTCCTGAAATTTCCGAAAATTACTAAATTCCTTAGGAACTGAGAGTGGTTATCAATCCTAGGAAGAGTGTTAGATACTTTTGAGAGTGTTTTGAGGAAAAAACAATCATATCTTTCTTCTTTTAATATAAGACAATCTAGTTACATTTTTCAGTATTTAGTGGTTCTGGGCAAACGAGGCTTCGGGAGAGCTCATAAGTAACCCGAGGAAATTCCTGGAACTTGATAACCCACACTAGTATTAACATACCTACACATATAGTTTTAATACCCATAAAAGGCTCAAGCCAAACATGGCCTAAGGTGGTGGCCAAAAATATCTAGGAAAGGAGAGAAAATATCTCGGTTACTATTCACCACTATTCACACCTCCTTACTATTTGCAATGATGATCAAGGCAACTTGCCCCCTCCTTATCCATTCAAAGGCGGTTATGTATGGATGGTTAGGATTGGTTTTGACACTTGAGCAAATCAATGGCTATGGACAATTCTAGAAGTAATGATGACAAGTTAAAGGATAAGGATGAAATTTAGTATAAAAGGGGGGGTGGAGGTCGGCCATGGTAGGTGAGCAAGGTGGCCATTCTTCTTCATCTACCTTGTTTCTCCTAAGCTAGAAAACACCATTGGAGCTTAGGCAACAACACTCCTCCATTGGAAACACAAATCTAAGGTAGTAATTAAGCTAAAATTAAGGAAAAAGGCAAGTTTAAGGAGTGGGAGCCAAAATCCAAGGTGGGCGACTTGGTTGGTGGATATTTTGAGCTCAAGAAACTTATAATCAAGGTAGAAGAACATCAAAATGGCTAGGAGAGGACAGGTAACATCTATGCACATCACTTTCACCCTTTAAGCTTATTTTCCTTCTTAAGTCATTCTATTTGGTTACCTACGAATCCTATCTCCTATTTTCTTAAAATTTTTACAGTAAACTAGGGATGAATATTTAGTTATTATCCTAGAAAATCAAGTCGAAATCTGGTTGGGAAGTAGGAAAACTCTAAAGAATCTTGAAAATGGAGAAAAATGAGCTTTAAGCTTTAGGAATTGTTTGGATGGGTTTCCGACATGATTTTGAGCTAAATTTGAGGGTAGTCTTGAATAGTGCTATATGGTTATGGTTGAAAATCAAGTCGAATGGAGAAATTTAAGTCGGTTAGACAAGGTAAAGAAGCTAAAAATGAGAAAATGTGCTTTAAGCCTTTCTGAGTGTTTGAATGGGTTTCCGAATTGATCTTGAGCTGAAATTTTGGGGAGATACTTGTGTTGTTGATATTGGATCATGGTTAAATGTTTATGCCGATAATCCTTTGGGAAGTTATTTAAGTTGGTGAATAGTGATTTTGGTCAAAAATAAGAATTTAAGCTTTCTAAGGTGGTTTCTTGGAAATTGTTTGATTCTCTGATTTATTGGAGCTTTAATGGTATTTTTATGATGTTATTAAGGTTATTTTACAAGTGGTGAGCTTGATGTGTGAATTACTACTTGTGTAAAGCTTGGTTATGATATCTTACTCATGGTTTGCAAATGTGTTTAAGGATAACCTCTTGTGGTGGTGGTGGAAAGTATTGTGTGATGATGATATCATGGTTATCCTAAGGCTATGCCTCTTGTGAGAGCCTTTAAGGCCAAGCCGACGTTCCGGCAACAATATAAGCTCCTACTAATGAATTGGAGCTGCACTATGATCTACTCCTTTGGGCAGAAGTTTTCAATAGGGGTGTGCACACTTAAGGACATAGTGTGGTGGTGGTGGTGGGGACTTCATTTAGAAATATCTGTTTATGATATTAATTATCTCTTGATAATTCTTGGTACAGGTAAATGGTGTGTGACCTATTCTGATTTGTTATGTATTGTTAATATTGTTGAAAACAAAGGTTTTAAAGAGAAATAAGTTTTTACGGGTGTGGTAGTGTTACTCAGTTTTTACTGATTTTATTTGTTTGTGTTTTCCTGTGTATATGAACTTTGTGTGTTCAGGGTAACTGGGATGGTCACCTTCTCTGCACTGAGGACGAGTCCACCGATACTTTCTATATTTTCATGTTTGTCACCTATCGTAGGAGTATACAGCCTGGGGTCACCGAGATAGTGCTTGAGGAGTGGAACAAGAATATACAAGTTTTAGGCACCGGAGAATGGCAGTAGTCAGTCCATTACCTATGAAGTTTCCACTATTTATGAGTACATGGAAGTAGTCCCATGCTAAGTTGCTAATGATGTAATAGTCTTTGATACCCCTTGCTTTTGGTGTAAAATAGGAGTAGGAGCTAACATAGTAGTTGGCTGGAAGGGGTCTTTTGGTACTAAGGTGTAAAGTGACGGGTTGGTTGTGTCACTCTTTTGGTAGGGGAACAGCGTTGTAAGATAGCTAATGTAGGGATGGTGGTGGTAATAGCCCTACACTTACTAGTCTTTAGTAAGTGTGGCGGTAACACCCCGGTGATAGTATTAGGGGACCTTATGTAAAAAGACTGACGCATGTATAATACAAGTTAATGATGATATTTCAGTTATGGCACGTGTCTTTTTTTTAAAAAAATGACTAAGTAAATGGTGGTGGTAAACCGGGGCGTTACAGAGTGGTATCAGAGCCATAGGTTAGCTGGAGGGGAAAATTTGAGTTTGACTAGGAAGCAAGGTGACCCAGGCTTAGGTTTAGGAGACTAGGAAGAACCATGTGATTGTGAAAATATGTTTGCTGTGATATTTGTGTGTTGTGTGCTTGATTGATTATAGTTAACTATTTATATTGCAACTAACATATCTGTGTGTAGAATAATGGAGAGGGGAGTGGACGGAGTAATGGAGAGGGGAGAGGACAGATGGATGAACTAAGGGAGTTGACACTGAGTATGGGAAGAATCTTGGAGCAGCACGAGGCTAGAGCTGAAATACCTAAGGATTTCTCCCGGAGGATAGCAGCTATAAAACCCAGTACTTATTCGGGAGAAGAGGATCCAGTGATTTTGGAAGAGTGGATCAGAGAGTTTGACAAAATATTTGATATCATTGATTGCCCCGAAGAAAAGAAGGTAAGTGGGGCTGTATTTTATTTTAAAGGAGAGGCTGATCTGTGGTGGACTGCGGAGGAGGAGAGACTCAAAGAAAATCCGGGTTTTGGGTGGAATATGTTGAAGGATGTGATGAGGAAAAGATTTTATCCGGAGCATGTAAGGTTGCAGAAATATCAGGAATTTACTGGATTGAGGCAGCGGATGGACGATGTTAAAACTTATCATGCTAAGTTCGTGGAGCTTGCTAGATTTGCTCCATGTGGTACCTGATGAGACTGCTAAGGTTCAATGTTTCTTGGAAGGGTTAAATTGGGATTTACAAGAAGCTCTGAGTGTGATACCTATAACTACTTTACAAGAGGCGTACGATAAAGCTGCTAATCTTTATAGGGTACACAGAGGAGGAAGGAGGTACAAACGGGGCGGAAAAGGAGAATGAAGACTCATAAGGCCGAGAGCTTTGATAAGAGGGCTAAAATAGAAGTTAGACCAAGTGGAGGAGCCAGACCCAATTACTCGGGACGGCGATTCAATGATAAAGGAACTAGATACTTTTATTGCAAGATATGTGAAAAGAACCATCCAGGTGAAGATTGTGAAGGAAGGTTGGTGAAGTGTTTTAATTGTGGAAGGTTAGGACATAGAGCCTTCGAGTGTAGGTACGGGGAGGATAATGGAGGTAAGAGTGATGGAAACGCTTATCAGAGTAGCGCAGCGGAAACGTTGTGGACCCATAACCAGAAGAAAGGCAGTGAAGATACTAATGAATCTTCATAGGATTCAGGAACTTATCACGGTTAAGGTTAATTATTATGTTTCAGGAGAAACTTTCTTTTTAGGGGGGGGGGGAGAGTCGTATGGTAAGTGGTGAATGATTATTAGTGTTTGTGAATGTTTGTGATTGTGAATGTTGTTGGTGCTAGAAATGGTTGGTAATACTTGAATGTTATTTTAGGAATTGTTTCTTCATGATTTTATATGTGGTATCATTGAATTTGTGAATGGTTTATATCGTGTGATGGATGGGATTGGTGTGTCTGAGGTTTTGTGTGATGTTGCTGAATCATCTGTGGTTGATGAAGTTACCTGGGAATTATTGTGTGAAATATTGTTTTAATTTCTTGGAGTATGTGAATGTATTGTTTGGTATGTGAATGTATTGTTTTGTGTGATGAATTGAGCTTCGGGGACGAAGCTTTGTTTAACGGGGGGAGGATGTAATACCCCAAATTTCTAAACTGTGATTAGGGCCTTGCTTAACTGTAAACCTTAGGAAACCCTAATTTCTAAAGATGAAGAAGGTTATAATTAGTTGGAGGTGCTTGGTGAACATTAGGAACCTTAGTTTCCGGAGTATCACCCGGTAAACCTTAGTTTCACAGGATTCCTGAAATTTCCGAAAATTACTAAATTCCTTAGGAACTGAGAGTGGTTATCAACCCTAGGAAGAGTGTTAGATACTTTTGAGAGTGTTTTGAGGAAAGAAACAATCATATCTTTCTTCTTTTAATATAAGACAATCTAGTTACATTTTTCAGTATTTAGTGGTTCTGGGCAAACGAGGCTTCGGGAGAGCTCATAAGTAACCCGAGGAAATTCCTGGAACTTGATAACCACACTAGTATTAACATACCTACACATATAGTTTTAATACCCATAAAAGGCTCAAGCCAAACATGGCCTAAGGTGGTGGCCAAAAATATCTAGGAAAGGAGAGAAAATATCTCGGTTACTATTCACACCTCCTTACTATTTGCAATGATGATCAAGGCAACTTGCCCCCTCCTTATCCATTCAAAGGCAGTTGTAAATGGATGGTTAGGATTGGTTTTTGACACTTGGAGCAAATCAATGGTTAGGGACAATTCTAGAAGTAATGATTACAAATAGTAAGATAAGGATGAAATTTTAGTATAAAAGGGGGGTGGAGGTCGGCCATGGTAGGTGAGCAAGGTGGCCATTCTTCTTCATCTACCTTGTTTCTCCTAAGCTAGAAAACACCATTGGAGCTTAGGCAACAACACTCCTCCATTGGAAACACAAATCTAAGGTAGTAATTAAGCTAAAATTAAGGAAAAAGGCAAGTTTAAGGAGTGGGAGCCAAAATACAAGGTGTGCGAATTGGTTGGTGGAGATTTTGAGCTCAAGCAACCTATAATCAAGGTAGAAGAACATCAAAATGGCTAAGAGAGGACAGGTAACATCTATCCACATCACTTTCACCCTTTAAGCTTATTTTCCTTCTTAAGTCATTCTATTTGGTTACCTACGAATCCTATCTCCTATTTTCTTAAAATTTCACATCTATGTGCCTTGTTTTAGTGAATAGTAACAAAATAAGCAAGTTTATAACATATGTCATTATAAGTGTGACAATTGGTCAACAAAGACTAAAATACCCCTTGTTATAATATGGGGGGCCGGTTTTTATAAGGGTGAGTCATCTCCCCCTTGTTAGTTATCAAGTAAGTAAAATTAATAAAGCAAAACACTATTTACCTTTTACTTTAAATATCTCCAAAAGTGACTTAAACTTCATTCTCTCATTTCCCTCTTCATTTCCCACGGTTCCAAGCTCTCTTATATCTCTTCTTCATTCTCCATTCACGGTTTTGCAATAGTACCACCACCATTCTTCATCTTCAACCTCTTGTAACTCCTAGCTCACTTTGCCAAATCAAAAACAAAGACCACCATTCTCTTAGTCTCATCAAGCTCCATTCCTATCTTCTCAAAATCCCAAGAGCTCCATTTCGGTGCCAAGAGGAATCACCATGGGAGGAGCTTGAGCTCATCTTTTCACATATTGTTGTTCTCCTTTGCTTATAGGTAAGGAAACTCAAAGAAAAATAACATTTCCTCCATGTTTGTGTGTTGTCCGAAAATCACCATTGATGGTGTCTTTACCTTGCTTGTTTTAGCTTCATTTGAATCTTCCAAGGGCTTGGTGGAGTCCTCTTTTGTTACATATCCAAACTCTCTTTCCATTCCAAGGTAAAACAATCATCTTAATGCTTTAAAATAATATATGTAACTAGGGTTTACAATGAGATGAAGCATAAAGCTTGTATACTCATTTTATCATTTGTATAATGTTTAGAAGTTGACAAGCAACTAAAAAGCCTTGCCAATTTAGTCAAGGAAACAAGAAATAAGTTTTTGAGGAAAAGAGGTAAATATGCTAACCTAATGTGGTTTAAAGTCTTAGGAGAAATGAGCTTATATTGCTTGTTAAAATGATCTAAGGAGCCAATGGTGAATGACTTAGTAAAATGTTCTCAAAGGCTTAGTAAAAGGCATATGTATTGTTGAGTGTATTTGCAGGTCAAAGGCAAATATATTGTGGAAATTCAGTGTTTATGATTTATGCATCTTAAGGGCCTAAGACCCATGTTATTTAAGGGCCTAAGTGCCAAGCAATATATTGTGATGCAGTGCTAAATGAGTGAAGTTTTGTGTATAAGAATGTGCTTGATGGATTTTAGTGTTCTTGATTGTTTAATGGTGAAAACAATGTGTTTTGGTTTGGTAATGTTCTAGGAGAACCCATGACGAAATTTAAATAATGTATAAGAAGTTTTAGGAGTTTAAAATGAGTTTTGGTAGGTTAGGAAGTGTTTAGAATGGTTAAGTGTTCAACTAGTGAAAGAAACATGCATTAAGGTATTCTAGGAAATAAAAAGGACTTAGGCAATGTTTTAGAGGATTTAGAATGCAAAAGAATGTTTTGGGATACTTCAAGATCATGGTGAGATTGTGTTTAGGACTTGTGCAATGTTGGTGAATAAGGGAGAAGTAATGTATTGCATGAGGAAACTATAGACTTGTAGAGATGTTTAAGAAATTGGTTAGGAAGTAAAGATGCTTGGGAAATAATGTAGTAGTGGTGAGGAAACATTATTGGCATAGTGGTTATCATAGGTATGAAACACCACTTAGAAACCTAAGGTGAAAACATTACAAGTGTTAGGAATTTTGGTAAGGAATGAGTAAGTGTATAAGGAGAAAGAAGATGAGTTTTATGGATGTTGTATGAGAGAATAAGTGTGCCAAGTGGTGTTGGAAAACATTAGAATGTTTGAGGAAAAGTTTGGAGGAGATTTGATAATGTTTGGGCATGTTCTGGTGGCGTCCGACCCAGGGGTCTGATCCAAGTTTGGGTCGGACGGCCTCTGTTAGATGCCAGTAAGTGGTTCTGGAACGGTCCGACCCAGAGGACTTGGGTCGGACATGGGTCGAACGGGTGAGTTTAAAAGACGGTAAAGTTTCTGGAATGGTCTGACCCAGAGGACTTGGGTCGGACATGGGTCGGACAAAGTAGAATGTTTCAAATCCGAAAGTTACTGGAAGGGTCCGACCTAGTTGGTTGGGTCGGACTGACCAAAACTTAAAAAAAAAACATAAGAATATGGCTTAAGTAATAAACCCTAGGGGGTATAATGTAGGTAATCAAGGATAAGTTGGGGCATTAAAACATGTCAAATAATCATGTTAAACATTTAGTAAATTTGAAGTTAAGTAAGTAATTAACCGACATTCTTAAACATGTATAGGAGTGACCTACGGTGGAAATCAATCGAAGCAAGGACCAAGGTTCTTGCAGTCTGTTGCCTACCGGTTTACACCGGCTTGTGTGTTGTTTGTTTTTCTGTGTGTTAATGACCTTGTAAGACTTAAATCATGTAACGAGTTTACAGTTGTTAAATATTATTACATTGTTAAGTATGACTCTCTCTTCCCTTGTGTGTGTCTAACAAGACTTAACCCATTGTGTGTGACTGGTTCATTGAGTTCAATGTTGAACTTATAACAAGTGCTAACGGGGGAAGTGAGGAGTCCGGTCTGTTCCGGCCACGCGTGTGAGTATGGGAGTCAATGTCATAGCTGGTTCGATTCTCTTTGTATGTTATGGTTGTTTTCCAATTTGGTTTCCAACCTTCCCTTTAGCTTAACCATGGCTATTTTACTGACTCACGTCGGGCCACAGGGGCATACTATGTTTTGTTTTGGTGTGCTTGGATCACTATATCCGAGGCACCTTGTGTTAAGTTATCCGTTCAATCTAACATGACGGTAACGAGTTATGTAACGAGCTTAGCATGAGTATGGCAACATTCTCTAGGCTCTCCATGGGAACTAATTGTATTGGTTCACTTCCTAAAAGGAATTGTTCTTGTATGTTATGTGTGATGTTGTGTACAATACCCATGTTATGATATATGTGTATGTTGTATGTTTTTAAAAGAATGCCATGTCATCATGACAATTAGTTGCGCGTATCCCGGTAGCCGATGGGCTGCGCGTTAACCATACCAGCCAAGGGTTGCTGACCCCCTCGAGGGCTCCATATTTCTTTTACTGCAGGATGAGGATCGAAGAAGCAGAATGGCTTTAGATTCTAGGATGCAGGATTACTTTTGGGTTGTTTTGGATGTTGAGCCCGGGATGCGCCTGTGCTTCCGAGGCGATATATTTTTGGTACCGTTGTAGTACAATGATGGTCGTTAACGGTTCACAGTGACAGTTTGTGAAGTGTTGTTATGTTTATGGATGTAGTTACAAACTCGGTATTTTGTTAATGTATTAAAATATATTAGTTCTATGCTCGGGAGTCTGATCATCAGACCGATACGCTTGTATTTATTCTGCCTTGTTAACCACGTGGGTGGTTAACGGCGTTGTAGCACCGAATCGTTTAGTTATTGTTTAGTTGTTAATTTCCGCTGCGATTACAAGTATTGTTAAGTGCGTATTAGGGGTGTTACAGGTTGGGATGGGATTAGGTTTTGAGAGTCTATATGTTTTATTACTGCTTACTTTTGTTAAGTTTTATCGAGGTTCAGGCCGTGACAGTTGTAATCATTAAGTTGTATTTTGGTGAGGTTTGGTACCAGGTGTTTGGAACCCGATGGTCTGTACACCTTTAGTATTTTATTTCTGTTATAAATATGTTAAATAGGGGCGTTACAGTAGGAGGAAAGAGAAAGTCAAATTTTGATTATAAGGTAAAGTAAGTTACTTTATGAAATAGTAAATAGTGATTCATTAGATTGGCTAGATATTTGTGTGGAGGTTGCTTAATGAAGAGGAAATCCTCCTTTGCTGTCGAAATTGGGTGGTCAAAGCCAATGGATTAACATTGACCATGGTTTAAGTTAGATAATTAAATGTTATTTTGGGTACTATTCACCCAAAATCACCCATTTTGATTTTATTTTTAAACTTTGATTTATACTTTATAATATAGTCTATCATGTCACATTAATGTTATAAAGAATGTAATCTAGTCTTTAAAGTGACAAAAAGTCAATATCTTAGAGCTCATACACGAAAACGTGTTTTAAGGTGTTTTAGTGCACATTTTGTGTCACAAGGTGTTTATGAGCTTTGTTTTCTTTGAGAACGGTTTCATTGTGTTCCTTACATGATAATTGATCTTAGGAATCCAATGTTATATCAAATAGAGGTCATAAGACCATTAAGGTTTCTTAGAGCACATTTTTTCCCTACTTGACCTTGAAGCATGTAAATGCTTGTTCTTTGTGTTGAAGTGTTGTCCAACAATTGTAGCATGTTTAGTTATGTGTTAATATGCTTAGGACAAAGTTTTAGGTCCTAAGAAGTTCATTTGGGTATGTATTTACCCTAAACAGTCAAAGGGTGCAATATCTTGCTTTGTGTTGACCATTGTTGTTCTCAATTGACTTCTAAGGCATGTTTAAGCCTTAATTAATGTGATTAGATGTTTAATCCATGTTTAATTAGTTTGGGGTATTTCAATCTACCCCCCTTAAAAAGACTTTGTCCCGAAGTCGCTTCATCCAATAGGTTTGTATATAAATATATAACTACCCATTATTCTCATAATGTATATCTATGTGATATATCATTTACACACATCGTATTGTGCTTATACCGCACATAGCCATCACTTTGTGGCGTTAATTCAATCATATATGGATATAGGTGATCCATCAGCACCATTATTCCTATCAATTCTACAAACCCTGACAACCTCCCCGAGGTGTCCATAACATACCATCCTTCCACATTCCACATCTAATGATTCATTCTGTATCTAGGCGATACCATATGTAATCATTCTACAAAGCAATATAAATATATATATATATCACAAGTAGCATAAGAAAAGTACTACACGCATGGGTGTATATACATCATTCAAGCAAGTATCTCATAAGATACATACATACAAGTGCACATCACACACAAACAAACCAACAACGTACGCCCCGCGTACCAAACATAACCAACAAAACCTCGTATGCCCCGCATACCACCAATTCACTGTATGTCATGCATACGAAACAACAAATAATCAAACCTCGTATGCCCCGCATACCACAAACCACTGTATGCCCCGCATACGAAACAACAAAACTTAGTGCACACACGTGCACAGGCAAGAGGCTCTACCCCCCTTAAAAAGGGTTACGCACCCGTACCCCCACAAGTATACAACAGCCGCTCAACAAGGAGCGCTGGATACTTGGCTCCCATAGAGTTCTCCAACTCGTGGATTATCCTCATATCAGAGACACGGGTATTACTCTAGCCCTTCTGGGCTCCATAATACATAAAGGGTGAGGCACTGAACAATTTGTGCTCTCTCCCGAATTCGTTCTAATGGGCCCACTCGCTCCGTATGAGGTGCAGACCCATGAACATAGGCTCAATTTGCCTCTTTTCATTGCTGTGTATCCTCTCGTTGGATCACTAGCATACATGTGTGTGTCTTCTCTCACTGATATTCAGCTTGAGGTATAATATGACATTGACTATTGTTAGTACTTAGTGCTTTTTGCACTTGTCTTTGTAATACTAAGACGTACCAGCCTTCATGTCCACGGAGATCATGCTTGTCATCCGTATCTCCTGGTGGTTTTGTTCCGGAGTAACACACTGTTGTAGTTCTTTGATACACACTCACTTTGATATCCATTACATCTTCCCGTATTCCCACTAGATTAATAACTGACCAAGTGCGATACCAAAACACTCAGTCCTACAGAGTGTAGAGGCGTAAACCCTTAGCAGCTAATATCTAATGAGTCAAACAGATAATATGAACGAATTATCATGTGAGTTGTACAATTCAAGTCCATAAGTTATCATAACGTTGTTCCTTACTCAAGGTATCTGCTAGTATATTAGCTTTGTCTCTCATCATTGCGTAGTCACGCGTTTAGGTTCACATCATCTGGTAGATTTCCTCTGGATTGCAAGAATTTGCTCGATCCTTATGAGGGTTCTACATATTATTCATCCATAATGGGTTTCCCCTGTTTCTATCCTTAGTATTTACGTCCTTGAAAGGTTTCCTTGTCTTCGTTGTATACTGTCTACTGTTCTGTGTTGAAGATTCTTGATTTCTCTAGCCCGTTGGTTTAACTGCGGCTCTTCTCGTCCATCTTCGAGGTAATCCGCATCACTGTCCTTAGTATGGAGTTGACTACTTCTCGTGTTCCTAACACTACTAGTCTACATACATGGGGTACCGTACTGATACATTACTACTTACCCGACTAACTCATAAATAAGTCTGTCAGGCCCACATGCTCCTATCGGAGTGCGGTCGTCCCACGTCTCGTTTAGTAAACTGGTAATGTCTGTCACACGGGTATTGTGAAGTATTCTGTTGTCAAACTCCCTTTGATGGATATTCTTTTTGTTGTTTATTGGTTCCTGTTATCGGTTATCTTGTTATAAGTGCTATTGCCCTAGTGGCATCAGTGGTAATTCGTGCCATAAGCCGGCGTTATTCAGCTCGGTGTAAGTAAAATTCGTGCTACATTTAGCAAAATTGGTTCTCATTGAGTGCACACATATTCCTTTCCCCCCTGTTTATCATGATCACATCTCATCCATAGGTCATATTCGTTCCCTCATCCGTTTAATTGGATGTATTGCAGATTGCATAATAGCTTGAGCAACTTGGCTCTTCACTTCCCAACCATCCTCACTGACGGTGGTGCATCTACAAAGGGTATGCTTGTCCATAAGGACTAAACATTCATCACTGGTAGTGATTATCATTAAATGCGGGTATACACATATGGTATTTGGCTAATAAGCCATGTCTGAAAATTCTCGAACAATCTAAACTAGTGTGGTTTACAATCACAGTGGCTGTATAGTTTCTTCAGTTGTAGTGGTTGGACTAACGGTCTTCCCGAGGTTTCACAGATTTCTAATCTTAAGGTTTGTATGGAAAAAGTTGATTTGAAAATTGGTATTAAAATTAGAGATTAAAAATTTAGTAGTAGTTGCAATTGCAGCACTTGCTGTGGCAAGTGCGCAAGGCAGATGGAAATTTCAGTGGTTTACTTGTCATAGCGCTTGCAATAGCAAGTGCGCCATGTAGGTGGAAATTTTGGTTCAGTAATTACCGGTCTCATTGACTCTGCGTCGTTGAGTATGGCTACATGATAATGTAAGCATTAACATTCTGTTCATATATATATAATCCGTCAAGTTTCAAGGTTACTCGTATCGAGTCCACACAACTAGTCTCAAAAGTCATACACAAAAAGGCGAGTGGTCCATGACACACTCCCACATATTTACAACATATCTCTGCCTAACATCCAAGGTAAGTACATAACAAGGTAAGTAAAAGTCTTCCACCAGCGGTCTTATGGAGTTCAGGGTACTCATGCCCTATCTACTCCCTTGCCCCTCTGGGCTCCAGCATCAGTAGATGTCTGGCCATCCTGACCGCCTCGTGGTACTCCAGATCCTCCAACTGAGGTCTTATGAGTATTCCTTGGTGGCCTGTAGTTACGGCTCTCAGGGTTCATCCAACACTCGAACTCCCGGTGGCCCTCTTTCTTGCAGCACCGACACTCAACTTTGCGGCCACTGCAGTCGACCCCAGGATGGTCCTTCCCACAACGCTTGCAATAGAAATGGTGCTGGGGTTGTCCGGTGCCTAATGGTAGCATTTAGTTTAAGTTAAAATCTGATGGTATAAAGGTTATGGTTACAATTTAATTTAAGAGGTAGGTGTTCTCACCCTTAGGAGGCGCAGATCTCAAAGGCTGAGCATCTATAGCTGGGCCGGTCAACCGAAGGACGGGCTCTTTCCCCTTCGCTCCCTGGTGACCCTGCTGCCCTTTCTTCTGAAAGAATTTCTTTCCCTTCTTCTGGTCATCGCCTGGAGATGCTCCTCCACCCTCAGACTCTCCCTCAGGGTTCTTTCTCTTCTTTGTCCTGAGAGTCTCTTCCCGAGTCTGGAGCATTAGCTCCGTCCTCGAGGCAGCGTCATAACACTCCTGGAATCTCATTAGTAAGTTCCCACAAAGTTAATTGGTAATGTAGTAAGTAAAGGAATTTATGGCTTTCATGTTTATACCTGGATCGTAGGATAGAGGGTAGCACCCATCGCCATCTGGATGCGAAACAACAATCCCCCCCGGAACTTCTCGACCTTCACGGTCTCTGAGTAATCAACACCGGGGATGAAGTCCAGTAGACCAATGAATCGAGCGTAGTACTCATCCACGGTCAGACCTCCCTGGGATAATGTCTCGAACTCACGGCGCTTCTTCTGCTTGAGATGAGCCGGGTAGTACTTCCCCCTTAGTAACTCCACAAAGGCAGCCCACGAAAAGTCGGGCCAGGTGATGGTCCTTGACCAACCTCCACCAAGTGCTGGTTGTATCCTTCAGATGGAAAGCAGCAATGATGACCTTCTTGTCGGCAGGTACTTGCAAAGCTTCGTAGGCCTTCTCATGTTCAACAATGAAACGCTCTAAGGCTACGGGGTCTGGCTCCCCTGAATATGCAGGTGGTCGGGTCTCGGTAACTGACTTCAGCCAGTTCGTTTCCCTGGGCTGTGGCGGGTGGGCTGGTGTTCCTCCAATCTGAGTACCAAGCTGTGCGAGAACGGCAGCAATCGTCTCTGCAAGTCCTGGAATCACGGGGTCACCGCCTTCACCTCTACCGGTACCACACCCTCTAGTTCCCCCAGACATCTGTAGTACAGTATGTCACATAAATACTCGGTAATTTACCGTACACAACCAGTAGATATTGAATCGCCTTAACGGCTAACATATCACGCAATTTGCGTTACTAAACACAATATCTTTTAAGATGAGTCGTCTCGTACCTCACAAACGTTTCCCGTAATTTCCCAAGTCCTAAGCTCACTGTCTTAACCTATTTTCTCGTCATCAGAGCGGTACTCCGCTCTGATACCACTTTTGTAACAACCCTCTTCTCAAACACGTAATAATCTCTCACTTAGCAATAAATAAAACGTCTTACAGCGGAAGAAATAATAACAACAATAATACTCACTCGGGTGTCACCGGCCATTACTCGCCCATGCGAGTAACGAAGCCAAACTATCCAACAACCAACATAAACAAACTGCTAACCGTTGTGATACGAGAACATTCCTATACATCATACTAAGTCCATACACCATAAATGTCGACAAGTGAGTGTCTACCCAATCCCGAATATACATAACCGTACCATAATACAATCCACGGTACAACATTGTTATACAAACAAACTCTATGTGCGGTAATTAAAGTAATCCCTAACTACCCTGTTCCCGCACTTCGGCTTCGACAATGATCATTGACCTGCAATGAGTGTAGTAACAACGATAAACGCTGAGTATGCCGGGCCTGGACCCTAATGGTCACTTAGTCATTTTAACCATCTTATTATTAGATTGGTTTCATGTTTTACCATTTTACAGTTATAATCAATACTGTAATTTTCATGCATAAATATACTTAATCATCCATCCAAACATTCATAAACACTTAACCATCCATCCAATTCAAACAGTCGTAAAATATCACAAACAACAATTGTATAATCGAACATATCGAAATAATCACAGTATAATGTACAATGTACAATCGCCGTAGCGAACAGTTTCTATATTTAATTACCTTGGCCTTCAAGGCCCCATCCATCCAAACCACGTTAAATTATTAATTTACCAGTTGGGCATCAAGTTAGGACAACCCGATAACCTCACATGGACAGTAGTCCTCCCTTACACACAAAGGTGCTCATTTCGCCAGAGGTCCGGAGGCCCCTGACTATTCACTTTGCCTCGTAAGGCGTCCATATAAAGGCCGTAGCCACCTGACCCACGATCCAAATAGGGCTCGTTGGGTATAAACCTGGAGCGGAACCCGATCGGGAACCCCTCAGTGATCACAAATGCGCAACCAGGTAGTTCGTAAACTACTCCGGATTCCTCACCTCAGCTCACACCATCTCTCTCTCATAATGTTTAAGATATGCTCTTAGTCTCATGGAGAATATAATTTATTAATTAGCTGCCCAATGGGTCTCACGCATACCTAAAAGTAATCTAGGTTATATTCATGTTCGAGATCCATGCTCTAGAGACCGACAATGTCGTGACTCGTTCCTAAGTGTTTTACTTAGGTTGCCATATACTTAATATTAATACTATGGTATTATATCAAGTAACCGTCTTGTCATCACAATAACGTATATGTATCTTTATATATAAGCCGATCTATAGTCGACGTAGTGTTAGTCCCGTAGGACACTCGTGCATAAATAATTAATGCAGTAACACATAATCACATACACGTATCCAAAACACATAACACACAAATGATATCAACCAAATCCGAGCCCAAGGAATTCCTTAGGACAACTCGGATCAAACCCCTTTACATACCGTACACCTCAGACATAGGATGCGCAGTGTAGTCCACTAGCTCGTCAGGCACGCACGTCTAAAAGGCGATCTAAACTGTAATAAAACTATAAGTCAGTCTCCATGACTAACTACATTCGGTATTTCCGAATAACAAGTAACCCCGACAGTTCATCCCCGGATTTCCACAGTTAATTGTTACGGGTTTCTCTAAACCTGTCGGCTTTGTTACTAAAACTCGTATGTCGACATATTTCGACTGTTAAGTTTAATTCGTTATATTCCTTTAATCTTATCCATCCTTTAATTTAGGTATATAACCTATAGTTGCATGTATACATGCATGATTTATTATATTGTATTATTTTTCCACCATCCATTATAATACATTGTATTATATAATCCATTATCTTTAGTAAACTATATTTCCATTCAAAAACTTATAACTTATAGTTTGTAACTATTTTTATGTAATAACCTCCACCATTATATTATATGGTTTCCAACCATAATATATATCCATCCTTATATACATTATTCTTGTATATGTATATATTTACCAATATAGGTAAGTTCCCTGAGTTATAAAACTCTTATATTATATGTTACATTTTATCATCTTATATTAGATGATTATTTCCATTAGTTGTATTATATTTATACAACTTATATTAAGATTATTATCCTAATATTATGTAACATTTTATGTTGTATAATTACAACTCCTAAGGTTTATTCAATAAGTACCTTAGTTTATAAATCTTATTTATTCATAGTTTGTCACATTATTTAATGTGAATATCCTTACTTATATTAATTCCATTAAAGCCATTAACACCATGTAATTGTTATAACATTTATAACATTGTAGACCATAGTCTAAAATTTATATTCCAATCTTTTTACTCTCGGAACAGCACTATATTTCTTTTAAATTTCATTTTCACCCCATAACATTATGTAATGTCATACCATATACTAATATCATACAATATGATATTTTTATTTCCTTTGATTTATAACCTATAGTTTTTATACAAAACTATATAATATTGCCGCATGGGCACCATATCAAAACCTTATTCTATTTCATATCTCATAGTTTCCTTTATTTACACATTCACCCCATTATTTATACCATGTTATATATATCATATAATATAACATTTTTAACTTATAAAATGGTATAACCTATGGTTATATTTTTGTAAAATTCCGAACAGACCCTATTCTGTTCTTAATTAATTTCCAACCCCTTTAACTTTCCAAATTTATAAATTGACCACATATATAATGTTATGTAATATATATCATATATTATAACATTTTAAACCTTAATATAAATATAACCTATGGTTATATATGCTATAAATTTCCTAACAGACCCACCATTCTGTTTTATATTATTTTTCAACCCACCAAGTTTCTATAATTGCCATTTGGCCCAACTTATAACATATAGTTTTTTAATATCATTAAAACTATATATTATACATATATCTTATATAATACTCTTATATTAATCTAAAAATCACCAAATTTTACCCAAGGGTTATAATTTACATTACGAACCCATATATACTCGGTTTTTACATTTCCACCACATATATTTATCCTAAGTGTCACAATGACATAATAACTATATATTATACATATATAGTTTATTTTAATTCCAAAATCAACCAAATAAATTCCTAAAAATTCCAAATAGCCTATGGGTGTTTATAATACCATTTTACACCCTTTATTTTTGGTAATAACATATTTACCACATATGTTATAAAATTGTTACAATTAAATACTTATCTTATTATAAAACCTTAAATAAGTTATTTAACTTATCTAATTTGGTCAAAACCTACCATATGGTCAAGGTTGACCTCCTTAATATTTCCTTGACCATCAATCTCCATAAATTACGGTTTATACCCATACTTTTCAGAAATTACAATTTAACCCCAAGACTTTATAAAACCTTATAATTTTTATTTTAAATCCTTTTAACCTCTAATTTTTGGCTTTATCATTATATAGCCCCCAAATTTAATTTAATTACACTTTAAACCCCTATACCTTGTGGTAATATATTTTTACCACCTAAACTTAATTAAAACCTTATAAATACATAAATAAAATGGCCTAAAGTACATGGCCTTATTACAAACATTAGCTTATAAAATAAATTACACATAAATGCCCAAAAATACTTTAAACTCTCGGCCTTACCACATAGTTTTCCATATTTACCAATTTTCCACATAATGTCTTAAATTTGACAATTATGTTAATTAATTAGTAATAAAATTTACTAAAGCATTCCTTAATCACCTAAGGTCAAAATAAGACCTTAATAACCTTGTTCACTCATGGCATATATATACACATATGTATAAACACATATTAATATACCAAGTGAAGGTTTAAGTAATTTATACCTTATTTTAGCCAAGATAAGGCCTTGTTTGGCCACGGCAATTTAAAGGAGAATTTCCACAGCTTCTTAGATGTGTTCTAACAGCAATATAATGATATGGTTAGGTCCCAAACATGAACTAACCATAAGAGTAATTTAAGTCATGAAAAACATGAACTTTTACCTTGAAAAATCAAGGATCTCCCAAGTTTATCTCGACCTAAATTTCCAACAGAAAGAAGGAATCAAAACACTCTTTAAACTCAGCTATATAACAGCCAATGATCTAGGTAGAAGAAAGCTAGGGTTTACCTTGATTAAAATGGCTTAAAATGGAGTTTAAGCTTGGAATCAGCCACCAAATGATATGGTTGCAATTGCTACTGATCAAGCATGATAAATGGAAGATTATAAGCCAAGGTAACTAATATTCTCAACCGGAAATGAAGTAGAAAAGGAATTAAGTGCTTAAAGCACATTTTTACCTTAATTATGTCTTAAGCTTGCTTCCCCCTTGAGTATTGAGTTTGAGCCGAGATTTCTCCTTCCCTTTGAACACCAACTCGTGCTAGATGAGTGTATGGAAGTGGTTGGAAGTTATATCAATGGAAAGAGGAAGAAAAGATGAAGAGAATGACATATAACATATTTTGAATGTTTACCTTATGCCATTGGAGTTCCTCTTTGAAGTTGGCTGCTTCCTAGCTCTAAAATGAAGGAAGGAGGGTCTGTTGCAAGGCTGAACTCGTTTGGAATGGGGTAGGAGGAAAGAGAAAGTCAAATTTTGATTATAAGGTAAAGTAAGTTACTTTATGAAATAGTAAATGGTGATTCATTAGATTGGCTAGATATTTGTGTGGAGGTTGCTTAATGAAGAGGAAATCCTCCTTTGCTGTCGAAATTGGGTGGTCAAAGCCAATGGATTAACATTGACCATGGTTTAAGTTAGATAATTAAATGTTATTTTGGGTACTATTCACCCAAAATCACCCATTTTGATTTTATTTTTAAACTTTGATTTAGACTTTATAATATAGTATATCATGTCACATTAATGTTATAAAGAATGTAATCTAGTCTTTAAAGTGACAAAAAGTCAATATCTTAGAGCTCATACACAAAAACATGCTTTAAGGTGTTTTAGTGCACATTTTGTGTCACAAGGTGTTTCTGAGCTTTGTTTTCTTTGAGAATGGTTTAATTATGTTCCTTACATGATAATTGATCTTAGGAATCCAATTTTATATCAAATAGAGGTCATAAGACCTTTAAGGTTTCTTAGAGCACATTTTTGCCCTACTTGACCTTGAAGCATGTAAATGCTTGTTCTTTGTGTTGAAGTGTTGTCCAACAATTGTATCATGTTTAGTTATGTGTTAATATGCTTAGGAAAAAGTTTTAGGTCCTAATAAGTTCATTTGTGTATGTATTTTTCCTAAATAGTCAAAGGGTGCAATATCTTGCTTTGTGTTGACCATTGTTGTTCTCAATTTACTTCTAAGGCATGTTTAAGCCTTAATTAATGTGATTAGATGTTTAATCCATGTTTAATTAGTTTGGGGTATTTCAGAGGTGGCAAACATGTATGTTCCTTTCGCTAGGGTTACAAATATGAGTAAGTTATAAATAGTGGCGGCAATTTCGGTTGATGGGTCGGGTTGAACCTCACCTATATCCAACCCGATTAAAATTGTATTGACCCATACTCGACCCAAAAATAATCGGGTTTTACAAATTTTCAACCCATTCCCAACTCATATAAAATCATTGAACCCAAACCCGACCTGTTTAACCCGTTTAAATACAAATACTCTTGTTTTCTGCATAATGATCAATCGTCCTTAAAATCATGCACATGGTGGCCATTTATTTCGAATCACTGTGTGGTGTTATTTCAAATGTCAACATTTTGTTAAATGGGTGAATAATCTTAACCCATAGCCATTATTTGTGCAAATGAAATAGTGTGAACAGTGAAGTTTGCGAGACTAATGATTGACTTAGTATTTAAGTTTTCAAACAAAGAGTTAATGGTGGATATAAATGATCTAGAAAATGTATTTGGCTTTATAAAATAATTATTTATGTGGGACTGAAGAAGTGATAGTATTTTTGTTTACTATTATACTAATAGTTATAGAATTAATACATATATCCACGTAAAATATACACATTTATTTATTTTTAATTATGTTACGTAAACGGGTCGGGTTGAATTTGGGTTAGTACCCTTAACCCATACCCAACCCATATATTTAATAGGTAACCCATACCCGACCTAAAAATTAAATTGGTCAATAATCTTAACCCATACCCGCTATTTACGGGTTGGGTTTGGGTCAGGTTTTTGGGTTGGATAAAAATTGCAACCCCTAGTTATAAATGAAGAGAATGTAAGAAAGGCGCTAGCATGTTTGTTCCTTGCGCTAGTTAGGTCCCAAAATAATAGAAGAGTAGATTAGTAATAGAAGATAACGAAAAAGAGAGTTGGGTTGGTAGGGAGGCTCCAATATTCGGGCTGACAATGGGCCCTATTAATTTTGATTTGTAAGCTAGTGAGCCAATATAGTCTAAGCGGATTTTAATTTGATTTATATGCTTATAAGTCCCCCTAAACTGAGTTAATAAGTTAACTAACCTCTCACACTTCAACATATTATATTATGATGTTACTTCATGAAATAATGTATATTACATGTTACTCATTACTTTACTATTTGATTCCTTAATTTAGTGGAGGGTTTAATAGCCCTTGTTGAACCTTATAATTAATTATATGCAAATATAATCAAGGTTCCATAATACTTAATAAATTAAGACTCATTAGCCTTAATACAATTTTAGCTTTAATAACTATGTAATTAAGCCTTAATTATTTTATAATCTTCTGGGATATTTCAATGTTGTACAACTTCCGAATCAAACAATTAATAGAACTACAAGTTCCTTCAACGTAAAAATCACTAAGATATGCATCCAAATCGTCAACTTCCGTAGACGCATCTTCGAAAAACTATAGAATTGAATGTTTCCCGCAAGTTAGTCAAAGTCGGTCGAATTAAGTTCAATGTGGCTCAAATCCAGTTAGAATCAATTAAAACTCAAAGAGGTCAAATTTAGGTCAAAACCAGTTTCAAGCATGGCCAAAACACCTGTTAAAAACTCGGTTCGCCACACATCGATGCCTGCCCTTCACAACTGCCTTCTATCCCCATGTCGGCGTTTGTCATGTCACTTGGCATCGACGCTAGCCCTTTGGTCCCGGCATCAGCACCCCGCCTGAAATACCCCAAACTTAATTAGGGTGAATAAATTACTCTAATATGATATTTGAGGGCCTAATAGTGCCTAAAGAATTTTAGTAAAGAAAATAAATTAAAAGAAAAGAGAAAACGCTTAAAAAGCGAAAAATGCTAAAATGAGCGTTATGTGACCGTAGGAGGAATAAAACCTCGACAAGGGTCTTAGATGAATTTACAAGGCTTAATAATGCCTAAATAACATATGGGAACAATTCTCGAAGAAAACGGATCCAAATAATGTATTAAAACAATAATAAAGCTTTAGCGCACGTTTTTCGAGAAAACCCAAAAACGTGACTTTGAGTGGTCAAATGAACCCGTAAAAATTATAGTTCAATAAATAACTATAATTAAACATTAATGGAAGCTTAAGAACCATTAAATTAAGAAACGAGAAAAAATCCGGAAAATGGGTCCGGTTGGTGAATAGTGCTAAACCGGGTAAATAAACGAGTGTTTTCTGTAAAAAAAAAAATGAAAATGCTCCAGCTTGTATAATATGTGGGGCCGGTTTTTACAGTAAAAAATAGCCCTCACACACACTAAGTTAGAAAGAAAAAGAAGAAAGAAATAGAAAAGTGGGAAAAAGTGCAAAAGTAAAAAGCACTATCCTCTTCTCTCTCCTATCATTTCTCTCTTTCCTTTTTTCTTCCCCTCCCCACTGTCACCTTCCTCCTCTCTTATGGCTGGAATGAAAATGAAAGCCCATCCATAGCTTCTCCATCTTCTCCTTCATGCTCTAGCTACATACAAGCTCCAAATGCAAAATATAATACATATTCCTCTTCTCCTCCTCATGCTCTACACTTCTCTCTTTTTAAAATTCCAAAAGGATGAACTTCATATCCATGGGTTTTCCCCATTTGAAAAGAAAATGATATCAAATTGAAGCTTGGAGTCTCCTCCCTCTCCTAAGGTAAAAAGGTTCCAAGAAAAACTCATTGTTCTTCATCTTTCCTTCTTGGCCGATTTAACCCCTCTTATGCCTTGTTCCTTTTCTTGTTTTGAGCTTCGTTCCAAGCCTTCCATGGTGGTTGGGAGCTCCTCTTTGATTCATGACCAAAAGCCCATCTTAGGGTTTCAAGGTAATCCTTTATTTTTGTGCTTTAAGCACTTCTTTTGAATCCTAGCTAGGTTAAAATGTATAAGGCTATTAATTAGTACCTAATTCCCCATTTGGGTGTTGAATTTGAGGTTGGCAAGTGATTATGTTATGCCCCAGTTTTTTTATTTAATTTCATTCTGCTTCTATTTCGTTTCGGCTTTGCAAAGGGAGGCTAATCATGTTTTGAATCTTGGGTTGATTCGTCTATGATTTATTCCGGTCTTTAGTATTCATTTTGAGAAAGGAGATTTACATTGTTCTTGTCTTCCTTTCATTATTTAATTATTCGTAAGAGGGGATAATTATTAATAACTCTTTATTCTTTTTGTTATTTATTCTTTGGTTAGTAAAAGAGCTACTAACCTTCCCTTTTCCTTCTTTTTACATTATGTTATTATTCATAAAGGAAGGAAATTCCAAATCTAATTTAATTTTCTCTCTCCTTCTTTCCTGGCGACATATCACGTCAGTTTCTTCTCACCCAAAGAAGAAACTTCCGCCCTGCAAAGTTTTCCTCTTCCTCTTCCTCAATTCCTCTCTTCTTCACAATTGTTCTATCCTGCAAATTAATTAGTCGGGTGTGTAACTTAAGCATCGAGGATTCCAATCCGTAGAATCCGAGTGTGCGTTGCTGTTCGTCAGTCAAGTTCCTTGCTTCTCCATTTGGTGTTGGTCCTTTTTGATTTGTGTGAGTGTTTGTGATTTCGGGATGGAATTCGAGTGGAGCAGGTTGTAGAGTCCGCAGAGATAGCATTGCTTCGGATGTGAGGTAGGTGGTGAATGGATTCGGGTGGGTGTGTTCAACCACGGGGGATTTCCGTTCTTATTAGTTTTCTGTATATGATTGCTTGATTCTCAAGTGGTGATGTTTTTGGTTGGTTTTGATGTGCGTTTGATGCGTTAAAACCCCGTGGAAATGTGTTTTCGATTGGCTAATTTGCTACAATAAGTTATGTAGGTTTTGTGGGGGATTTGTGGCTTGGTTTTGGCTGATTTCCGCAATTGATTTTGCATTTTTTGTATTGTCCGAACATGTGTCCGAACATTGAAGTTCGGACATCATGTGCGGGTAGATTTTTCTGACTCTCGGCTTATGTCCGAACATGCAAGGTCGGACTCATGTTCGGACCGGCCTTTATTTTAGCATAACTTCTTCGTCTGAGCTCCGTTTTGAGTGCCGTTTGCGGCGTTGGATTCCTCTTTTCGAGTACTATATGTTCTGATATGTTTTAGCACATGTATATGTGTACTTTGATTTGAAAGTCTTAGATTAGCCTTTGAACTCTAATTTGCTCTAAAAGAGTGCTTGAGCTTCTACGCTTCTGTTTGGTTTTCGTGTTTGCTAGTCAGTGTATGACTTTTGTTTTGATAAGGGATTATGATCCTTTTGATGTGCTTCAGCCCTCCGTTCTGTTCTGTTAAAGGATTCTGCTTCATTTTGTAAAGCTTCTGTTTTGGGACCTAGATGTTTAGCTTCTGAGCCTTGGATAGTCGGGTCTGGCTGTCCCGTAGCATGCTGCGTAGAAATTCCTTTTGTTATTCCCTTGGGTTCCCTTCTGTTCTATCTCTCAGGGTCCCTTGGATGTCTAGTGACCGACGGGTCCATAGCTGTCTTTATGGCTTCTGTTGTGGGATCTTCGGATCCATAGGACGTTATGTGAGTCCTTCTTATGTGTCAGCTGGTGTCTAGTGTCCCACCTCTGTTTCGATTGAGCTTCTGATATGAACTTCTGAGTTTTTGGTTTGCTTTGTTCTAATTTAAGATTTCCATTCAATTTGCTCAGTTTCTGCTTCTCTGCTCTGATTTGACAAACTTCTATTTCGGTTCTGGCCTGTCACTCCTCTGATTTGAGAAAGCTTCATTCTCTATCTGATTTCAGTTACAACTTCCAATCTGATTTGCTAAGCTTATGTATTAGTATACGATTATGTTCAGTATATGTTTTGAGCATGCTTAGCTGAAGAAGTTTATCACCTGCTGAGCTGTAGTTTGGCTCACCCCTATTTCCGTCTGATTTGCAGGTTTAAGTTTCCTTTGAAGACTCCGCTCTGCTATCTGCTTTGTCATTCGCTTTATATTTGTAGTTGTGGCTTAAGGCCCTTTGTAATTTGATTCTGTTATGTAATGAAGTTGGGCTTTCGCATGAAATGTCAGATAGACCTTGTAATCTGCTTTCAGTTAATCAAAGTGTACTTTGTTTCAGTTTTGGGTTTCGTTCGTTAGAGCCTTGCGTTATTAGGTAATAGATACGCGGCGTGTAATGTCCCTAACTCCTAGGGTGGTTTTGGGGTCATTACAGATTGGCCTATGTGGCCAATTTTGATCAAGAGAGAGAGGGAGAAGGAGGAAATTGGAAAAGAAAAGAAGGAATTGTGAGCTTAAGGTAAGAAACTCACCTTAATGCGTATTTTAATTGTTTTAGAATATGGGATGGGTAATTTAATGAATGAACCCAAATGTGAGGAAAATTTGTTTGATTGTGATAGGTGGGAGTTTGTGATATTTTGTTTGAATTAAGGGCCTTGGAGCCAAATGATTTGGGAATTGTGTTTATGTAGTTGTTTGGTGAATTTTTAATTGAGTTTGTGTGCTGGTAGGACCCTTTAAGGGTTTGGCTAGATTAGGAATGAAAATTGGTGAGAATGGGTGAAGTTGAGGATGTAAGGTTTATGGGGAGGTTATGGCAAAATTTTAGTAGGAAATGATGTTTGTAGGTGACTTGGTAAGTGGGGTAGACTTAAGTGTTCATTTGGGTTGAGTAGAGTTGATTTATGACCTTGGAATGGTAAATGGAGAATGGATTGGGGAGAGACAAAAATCTGTAGCAACAGGGTGGTATAGTGCTTTGGAATAACTAGAAAAGAGTTAGTGTTTATAACTTGTGAAACAAGGAGTGAACTTGGGTTTAGAAGTGCATTTGTCTAGGAATGATTTGGGATGGTCATTAGGTGATTTGGTGAGGTTGGTAGGAGGTAGAAAATAGCAAAAGGAAGTTAGAATGCACAAAAGGGCAAAATGTAAAAAATGAGAATGGAAAAATTGTTGAAAATGAGCAAGAATTGGAGTTAGGATTTAACCAAGGATTTAAAGTGGTTTAGAGCATGTTTTGAGATGTTTAATTATGTAGGAAACTTATAGAAAGTTTATGGAATGATTAGGGGTGGATTAAGGGTTGATTTGGGGCTGAAAATTTACCTAAATAGCAGTTTTTAGTAGGGTCCGGGACCTAGGATAGGAACCAAGTCCCGGACCGCTTCAGAAAACAAGCTGAAACTGAAAACAGGTATTGGTCCGGGACCTTAGTCCAGGACCAAGTCCTGGACCAGGTGTAAATTTAGGCCGAGAGTGAGTTTTTGTATTGGTCCGGGACTTTGGGTCCGGACCAAGTCCCGGACCACCCCCAGAATTCAACCGTAAGTGTTTTAAAGGGCTCTAAGCATTGGGGATTGAATGATATTGGTTTTAGATGATGTTTAGGAGTTTTTTGGTGACCTTTAAAGGTCCTAAGAAGTGTAAACAAGTTTAAGGAGTGTTTGAGAAAGATGTGAGTTTAAGAACACTTAAGGAAAACTGATATAACGGGATACCGGGGTAAGTACAGGAGTAGCAATTATTTACGTACCGTGACGCCTAAATATTGATAGAACCATTTGACATGTAATCAGTGGTTCAAGAGTAAGACTCGAGGAACAAGTGTGAACCGAGGAACGGGAGAACACCCGGTAAAGTTAACCTCGGTGAAATGTATGATTTTCTCATGCCCCGTATGCTAAAAGAGCTACTTTGATTTGCGTGCTTGTTTGATTGTGTGATCACCTTAACAAGATAAAAACACGAATCGGATTGTTTGCACCTTGTAGTGCTTGTTTGTATTGCTTGATGTTGGTTTGTATTTTGAATTCAAAGTTTGTATAATTCATGAAATGTGTGATTGTGGAGAAGTTGCTTGAGTGTGAATGAGCACTGTAGTGCGACTCTTAGTTGTGTCTTGTTTGAGTAGTGTCTCGTAGAAAGAGTCAAGTTGTGAATTAAATAAAACGTGGAAACTCACTAAAACTATCGAACCAATAGACGATAACGCAAACCTATGAACTCACTAAAGCGTGAGAGAATTGTACGGGATGAATAAACTCCCAATAACGGTTAGAGAACCGAATTGACTTAATCCACAAAACATATAATGGTGGAAGTATTTAAGTAACCTCTATTTAGAGGATTGATGAGTGTTCAAACTTGAACCTTGGGAGAAATGAAGTATGGTAAGGGATCACCAAACCCCTTAGAAAGATAGTCGAACCCTAATGAGAGGAACCGACTAAAATGAATAAATGTCCCGAGCATGAGAGTATTCGATAAGTTGGGTAAAACCCTAAATTTTAGAATACTAGACATTGAGAATTCCCTAAGCTAATGGAGGATATCGAGAGAGATACTTCTAGGCTAATCTATGAGATTGTGAAATGACTCCGAGAGAGGAGTTTTGGGAATTTAAGTAGTCTGGTAGAGAACTGGACATATGAGAATTTTGGGAGCTAATTGTATAGCTCCATTTGTATTTGTAAGCCCGGTGGTGGGTCTTGTGTATGACCCTGCCCGGAGGTCGTGGGCAAAGACTTAAAAGATGCCTTTGGGTATTGCGTATTTGATTTGAGAATTTGATTGAGGTTGAGAATTGAGCATTGAGTATTGAGTTGAGACTTGAGAGAGTTGAGTGTTGAGTTGGTAACTTGAGTATTGAGCCTTGAGATTGAGGGTTGTAAAATGTGTTTGAGTTGGTGAATAAGAGATTTGAGTAAGAGTACCCAAGAGAGTGGGTAAGACAATGATCAATTGAGTAAGGCATAGTGAGTTAGAAACCTCCATGCCTAAGTATAGGACATATTGAACTAACCTCTTGATGTGTGTGTTAGTGTTTGTGTTCGATGTTGAACCTTGATTGTGCCAGTATACATATATAATGTATTGTTGCCTTGCATGCTGTTTGAATAAAAATGAACCGCATGTTCTCGACCAAAGTAGTCGGCGTACCCCTGTTAGCACGCGGGGTATGCGAATTTCATATGCAGCAATTTTGCTGAGCCCCTAGGGGCACTATTTTAATTTTACAGGAACATTGAAGCCGAATACCGTTCGAGTGTAGGACGGGTTGCCATATGAGCATGGGTAGTTGTTTAGGAAGTTGTATTTGTTTTGAATTGTGGAATTGTAAGACCGACATGTGGTCAATAAGTTTGGGAATTGTAGTAGATACTCGGTATAGAATGTAATTGATGTTGTATTGTTGAATATGGGATTGAAGTTGTATTTGATTGAGATTCGATTAAGTATTGGAAGGTATTGTTTGTATAGTGTACTCGGTATAAAGACCCATCAGACCAATATTGTATTTGATTTGTTGTATTGGAATTGGCCTTGTTAGTCACGTTGGTGACTAACAGCATTGAATTACCCCCGGTTGTTGTTTGAATTCCGCTGCATGGTTGTTGATAATTGAGACGGGTTAGGAGATAATGACTGGATTACCGGTAGGGGTGTTACAAAAAGTGGTATCAGAGCGATACTTTGCTCTGATGGTCTAAATACCGAGTTAGGAATTAGAGACTTAGGACTAAGGGTTGAGTGTTAGCGTGTGAGGTACGCTAGTTAGGAACTTCCAGTGTGATCTGGACACCTACATAACCAATCCCGCCCTCCGCAACCCCCGTTATAAGTTGGGAAAAGAATTCCAGAAAGATGGAAAGACCTCTCATACTCGGGTTAACCCGATCTGACAGCTGTTAAATAAACCTTGTACGAGAAAGAACCTGTCATACGGTAGATTCCAAGAACCGGAAGCCCCAAAGACGGTTCCCGTTTGAATGATAATAACCGCACTTAACGGTAGAAGATTGAAGATCCTAAATATAGGATAATGAAATTTGTGGCACCATGGGGCGACGTACTTCGCAGTCGCGAGAACCATGCATACCCGACAAGAAGGGAAGTACAACTACGCAATAAGCGGAAAGTGGAGTAATAAAACCCAAGACAAGAGGGTCTGCGGATTGTAAACGCTTAATGATACCGTCAACGGCATACTAATCGGCTATGGGAATAACCAAGGTTGGATAACTCCAAACCTACAATGCCAAAAGGGCAGTAATACCCGAACAACTTAGTTCAGACAACTATGAGAGTAATCGTACACCCACAGGACTACGATGTAGCTCCTAAGGGTTAGTCAAACCTCGGTAACCACAGTAAAAGTGTGGGAACGAGCTATGAAGCAAGGTACACAGAGTACCCCAAGGATCGGGAAAGCACCTGAATTGATGACAACCATGTCAGGAACACTGAGAAGCGACTCAGGAAGTTTATCACTAAGATCAAAGGATCGAAGGAAGACCCAATGAACCATCAAATACGATGGAAACAATACCATAATCGGTATAAGACAACCTAAAAACCGACGTACCCGCGCACTTGCCAAGGCAAGTGCAGCAACAATAAGGCAAATTTGAAGACTTTTGACAACCAACAAGTACTTACTAAAGTACCACCATGAAGATTGAAGCAAACATAGGATCTCCAATCCTAAGAATTTGAAACAAATGAAGCCTTGAAAAGGCCTAACGACCTGACCATCGTATTAACAAACACACCAGTCAGCGAGAAGCTAGACTGGGTCAAGACCTCAGTCATGGCGATGCCATGAAGACTTTCTTTTAAACTCAAGATTTTTATTCCAAAACCCAAAAAATTTCTTTCAAAACCACAAACTTTCCTTTTAAACCTCAAAATTTTAAACCCAAACCAGAAGAACCATGGTGAGTATCATAGAATGATACAAGAGGAGTTGACAATAGAATACTTCACCTAGGCGTGTGATGAGCACTACGAGTGTACCCAAATACGAGATGTGGGACGACCGCACTCCGAAGGAGCTTGCGGGCCTGGCAGACCAATTGTGAGTAGCCGGGTAAGTGGTAACGTACCAATAAGGTACCCCACGTATGTATACATGTAGTGTACGAAACACAAGAAGTAGTTGACTCTGTTCTATGGACCATAAGGTAAATTCAAACCGAAACAATTGGACACCTCGAATAATCGAAGAACCCAAATAAGCTTACAAGCTAAAGGAGTCAAGAACTCACTCCAAGAGAGCGATTAAGAGTTAAAAAGTGCGAGAAGCACCAGTAATTGACTAAAAGACATTAGATATGTCTCAAGAATTTGAAACAAAAGCATGAAATAGCCGGAATGGATACCCGGTCTAAACACAGTGAGGCAAATGCCTAGCATGAACACCTCAATGTTCAATGAACGGGATGGGATTCCTAGAACAACCACCATAGGTACCCAGAGTGATCATCTAAGGTACCAGAGGATACCATTCACCACCGAAGAGAATATCGAACCGGTCAAGACATAAGAAAGTATTTGTAGTCAACCCAAAGAACGGGAGACATTATAACCCTACACGGGACAATCTGAAATCTGAACCGCAATGTGGAGTAAACTGAACACACTCAAATGCTAGCCGGATGTAACGACATAATCAACAACACCCAGGAGCAATCCATAAAGGGTATCAAAGTCAACATAGTTGAACGAAGTGTCATAATAAGAGCACCAAAGCTATAACAAACACTTGGTTAGAACACCGAGGGGATCCCACTTAGCAGGGAATACCCTAAATTAATTAATGGTACCGATCAATACCAAGATACTTGAAGGGCATCCAACGGACGGAAACGTGAGGCACTAATCCTATCATGGAGCCCAATAATACCTCCAAGCCATTTTATGGTATACGGAGAAGCAACGCTTGTGATCAGCCTAAGATGAGCAGAGCTCTAGGCAACGTGGCTAGTAAGCTAGGAACCCATTACAATACATAACCCAAAGGTTGCAAACCTACCGTGAACCATATGGGAGTTAAAAGAAAGACACCAATAAGATTGTTTAAGAACTAACAAGCAGGATACCACTCATTATCAACGAATTTCTAAAAGCACATCCCTTCCAGAACTACCCAGGGTAGTGAAGCTTGAGCAGATAATTACCGCCAAGCATTAACTAGAATAAAATGATGCCAAGGGAAGCTCGATAGCGATTGTCAAAAACCGAAAGAATAACCGGTTATAAAATTAATGACGCCCTAGGAGCTCGGAGGGTTAAAAGAATACCATATTCGGTAATCAGCCAAATAAATGGTGAACCATTGTATAAATGATAGAGATACATGAGCAGAAGCTAAGGTAATAGCGAATGCCATGGAAACCAATGTCGTAAATCAATACAAACATGGTGCGCAACAAGCGACCAATACATGTGAATAAACCACACGATGATATGGAGTTGATGAATAAAGATGGTAGACAGACCGGGCAACAAGCCAGGAGTCTGCACCAAGTGATAAAGCAACACACAAGGAAGTAATGTTCATTCCTATTGCAATCTCATAAGAGATTTACTACCAAGGGTATACGCCTCTGCACTCTGTAGGACTGAGTGTTTTGGTATTACACTTGTGCAGTAATGATCTAGTGGGATAGCTAGGAATATGAGAAAATGTTAATTGTGGTAAAAGTAGAAGGAAACTTACGAAGCCGTAAAGACCGATGCATAGAAGATGCAAGGTCATGCAAGTAAAGAGCACTTATACAGAACCGTTTAAATGGGCATAATTTAGAAGCCACTGACAACAGAGGAAGCACTACAACTAAGTAGTGGCTCAACCTCAACGGACAATAAGTCGGAGGAACCCAGTGAATAATCATGAGAGTACGAAACAGTATGTACGAGAGATTCCCAAAGGGCTAGATAGAAAATCTGAAGCTCATTGAATTCGCGTACGGTAAGAAATACCACACTTGATTGATAAACCTTATTCCCAAGATAAAAAGGGATAGAAAGGGTGATGTATAACACATCATGCATAACAAGAAGGGTAAATAAACCCTAAGTTATCAGGGTCACGCAGCAGAAGCTAGTGGGCCCAAATTCTAAGTTTTAATACACCTAGTGAATGAATGGCTATCTATCAATGCCTTCAAGCCTCTAAGGCTAGAACCGAACCCGGTTAAGAGTTAAACAAACTCCGATGAGAATTCTTGGCGCAGGGACTAACCAACAATATGGATAAGACCATTTGACCAGAATACATTGTATAATAGACCGCATGGAAGTTGAACCACTTCGTGATGGCTAAACGCCTTAGACCTATGTCTAATGTTGACATATGGTAGATTACGTGGGTGTAATCCCTTTTTAAGGGGGGTAGGGCGAAAACCGCGAAGTGTATGTTTTACGTGATAAGTGTGTAAACTACAATGCACATAGCGCAACAGAATTTGTTTTGATGATTGGTACTTATGTTACACAAACATATGTATCCATTCATGGTGATTTGTGATATTTGAAGTGGAAAGGAGAAGAGAAACTCCAGGGGAATGAGAACCACGAATGGTAATAGTTCGGGAAATGAGTATGTTTGAGGAAATTGATGAGTATAAATCGGTATGAAACCGATGTTGAACCTAGTGGGAAGTGAGTCCCCTAGGTAACTTGATTTGGTTGTATTTGAGGATAGAAATTGATTTGACTTGTGAACGATTTAAGGATAGAAAAAAATTAATTGGAGAACTAACCATTGAATTTCTTAGGTATAGTAGTTGAAGAAATTGGGTAATAATTAATGAGATGACTAGTAAGTGAGTAAATGGATTCTAGAAATTGGTAAATGCATTGATGGGTGGTTATGACTAGAAAGATAAAAAGATAGAAAATGAAATTAATGCTTGACTATTTGATTGGGTGAATTGGGGTGGAAGGTAGAACTTGATTTGCTAGCGATCAAGGGAAACCGAACACAAATTGGGGTGGATGGATAGTTCAACATCAATGCTGATCACATTGGGGTTGAATGACTCTTGAAGCTCCCTATAAGTGGCCACAAGTAATCACACTAGTAATAGGTGAAACTGATACAAATTGGAACTTGGAGTTGGATTGAGTTTTGAAAATGAATTTTCCAAACTGATTTTGACACAAATGGTTTTCTCCAAACTTGAGAATGAGGATCGGTTTTGAAACTGCTCCCACGGGTGCTAGTTGGACCTTCTCAAGGCTAGGCACCGGTATCGGGTCAAACCTGAGGAGTAAGGCTAGTTGTGAGCCGGTGGAGGTGATGATTAGTTTTGAAACCATTACAACGGACGAGCAACGGTACTAAGTGACCGGTAGGACGTTGTAGTGTATGTTTTGTATTTTTTCCAAGGGCCACCGGATATGAGTAGTCCGGTCAGGGAAGAGTACCCACTTTGGACCCTGAGGATTCTCTAGATGTGCAAATGAATTTGATCAGAACCAAAGGACCGTATGGCCAGAGAGCGTAAGTGCCCAAAGTCATGACGGCCGTGAACCAGAAAGCATAAGTGTTCAAACGTGACCGGTACCTGAGGGATCACTCGATATGGGGGAGGACTTAGTGCCTAATTATCTACGGATTGACCCCCATTGAGAGATTGGACAAGGATACTTTTGATTGTTATGCATGTTGTGACATGTTTTTTGGATGTGTGGTATACTTCGAGTTAGGCCTTTGGAGTCTGACAGGTTATAGAGAGAATATAACCTTAGCATTGAGTACCTTGGTGACTAACAATCTTAGACTCACTAACTTTGTGGGCAAAGTTCTTTAAGGGGGGTAGATTGAAATACCCCAAACTTAATTAGGGTGAATAAATTACTCTAATATGATATTTTAGGGCCTATTAGTGCCTAAAGAATTTTGGTAAAGAAAATAAATCGAAAAGAAAAGAGAAAACGCTTAAAAAGCGAAAAACACTAAAATGAGTGTTATGTGACCGTAGGAGGAATACAACCTCGACAAGGGTCTTAGATGAATTTAAAAGGCTTAATAATTCCTAAATAACATATGGGAACAATTCCTGAAGAAAATGGATCCAAATAATGTATTAAAACGCTAATAAAGCTTTAGCGCATGTTTTTCGAGAAAACCTGAAAACGTGACTTTGAGTGGTCAAATGAACCCGTAAAAATTATAGTTCACTAAATAACTATAATTAAACATTAATGGAAGCTTAAGAACCATCAAAATTAAGAAACAATAAAAAATCCGGAAAACGGGCCCAGTTAGTGAATAATGCTAAACCGGGTAAATAAACGAGCGTTTTCTGTAAAAAAAAAAAAAACGCTCCAGCTTGTATAATATGTGGGGCCGGTTTTT
This sequence comes from Limonium bicolor, assembly GCA_023374045.1. Lineage (NCBI taxonomy): Eukaryota > Viridiplantae > Streptophyta > Magnoliopsida > Caryophyllales > Plumbaginaceae > Limonium > Limonium bicolor. Next base: position 13,400,545 of record CM041783.1, on the reverse strand, counting down.
ACAGTACAAAATAGCCCTCACACACACTAAGTTAGAAAGAAAAAGAAGAAAGAAATAGAAAAGTGGGAAAAACTACAAAAGTAAAAAGCACTCTCCTCTTCTCTCTCCTCTCATTTCTCTCTTTCCTTTCTTCTTCCCCTCCCCACCGTCATCTTCCTCCTCTCTTCTGGCTGGAATGAAAATGCAAGCCCATCCATGGCTTCTCCATCTTCTCCTTCATGCTCTAGCTACATACAAGCTCCAAATGCAAAATAAAATACATATTCCTCTTCTCCTCCTCAAGCTCTACACTTCTCTCTTTTTAAAAATCCAAAAGGATGAACTTCATCTCCATGGGTTTTCCCCATTTGAAGAGAAAATGATGAGAAAATGACATCAAATTGAAGCTTGGAGTCTCCTCCCTCTCCTAAGGTAAAAAAGTTCCAAGAAAAACTCATTTTTCTTCATCTTTCCTTCTTGGCCGATTTTACCCCTCTTATGTGTTGTTCCTTTCCTTGTTTTGAGCTTCGTTCCAATCCTTCCATGGTTGTTGGGAGCTCCTCTTTGATTCATGACCAAAAGCCCATCTTAGGGATTCAAGGTAATCCTTTATTTTTGTGCTTTAAGCACTTCTTTTGAATAATAGCTAGGTTAAAATGTATAAGGGTGTTAATTAGTACCTAATTCCCCATTTGGATGTTGAATTTGAGGTTGGAAAGTGATTGGCCTATGTGACCGATTTTGATCAAGCGAGAGAGAAGGAGGAGATTGGAAAAGAAAAGAAGGAATTGTGAGCTTAAGGTAAGAAACTCACCTTAATGCCTATTTTAATTGTTTTAGAATATGGGATGGGTAATTTAATGAATGAACCCAAATTTTGAGGAAAATGTGTTTGATTGTGATAGGTGGGAGTCTGTGAAATTTTGTTTGAATTAAGGGCCTTAGAGCCAAGTGATTTGGGAATTGTGTTTACGTTATTGTTTGGTGAATTTTGAATTGAGTTTGTGTGCTGGTAGGACCCTTTAAGGGTTTGGCTAGATTAGGAATGAAAATTGGTGAGAATGGGTGAAGTTGAGGATGTAAGGTTTATGGGGAGGTTATGGCAAAATTTTAGTATGAAATGATGTTTGTAGGTGACTTGGTAAGTGGGGGAGACTTAAGTGTTCATTTGGGTTGAGTAGAGTTAATTTATGACCTTGGAATGGTAAATGGAGAATGGATTGGGGAGAGACAAAAATCTGTAGCAACAAGGTGGTATAGTGCTTTGGAATAACTAGAAAAGAGTTAGTGTTTATAACTTGTGAAACATGGAGTGAACTTGGGTTTAGAAGTGCATTTGTCTAGGAATGATTTGGGATGGTCATTAGGTGATTTGGTGAGGTTGGTAGGAGGTAGAAAATAGCAAAAGGAAGTTAGAATGCACAAGAGGGCAAAATGTAAAAATGAGAATGGAAAAATTGTTGAAAATGAGCAAGAATTGGAGTAAGGATTTAACCAATGATTTGAAGTGGTTTAGAGCATGTTTTGAGATGTTTAATTATGTAGGAAACTTATGGAAAGTTTATGGAACGATTAGGGGTGAATTAAGGGTTGATTTGGGGCTGAATATTTACCTAAATAGCAATTTTTAGCAGGGTCCGGGACCTAGGATAGGAACCAAGTCTCGGACCGCATCAGAAAACAAGCCGAAACTGAAAACAAGTATTGGTCCGGGACCTTAGTCCAGGACCAAGTCCCGGACCAGGTGTAAACTTAGGCCGAGAGTGAGTTTCTGTATTGGTCCGGGACTTTGGGTCCGGACCAAGTCCCGGACCACCCCCAGAATTCAACCGTAAGTGTTTTAAAGGGCTCTAAGCATTGGGGATTGAATGGTATTGGTTTTAGATGATGTTTAGGAGTTGTTTGGTGACCTTTAAAGGTCCTAAGAGGTGTAAACAAGTTTGAGGAGTGTTTGAGAAAGATGTGAGTTTAAAAACACTTAAGTAAAACTGAAATAACGGGATACCGGGGTAAGTACGGGAGTAGCAATTATTTACGTACCGTGACGCCTTAATATTGATAGAACCATTTGACATGTAATCAGTGGTTCAAGAGTAAGACTCGAGGAACAAGTGTGAACCGAGGAACGGGAGAACACCCGGTAAAGTTAACCCCGGTGAAATGTATGATTTTCTCATGCCCCGTATGCTAAAAGAGCTACTTTGATTTACGTGCTTGTTTGATTGTGTGATCACCTTAACAAGATAAAAACACGAATCGGATTGTTTGCACCTTGTAGTGCTTGTTTGTATTGCTTGATGTTGGTTTGTATTTTGAATTCAAAGTTTGTATAATTCATGAAATGTGTGATTGTGGAGAAGTTACTTGAGTGTGAATGAGCACTGTAGTACGACTCTTAGTTGTGTCTTGTTTGAGTAGTGACTCGTAGAAAGAGTCAAGTTGTGAATTAAATAAAACGTGGAAACTCACTAAAACTATCGAACCAATAGACGATAACGCAAACCTATGAACTCACTAAAGCGTGAGAGAATTGTACGGGATGAATAAACTCCCAATAACGGTTAGAGAACCGAATTGACTTAATCCACAAAACATATAATGGTGGAAGTATTTAAGTAACCTCTATTTAGAGGATTGATGAGTGTTCAAACTTGAACCTTGGGAGAAATGAAGTATGGTAAGGGATCACCAAACCCCTTAGAAAGATAGTCGAACCCTAATTAGAGGAACCGACTAAAATGAACAATGTCCCGAACACGAGAGTATTCGATAAGTTGGGTAAAACCCTAAATCTTGGAATACTATACATTGAGAATTCCCTAAGATAATGGAGGATATCGAGAGAGATACTTCTAGGCTAATCTATGAGATTGTGAAATGACTCCGAGAGAGGAGTTTTGGGAATTTGAGTAGTCCGGTAGAGAACTGGACATTTGAGAATTTTAGGAGCTAATTGTATAGCTCCATTTGTATTTGTAAGCCCGGTGGTGGGTCTTGTGTATGACCCTGCCCGGAGGTCGTGGGCAAAGACTTAAAAGATGCCTTTGAGTATTGCGTATTTGATTTGAGAATTTGATTGAGGTAGAGAATTGAGCATTGAGTATTGAGTTGAGACTTGAGAGAGTTGAGTGTTAAGTTGGTAACTTGAGTATTGAGCCTTGAGATTGAGGGTTGTAAAACTTGTTTGAGTTGGTGAATAACAGATTTGAGTAAGAGTACCCAAGAGAGTGGGTAAGACAATGAGCAATTGAGTAAGGCATAGTGAGGTAGAAACCCTCAAGCCTAAGTATAGGACATATTAAACTAACCTCTTGATGTGTGTGTTAGTGTTTGTGTTCGATGTTGAACCTTGATTGTGCCAATATACATATATAATGTATTGTTGTCTTGCATGCTGTTTGAATAAAAATAAACTGCATGTTCTCGACCAAAGTAGTCGGCTTACCTTTGTTAGCACGCGGGGTATGAATTTCATATGCAGCAATTTTGCTGAGCCCCTAGGGGCACTATTTTTATTTTACAGGAACATTGAAGCCGAATACCGTTCGAGTGTAGGACGGGTTGCCATATGAGCATGTGGAGGTTTTTAGGAAGTTGTATTTGTTTTGAATTGTGGAATTGTAAGACCGACATGTGGTCAATAAGTTTGGGAATTGTAGTAGATACTCGGTATAGAATGTAATTGATGTTGTATTGTTTAATATGGGATTGAAGTTGTATTTGATTGAGATTCGATTAAGTAATGGAAGGTATTGGTTATATAGTGTACTCGGTATAAAGACCCATCAGACCGATATTGTAGTTGATTTGTTGTATTGGAATTGGCCTTGTTAGTCACATGGGTGACTAACGGCATTGTATCACCCCCGGTTGTTGTTTGAATTCCGCTGCATGGTTGTTGGTAATTGAGACGGGTTAGGAGATAATGACTGGATTACCGGTAAGGGTGTTACACCGCCTGCGTTGACGCCCGTTCTTCTTTGTGGGCGTCGACACCTACTTCCAGGGGGATTATGTTGTAACACCGCTACCGCTAATCCCTTACTTACCGTCTAATCGTCCCAATTATACTACTACTTGCTGCGGAAATACTACTACTACGGCGGGTGATACAACGCCGCTAACCGCCCATACGGCTAGCAAGGCTTACACTACTTACGTAACGGTCTGATGTCTAGAAAATACCGAGCTACAAATATTACTTACCGAATACAAAATACCCTTACTACATTGCTGGATTACCGAGTATCAAAAGCATAGTTACTTACATCCCTTCTCAAGTTTACAAAAATAATGGGTTTAACAAACTACTCATCTATACCAATTCATAATTCCCACAATATCCAAAAGGGTGTACCCCATGGTACACCGGCTAGTAAAAAAGGCCTATAGCCTAGTACAACCTGGTACACCATCATCTACTAATTACACCAAAAAGAAATCATCTTGATCTCAACAAAGTCTTCACCCTTCACGAGCACCTGTAAAATATTAAAAACAGTGCCCCAAGGGGCTTAGCAAAACGCTGCATATAAACTTCGCATATACCGTGTGCTAACTAGGGTACGCCGACTATTTTTGGTCGACTATACATGCTGTTCATTTAGACATACATACATGCTTTACATACACAACACATTCATACACATTACAATACACACAACAGAAGGCATTACACAAGCCAAACAGTATATCAATACCATACGCAATACTTACCTCTTCAATGGTTAGCCAATTACACATCCGGGTTAATCGGATGTTCATTACTCTTTTACTCATTATACAATACTTACACAAACATACTCATACTTTACTTGCTTACTTTTCCATACTTACTACTTACTCTTACTTACTTACTTACTATTACTCATGTTAAGTCAGTATGACCTCCGGGCAGGGACTACACTGTCCTACCACCGGGCTTTAGGTGGCTCACTAATCCAGGATGCTACCCATTTAAGGGGTTTGGGTCGTGGAAAAGATTAAAGCCAGGATTTGGATCCAACCTCTTGTGTCTCCGCCTCCTCACGCGTGGCTGAAACTATATCGGACTTCTACTCATTCCAATTTACCAATTTATTCTGTTAGATTGGTTAGCTTGTTAGGAATTAGTTAGAAGTCCATCACAATGTCATTCGGTCACCACACAGTACATCAAGCATACACACACTTCATTATCATTCATACATTTCAAGAATTATACAAACTAGGGTTTAAGATAATATTCAACAAGGAACAATATCATATAATCACAAGTAATCATAATAATTCAGATTCATGTGTTTATCTTATTTAGGTGATCAATTAGCACACAACACACAAATCAGAGTAGCCAAGGTAGCATACAGGTCATGAGAAGTTCATACCGTTCACCGTTGACCTTGAACTCACCGACTCCCTTCGGTGTTCGACTATTCGAATCCTATCACATACATACAGTTGGGTGGTTAATTATCCATACTTAACCTTACTCATTACTTTCCTAACATTTCCCTGTTTATACTTACTAACCCATGGTTGTTCAATTCCATTTACTTATGTTACTTACTTAAAATTATTTTCTAAGCTTGTTCATAGCCTTAGTGACCATTAAACATCATTAACCAAGTCTTAATTACCTTATACTATCATTACCCATCATTACCCTACCTTAGATTAGCTTTAAATGGATTTTGTGAAGAAAAAGGGGTGGTCCGGGTTTGTGTCTGGGGTCACAAACTCGGACCAATGTGTTTGGTCCGTCTCGGGTGTGATTTAGGTGTGGTCCGGGTTTAGGTCCTAGTTTACAAACCCGGACCATTATTTTGGAAATCTCTTGGGTATGAATTTGGGGTGGTCCGGGTTAGTGTCCTGGTTTGTAAACCCAGACCACTCCTCTAGTATTACAATCTGTCGTGTTTTCTATCTGGTCCGGGTTTCTGTACCGGTTTACAGACCCGGACCAGCTGCAGGAATGAAAAATAAGTATGTTTTTTATTATGTTTCAACTCCAAACTTCTACCAACTTCTTCCTCAATCTTCCTATATATATCCTAGCATGTTTTGACACTAATTAGGCAAATAAAACTAACCTAACCCATCTCTATATAATTCTATTACTTAACACATTTCTCTGTCAGTTTTTTCTCTTTTGTTACAGTTTTTCTCCTTCAACTAATGCTACAGATTTTTCCTTCCTTCTTCCCACTAGCTAAATGACTCTCAATCTAGCATGACTTAGTTAAACACTTCCCATTACACCATTCCCATTTCTACTCAACTACACCTCTTCCTCCTAAATACAAACCAAGGTGAAAATCTCATTTTTTTTCTTCTCTATACACCTCCATGTTTCTTCCTTTCTAACAGCACTCAAGTCCCTAAATTCCTAACCAAATTTTGACAGAGTTTCCCTACATTTCTAAGTGTTCTCACCACATAATTTTGCTCACTCAACACAGCTTACAACCTGCTCAATATATGCATTATACCCACACAAAATTCTAACACTTGCTGCACACTTAATACTCATACTTAGCACTTTATTTACTTATTTTCAAAAGCTTCAAACTACTAATACAATTAACATTAATAGTAGTTTAACCATTGCTAAAGCAGTGCACTTATACATGCATAAACATTAAAAACTGTATAGAGGCACTTCATTACCTTGAGTTCTTGATTCCTCTTTTTCTTTTATCTCTTTCTCCTTTCTTGCTCCTCTTTCCTTCTTTGTTCTTGTTTCTTTGTTTTCTTGAATTTATTTAGGCCAAGCTACAGCTACGTAACAAAGCATACACACACACTAAAGTTAGTAAAATTTCTAACGTAGGTTTTAAACCCTAACTTGTGAGAAACCACTTAAAACTCTTAGGAAGTCTTACCTTGAGCTTCTAATGGAGTTTTTGGATAGAAAAATGACAATGCTTCAGCTCCTCTTTTAAATGCCAAAATCGGCTGAACAATGGAGTAGTGGTGTTCACGTGAGTTTTGATTTTTACAAGGAAAACTGGAAAAGAGAAGAGCTTTGGTCCCTTTCTTACCTTAGAACAAGAAGAAGAAGATGGAGCTTCAAATGGTGTTCCTTAGGCTCCAAAAACGGTTTCACCCATGGAAATGAAGTTGGAGGTTTTTGATTTTTAAAAGGTGTAAAATGATCTCCAAAGCGAGACGAATTCAACGTATATTTTTTGTAGCATTTGGAGGTGATTTGGGGTTTCCAAGATGAGAAGAAAGAGAGCTGCTGTAAAGGAATTTCTCAAATCGCCATAGTAGCAGAGAGGAGGAAGAAGAGTGCTGGGTAGAGAGAAAAACGTGAGAGTGCTTGTGAGGGAGGAGAGAGAGTTTTGCTTTTTACTTTTTGTTACTTTATTTGTTTGTCTCATAGCACATAAGGAGGGAAATAAAAGAGTGAGAGGGGGAGTAAGGTAGCCGGCTCACACAGCCCTCACAAGGGGTTTTAAAATTTTATTTGCAATAGTGGACACACTAGTTTGGTTTATTTACACTTTCACCCCACAACTTCCCATTTTTTACAGTTTTTACTATTTTCTCGTTTAATTGATTTTATTGGTTCTAGACCTTCATTAATGTTTAAAAATGACTATTTGGTTGACCGAAATTATTACGAGTCTATTTGACCCGCTTAAAGTCACGTTTTCCCGGTTTCCTCAAAAAACGTGCTTTAAGGTTCATTTGTGTTCTTAATTCATTTTAAGGATCCGTTTTCTTCAGGATTTGTTCCCTCGTCATTAATTAAGCATAATTAAGCTTCTAAAACCTTCATTAGTCTAATTAATCACTATTTTTAATTACGGGGTATTTCAGTCTGCCCCTCTTAAGGAACTTTGCCCTCAAAGTTGCCCAAGGTTAATGGTTTAATAATTCTACTCATTAGGCAACCAAATGCCATAATGTGTCTTACTCCCGCCTATGAGGTGTTTACTTCCTCTACATTACAAGCATACACAAATCAAGCACAATACGCAATTCACATACACAATACACCATTTCCATACACATCATTCCACAATACACATTACACCGATACATTACACATTGTACACACACATCTATACATTACACATTACACATACGTACTCAATACACTTTGCACTACATGTGCAATCAAAACATACTAGGATACCTACATGTTATGCAATGCTAACCCGAAGCAATGCAAAAGCAAAATGGCTCTACCCCCCTTAAAAAGGGGTACGCCCCGTACCCGCTAAGTACTAGACTATCTAGTTTATGAACAACTATGGGTACTTCGCCTTCATGGCGTCTTCTAACTCCCATGTCGCTTCTTCGACATCGTGGTTGGACCATAAGACCTTCACCATTCGCACAGACTAATGACGGGTGTCTCTGGTCTTCGTATCATGGATTATAACAGGAGTCTCGACATATCTCATGGTCGGCTCAATGGATAGTCTCTCAGGGGTCTAGGACATGAGAAGGATCGGCAATATACTTCTTGAGTTGTGACACATGAAAGACATCATGGACACGCCCCAAGTCCTCAGGTAAAGCTAACCTGTAGGCTACAGATCCAACTCTCTTGGTGATAGTGTACGACCCTACAAATTTCGGGCTCAGCTTGCCCTTCTGGCCAAATTGGAATATGCCCTTCATAGGTGAAACGCGCAAGAACACTTGGTTGCCCACGGCGAACTCAAGGTTGCGTCGTCGCACATCCGTATAGGATTTTTGTCTATCTTGGGCTGCTTTCATGTTAGCTCAAATTTGTTGCACTTCCGCTAGGACTTGTTCTAAATACTCCAGTCCTATGATGACCGCTTCACTCGACTCATCCCAACACAAGGGTGTACGGCAAGGTCTACCGTATAAAGCTTGGAAAGGCGACATCTTAATAGAAGCATGATAGCTATTATTGTACGAAAACTCGATAAGATGAAGCTTATCTAACCAAATCCCCTGAAAGTCTAAGGCACATGCTCTAAGCATGTCCTCTAGTGTCTGGATGGTCCTTTCTGTCTGACCGTTGGTCTGTGGATGGAAAGTGGTACTCAGCTTCAATTCTGTACCCAGCGCTTCCCGTGTAGCTCTCTAGTATCTCGAAAGAAATCTGGTGTCACGGTCAGATATTATAGTCTTCGGGACTCCGTGGTGTCTGATAATCTCCTTGTCGAATAGCTCCGCGAGCTTCGCTACCTTCCAAGTGTCCTTCATCGGTATGAATCGGGCAACCTTGGTGAGGCGATCGACTACAACCCAGATCATGTTGAGTCCTCCCCTAGTAGGTGGGAGTCCAACAACAAAATCCATGGAGATATCATGAAATTTCCACTCCGGAATTGGCATCGATTGTACCATTCCGCCCTGTCTACGATGTTCAAACTTCACCTTCTGGCATGTTAAGCATCTCAATACGTACTCTGTCACATCTGATTTCATCCCTGAGCACCAGAAATACCTTTTCATGTCTTTGTACATCTTGGAGGCTCCTGGATGGACTGACAATGTAGAACTGTGTGACTCTCACAGGATGCGATCCCTCAGCTCAGCATTGCTTCGGGGGACGCATAGCCTACCATTCAGCCGAATCAGACCATCTTCATGCAATTTAAAATCATACTTCTTCTTCTCAAAGGTACCGTCAGTGATTTTCTGTCTGATCTCGATCAGGTAAGGGTCGCTCAACTGAGCGTCTCACACCTTGTCAACCAAGCTAGAAGAAGCGAGTAACGAATGGAGCGAGTGTGCTCGACGACTCAGGGCGTCGGCTACAACATTTTCCTTCCCGTCCTTATACTGTAGGTCGATGTCATAGTCTGAGAGAAACTCCATCCACCTTCTCTGTCTCAAGTTCAATTCTTTCTACGTGAATACATACTGTAAGCTCTTGTGGTCGGAGTAGATGGTGATGCTTACCCCATAGAGATTGTGTCGCCATATCTTCAAAGCGAAGACAATGGCTCCTAACTCTAAGTCGTGAGTCGGGTAATTCTCCTCATGTTTTTTCAGCTGGCGGGAGGCGTAGGCTACAACCTTGCCAGGCTGCATGAGTACGCATCCCATTCCCTTGCCTGATGCATCACAATATACCTCAAATCCCTTTGTGCCCTTTGGAAGTGTGAGAATCGGCGCTGAGGTCAATGAGTCTTTCAGGCTCTAGAAGGATACCTCACACTCGTCTGTCCATACAAACGGTGCATCTTTCTTCATCAGTGTAGTCATGGGCTTAGTGACTTTTGAGAAGTCCTTTACAAATCTCCAGTAGTAACCGGCTAGACCAAGAAAGCTCCGAATGTCGGTAACAGTCTTGGGTCTAGGCCATGATTGTACAGCTTCTATCTTAGATGGATCAACTGAAATGCCTGCGCTCAAGATGACATGACCGAGGAACGATACCTGATCTAGCCAGAACTCGCATTTGGAGAACTTTACATAAAGCTGGTTCTCGCGCAGTGTCTCAAGTACTTTTCTGAGGTGAATTGCATGCTCTTCTGCTGATTTCGAGTATACAAGGATGTCGTCAATTAAGACAAAAACGGAAGTGTCTAACTGCTCACTGAATAGTCAATTCATTAAATCCATGAACTTTGCTGGTGCGTTTGACAAACCGAATGGCATGACTGTGAATTCGTAGTGGCCATATCTGGTACGGAATGCCGTTTTCTTTATGTCTCGTTCTCTGATAGCAATCTGATGATACCCAGATCGGAGGTCAATCTTGGAGAAGACTGATGCTCCTTTCAGCTGGTCGAATAGGTCGTCGATGCGTGGCAATGGGTATTTATTTTTTACTGTGACCGCATTCAACTCGCGGTAGTCAATACAAAGTCGGAGGCTACCGTCCTTCTTCTTCACGAAGAGGACCGGTGCTCCCCAAGGTGATACGCTTGGGCGTATGAACCCTTTGCCGAGTAAATCACGCAACTACTCTTTCAGCTCTGTCATTTCTATGGGTGCCATACGGTACGGTGCCCTAGCAATGGGACCGGTACCAGGCAGGAGATCAATCTCAAACTCTACTGCTCTCTGAGGTGGCATACCAGGTAGCTCCTTAGGAAATACGTCGGGGAATTCAGATACAATTGGTACATCGGTATTGAATTCTGGATCTCTCTCCAGGTCTTGTACATAACACAGATACACATCGTTGCCCTTTCTGAGCTCCCGGTACATAGCCATAGCGGAGATGACTGTGGTCGAAGGCTCTCTCGGTCTCTAACAGTAAGATACAGTAACCCCAGAAGGACTCTTGAGCAGCAATCAATGCTCGGCGCAAAGGATTCACCCCTTGTGCCGCTCCAACCAGTTCATTCCGACTATTACGTCGAATCCCAACCCATTAAATTCGATGAAGGAGATGGGAAACTCTTCACCTTTGATTGGGATCGTGGCTGACTTGTAATACTTAGTACACTGTACTCGCTCCTACGATGGGAGAGTAACCAAGAAGTTCGGTAGCTCATCCGCATCTAGCCCCAACCTCTTTCCAAAAGATGGCGATACAAAGGTGCGAGAGGCGCCGGAGTTGAATAATACTGAGGCTTCAATGTCGTTCACTGGGAAGGTTCCCATTAAGATGGTGCCGCTTTTGCCGGCTTGTGCTTCGGTGAGGATACTCAGGTTACCTTCGGTACCAAGTCCACAACCTATTGGATTCACAAGTTCGTAAGTAATGATGGTGGACACAAGTGGAATTTAAATCAACACTGCTCTTTATTGATAAACCAACCATCATACATACCGTGTCTCTAATACGCGTTACTAATACATTACATGATACTACGAATTTAATACTTTCTAAAGGTAAGGTTCAGGCGTCCTGGTTTCATGTGTGTGGCATTGATTATTGCCGGTGGTGCCGTATTCAACTTGATCTTGTTGATCCCGTAATACAGCATCCTAGATCTTCCACCCATGATTAGGACATCTCCTGATCTCAATACCAGTTTCTCTACGAGGTCCACACTCTTCTGCTCGCTATACAAAAATACGGTGTCATCACTAATGGACCAAGACACTACGGACACTCCTTGTTCAAGAGATTCCGCTGCCTCGTCCTTATCTTGGTGTAACCCAAGTCGTCCTTCTTTCTCATAGAAGTTGACGATACAGAGGTCCGCTTCAAGTGCAGGGATCGGGTCATCTTCACATTGCTGTGCAAGTTCTATAGCTTGTGTAACAAGCGTTTGAAATTCTGGGGGTATTGTTGGTGGCGTCGCTCCGTCTTGCATCCGTGTCTCTTGGTATGTCTTGGTATAAGGATTCCAATCCTTTCCCAAGCACATCATCTTCAGCTTCATCTTCGCTCCACCGAGGAATTCGGGTGTGTAAAATCCTCCTGGACCCGTTCCTAGTTCGTTGCATTGTCAGATGATCGCAATTTATGCTTCGGGTGTCAGGTATCCCTTTAATAAAATCATACTTGGTCGGATGACCTGACACTGCTCGTTGGAGTAGTGGTAAGTGGTGATGTCGGTCTCTTCTTGATTTGGGTTTGATGGTATGGGGTAGCAGATATTAAATCTACCTATGGTTATAAATTTCATCTACGGTGAGTACTAGTCTCAACTACTTCATCTCATACTCAATACATACTTCAGTTCATTTACTCATGCATCCATTCAAACAATTACTTCAATACTTAGGCATGCTTCACAAGGATTTAAGGTTCGAGTTAGTTAACTAGGCCGGACTTAGAACCGGTCCCGTCTAGGTTGATAATGTGCAAGGCAGGCTGCCTCTGAGGTGCGCCCTTCTGAGGACCTCGGGATCCCTGTCCCTGCAGGGCCTGCTGGCTGGTGCATCGCCAGATGCAACCTCCTTGCCTTCCCTCAGCTTATAGCTCTAGAAGTTCCCTTTGGGCTTTGCATTTTCTGGGCACATATTGGCTCGGTGTCCCGGTTTTTGACAGTTGTAGCACCGGATTTCTCTCCCTTGGCAATCCATGCCGGGATGGTCTTGGTTGCATCTTCTGCAAACATAGCTGCGGCCGTCGGAGTAGTTTTTGTTGTACCCGGAGCCAGAACCTGAGGCTAGAGCGTTAGCACATTGGTGCGGGAATACTAGTTACGATAACTATACAAATACGAGTTAGATTTGAAGATTACCCTTAGGCGGGTGTGATCCCAATGGCTTCGCAGCCACCGGTGCAGAATAACCTAGCTAGAGGGGCTCATCTGGTTTGCCCTTCTCAGCAGGGGCACTGCTCTCACTCGGGGGGTTCTTTTGGGATTGCTGAAAGAACTTCCCCTTCTTCTTTTTCCAGCTCTTACCTTGGTTCTACTCCTCAGCACTAGTGTTTTTGCTATTGGCCTTGCGCTTAAGTGTCGTTTCCTCATCCTTTAGTTGGCAAGTGATCTCAACGTGAGATGTCGCGTGATAGCACTCCTGAAGTTTCAGGTATTAGATGGGATTCTTACTCGGAAAGATAAAGGTTAAGTATTTACAATGGTACTAAAGGTTTAAACCAAAGTTTATCTGAAGGGAGGTAAATCTGGTATAGCCCATACCGTACCGAAGGTGATGGCTCATACCGCCATAGAAGCGATCAACCAACACCTGGCCGGTGTACCCAATGACGGGTAGAAGACGAAGAATAGAAGTAAAAGTGCGGTAAGACTCATCAACAGACATCTTTTCTGTCATCCTCAAGGCATCAAGCTCTACCCTTTTCTTTGTTTTGATGTGCTCTGGGTAGTACTTGGATCGGAGGAGGGTGGTGAAGGATTCCCAGTCGAATGTGGGGTCATTGACATGCTCATTTTTGACTAATTTCCACCAATCCATGGCAGCGTCTTTGAGATAGTAGGCTGCTACTCTCACTCGAACTCCAGCAGGAGCTTCGAGGGTTTCAAATGTCGTCTCCATTTCGGAGATGTAGGCTTCTAGCTTCACCGGATCACTCTCGCCTCGAAAGCACAGAGGTCAGAGTTCAACTACTGACTTTACCCAGTTTACTTCTCTGGGTGGAGGGGGAGGGATTGGTCCCTCTTGAGTTTGCTGGTTTTGTTGCGTTTGTTGTACCATGGTGATTACTTGAGGTAACATCTGCGCTACTGTGGCGGCGACGATCTCTACTATCGTCTGCGCGCCCGGTCCATCAGTGGCCCCTTCTCTGGGTCGGCCTGGACCTCGTCCTGACATATGAACATTTAACATTCGCTTCAGGCTTTGTAACCTGTGACCAATGGGTCTTGAATTCAAGCAAAAGTATCGTCCCTAAGGACGTCAAGGGTATCCGTTGTTACCAACGGTCATTCCTAGTTAGGTTACTAAGTTTCCATTTTAGAACGGTTGAAATCCTAACTCGTTAATCCCTATGCTCGGTAACTTTTAGGTCATCAGAGTGTTACTACGCTCTGATACCACTTTTTGTAACACCCCTACCGCTAATCCCTTACTTATCGTCCCAATTATACTACTACTCGCAGTGGAAATACTACTACTACGGCGGGTGATACAACGCCGCTAACCGCTCATACGGCTAGCAAGGCTTACACTACATACGTAACAGTCTGATGTCTAGAAAATACCGAGCTACTAACATTACTTACCGAATACAAAATACCCTTACTTACATTGCTGGATTACCGAGTATCAAAAGCATAGTTACTTACATCCCTTCTCAAGTTTACAAAAATAATGGATTTAACAAACTACTCATCTATACCAATTCATAATTCCCACAATATCCAAAACGGTGTACCCCATGGTACACCGGCTAGTCAAAAAGCCTATAGCCATGTATAACCTGGTACACCATTCATCATCTACTAATTACACCAAAAAGAAATCATCTTGATCTCAACAAAGTCTTCACCCTTCACGAGCACCTGTAAAATATTAAAAACAGTGCCCAAAGGGACTCAACAAAACGCTGCATATAAACTTCGCATATACCGCGTGCTAACTAGGGTACGCCAACTATTTTTGGTCGACTATACATGCGGTTCATTTAGACATGCATACATGCTTTACATACACAACACATTCATACACGTTACAATACACACAACAGAAGGCAATACACAAGCCAAACAGTATATCAATACCATACGTAATACTTACCTCTTCAATGGTTAGCCAATTACACATCCAGGTTAATCGGATGTTGAAATACCTCAAACCTAGATATGGTGTTTAGATGATAAACTAAGATGTAAGAAGGCTAAATAATGCCTTAGAAACATTAGGAAACAATTTAAACCAAAGAAAATATAAGGAAACACCATAAGAGCAGGTTAAGCAAAAATGTGCTCTAAGCTTGGAGAAACTTGGGTGAGCACCCAAATATCATTCTTAGACCTTAGTAGTATCCCAATGGTCATATTAAAGCAATTACCAAAGAAAACCAAGCTCAAAAACAAGTTAAAACATAGATTGTGCTTTAAGGACTCTTAAAGCACATTTTTGAAAAATTGTCTTAGAAAGGGGTTTTAAGTGGCTAAATGCCCATGATTACTCCTTAATTAACTAGTGTACTACTTAGTATCACATTAGTAAGTCTAAATCAATAGGAAATCAAAAATTTCACAAATATGTGCACTAATTTGTGAATAGTGCTCAAATTAGACTAGTTTAGCATTAAGTCAATATAAGCTAAGTAATTGGTCAACCAAGACCATAAATAACTTGTTATTTAAGGGGGTGGCCGGTTTTGATGTGTGGAGTCACTACATGACTCACCAATTAAAGAAAAAGAGAAGAGATAAGGCAAATAGTACTATTTACCTTTTTAAACAAAAACTTGCTTTTAGCTTCCCTCTCTCCTCCTTTCTTCATTCTTCATCTTCCTCACCGATTTCTCTTGCTCTCTTCCTCCTTCTTTCACGTAAGAAGCAAATCCATGCTAGCTCCATCTCCCTTTGACCACTACTTACTCATTTTAGCTCCAAAACAAAACACATATTCTTCTTAGTTAGCTCAAGCTCCTCCTTTCTATCTTTTTCAAAACTTCAAGAGCTTCAATTTAGTGCCAAGCCAAACCGCCATTAGAGGAGGAAACATAAGCTTGGAGACTCCATTAGCTTCTCCATTCTCTTAAGGTAAGAAAAATGTAAGAAAAACTAGGTTCCCACCATTTCTTCATCATTACCGAAAATTCCTACTCATGGGGCTCCATTTTTATGCCTTGTTCTAGCTTGTTTTCTATTCTCCAAGGGATAGAGAAGGTCCTTGCTGATTCATTTCCAAGCCTACCTTAAGACTTCAAGGTAAAATACTCATCTTATACCTTAAAACACATTTTTGACCTAGGGTTTATTCCTTAAGGTTAGTGTATTGTTTAGCACTCATTGGAGTCATTGGATATTGATTAGAAAATTGGCAAGGAGAGTTTGGTTGGTGACCGAGATTGTCAAGGAAAAAGGCAAAGGAGGAAAGTTTGTAAAGCTTGTAAAAGAGCAAGGTAAATGTCTTACCTTAAGGTGTTTTAATGCATTAAGGGATGGGGTTTGAATAGATGGTAAGTTTAGCTTAGAGTTTATAATGGGAAAGGGTTATCAAAACAAAGGAGAAAGAACATTATTATATTGAGAACTTGTGACTAAGGAGCAAATGGGAAATGAGATAGTTAAACAATGTTGAGGTGAATTACAAGAGCATTAAATTTCAATGGGAGCCTTGTTGTGTGTATTTGCAGGTCAAAGGCTAATGTATGTGGAAATTCAGTGGTTAAGCTTATTGTCATTTAAGGGCCTAAGTGCCAAGCATTTTAAGTTATTGCACTATATGATGATGTGGTGTAGTTTTGGTGTAAATTGAGTGTTAAGAATGTGTGGAAAGAATTTGAGTGATAAAGATTGCTTAAAGGTGAAAACCTAAGTGCTTGGATGTAGTAATATACTAGGAAACTTGAGGAGTTGTTTTAATGAAAAAGAGTGAGTGTAGGTTGTTCTTGAGAACTAAGGTGACCTAGGTATGTCTAGGAGGAACCAAGGGTTACGATGGTAAATTTTAGACACCAAGACCATGATAAAAGAAGCTAGGAAACTTGTGCAAGATTTGAAGGAAATAAGGTGCAAGGTCTTGAAATGTTTTGGGAATGAACTAAAGTGTATGTTGTTGAAGAAGTGTTGGTAAATGAGATGAGGGGTGAAAAATGATGCTTATGGTGTGGTTAAATTCTTAAGGAGGGAGTACTTGGTTGGTTGAAGTCCTAGGTGAGTTACATGTTGTAAACAGGATGGTTATGAATAAAATAACAGTGTTGTTCATATTAATTGTTACGACTCTTGTTATACCATCAATACACATGGAGCTTGTGAATACAATTAGGTTATGGACTCGGTACGGAAGGTGCGCTAAGCATACTTACAGAGGCACAGGCCGACGCAAGCGGTACTATCCTCACTGGCACCTTTCTGATTAATGGGATTGAGGCATCAGTTCTCTTCGACTCAGGGGCCTCTCATACCTTTATCTCGGCATCTTTCGCGAGAAGGTTGGGGCTAGACGCTGATGAGCTACCCGACTTCACGGTTACGCTCCCGTCTAAGGAAAAGGTTCGTTGCACTCGCTACTACCGAGGAGCCATTGTCAGTATTAAGGGGGAAGACTTTCAGCCAGTTTTATTGAGTTCAAGGAGTTGGGATTTGACGTTATCTTCGGGATGAACTGGTTGGAGTGGCACAAGGGGCGTATCCTCTGCGCCGAGCATAGACTGCTGCTCAGGAATCTGTCTGGGGTAACAATATCATACCGCTAGAGGCCCAGAGAGCCTTCGACCAAGATCATCACCGCTATGGCAATGTATAAGGAGTTGAGAAGGAAGGAAGAAGTATATCCCTTCTATGTCCAGGACATAGAGAGGGACCCCGAGTTCGACCCTGACTTACCGGTAGTGTCGGAGTTCCCCGACCTCTTTCCACGGGAACTGCCCGGCATGCCACCCACTCGGGAGGTAGAGTTCACCATTGAGCTGCTACCTGGAACCGGACCGATAGCCAAAGCACCATATCGCATGGCTCCGGCAGAAATGAAAGAGTTGAAAGATCAGTTGAAAGACTTGTTAGACAAGGGATTCATTAGACCGAGTGTATCACCATGGGGAGCGCCAGTTCTCTTCGTAAAGAAGAAGGATGGTAGTCTCCGCCTCTGCATCGACTATAGAGAATTGAATGTAGTGACTGTGAAGAATAAGTACCCACTACCCCGCATTGATGATATGTTCGATCAGTTGAAGGGGGCATCCGTGTTTTCCAAGATTGATCTCAGATCGGGGTATCATCAGATAGCCATTAAGGAGCGGGATATTGAGAAGACGGCATTCCGGACACGATACGGCCACTATGAGTTTACAGTGATGCCGTTCGGTTTGTCGAACGCACCGGCGAAATTTATGGATCTGATGAACCGCTTGTTCCGGGAGCAGCTGGACAAGTTGGTTGTGGTATTCATCAACGACATTTTGATATATTCAAAATCGAGAGCTGAACATGAGGAACATTTGAGGAGGGTGTTAGAGATATTGACGGAGAACCAGCTATATGCTAAGTTCTCCAAGTGTGAGTTTTGGCTTGACCAGGTCTTCTTCCTAGGTCATGTCATTTCGGATGCTGGGATCGTGGTGGATCCAGCAAAGATTGATGCCGTACGTACCTGGCCGAGACCGAAGACAGTTACCGACATTCGGAGCTTTCTTGGCTTGGCAGGTTACTATCAGAGGTTCGTTAAGGATTTCAGCAAGGTCGCAAATCCGATGACCAGTCTGATGAAGAAAGATGCACTGTTCGTTTGGACGGATGATTGTGAGTTATCGTTTCAGAGTTTGAAGGACTCATTGACCACTGCACCGGTTCTGACTATTCCAGACGGTACGGAGGGCTTTGAGGTTTATTGTGATGCATCCGGCAGAGGGCTGGGCTGCGTGCTCATGCAACATGGCAAGGTGGTGGCATATGCCTCACGCCAGTTGAAGAAACATGAGGAGAACTACCACACGCATGATTTAGAGCTGGGAGTTGTAGTCTTCGCTTTGAAGATATGGCGCCACTACTTATATGGGGTTAGTGTGACGATCTACACCGATCATAAGAGCTTGAGAGACATATTCACTCAGAAGGAGTTGAATCTTCGACAGAGGAGATGGTTAGAATTCTTGAAGGACTATGATATTGACCTCCAATACAAAGAAGGGAAGGCCAATGTTGTAGCGGACGCCCTGAGTCGTCGAGCACACTCACTCCATTCGCTAGTTTCTTTCTCCAGCTTGGTTGATGAGGTGCGAGAAGCTTAGAGGACAGATGAGTACATGAGAGAGGCCAGGCAGAAGTTGACAGAGGGTACCTTTGAGAGTCAGAAATACAACTTATGACTTCATGATGATGATCTGATCAGACTTAAGGGTCGGCTATGCATACCATGAGGCAGCACAGATTTGAAAGACCGTATACTTAGAGAATCACACTGTTCTTCAGTTTCCATCCATCCAGGAGCCTCTAAGATGTATAAAGACATGAAGAGATACTTCTGGTGGTCGGGGATGAAGACAGATGTTACCGAGTTCGTCTTGAGGTGTCTCACATGCTAGAAGGTGAAATTCGAGCACCGACGACCGGGCAGAATGGTACAATCGATGCCAGTTCCGGAGTGGAAGTTCCATGATATCTCCATGGACTTTGTAGTCGGACTCCCACCTGCTAGGGGAGGTCTGAACATGATTTGGGTGGTGGTGGATCGCCTTACCAAAGTAGCCCGATTCATACCGATGAAGGATACTTGGAAGGTAACCAAATTAGCTGAGTTATTTGAGAAGGAAATTATGAGACATCACGGGATACCGAAGACCATAGTGTCAGATAGAGATACCAGATTCCTTTCGAGGTACTGGAGAGCTACCATAGAAGCGTTGGGTACAGAACTGAAATTGAGTACCGCGTTCCATCCTCAGACAGATGGTCAGACTGAGCGTACTATTCAGACACTCGAGGACATGCTGAGGGCATGTGCCTTAGATTTCCAGGGCAGTTGGATTGACAAGTTGCATCTGATCGAGTTTTCATACAACAACAGCTATCCTGCTTCGATCAAGATGGCACCTTTTCAAGCGTTGTACGGTAGACCATGGCGTACACCGCTCTACTGGGATGAGTCGAGTGAGACGGTCATTATAGGACCAGAATACTTAGAACAAGTTAAGGCTGAAGTTCAGCAAATCAGGGAGAACATGAAAGCTGCTCAAGATAGGCAGAAGTCGTATGCTGATGTTCGACGACGAGACCTGGAGTTCGCGGTTGGCGACCGGGTATTTCTGCGAGTTTCACCGATGAAGGGTGTATTCAGATTTGGGCAGAAGGGCAAGCTGAGCCTGAAGTTTGTTGGTCCTTATGAGATTACGGAGCGGGTGGGCCCGATTGCTTACAGGTTGAATTTACCTGCTGAGCTGGGTAAAGTGCATGATGTTTTTCATGTTTCACAGCTAAAGAAATACATGCACCACCCCTCCCATATGTTAGAACCTGAGAGGTTGACATTAGAACCGAATATGAGATCAGTGGAGGTTCCTCAGAGAATCTTGGATAGTAAGACTAGGGACACTCGCCATAAGTCAGTGCGACTGGTGAAGGTTCTCTGGTCTAACCAAGATGTCAAAGAGGCCACGTGGGAATTAGAGGATAAGATGAGGTCGAAGTACCCTTCTTTGTTTACCGACTAGATTGTCTATATAGGGTACGGGCGTACCCCTTTTTAAGGGGGGTAGAGCTTCCTCGCTATGTTTGAGTTAGTAAACGAACATGTTTGTCGCTTGTTGTTTTGTGTAAGATATGATTGTGTAAGTTATTACATCTTGGTGGTAAGTTTGAGATATGTATAATACTTATGTATTGTATTTGTGGTAGACCTTAGAGTCTTGAGATGTGTGAATGAGAATATAAGATGTGGTGTCAAGATTAAGAAATTGAGTACTGTGAATGGTTAAGTACATATGTGATCTTTGGGGACAAAGTTCTTTTAAGGGGGGTAGATTGAAATACCCCAAACCTATATATGGTGTTTAGATGATAAAATAAGATGTAAGAAGGCTAAATAATGCCTTAGAAACATTAGGAAACAATTTAAACCAAAGAAAATATAAGGAAACGCCATAAGAGCAGTTTAAGCAAAAATGTGCTCTAAGCTTGGAGTGACTTGGGTGAGCACCTAAATATCATTCTTAGACCTTAGTAGTATCCCAATGGTCATATTAAAGCAATTACCAAAGAAAACCAAGCTCAAAAACAAGTTAAAACATAAATTGTGCACTCTTAAAGCACATTTTTGAAAAATTGTCTTAGAAAGGGGTTTTAAGTGGCTAAATGCCCATTATTACTCCTTAATTAACTAGTGTACTACTTAGTATCACATTAGGAAGTCTAAATCAATGGAAAATCAAAAATTTCACAAATATGTGCACTAATTTGTGAATAGTGCTCAAATTAGACTAGTTTAGCATTAAGTCAATATAAGCTAAGTAATTGGTCAACCAAGACCATAAATATCTTTTTATTTAAGGGGGTGGCCGGTTTTGATGTGGGGAGTCACTACATGACTCACCAATTAAAGAAAAAGAGAAGAGATAAGGCAAATAGTACTATTTACCTTTTTAAACAAAAACTTGCTTTTAGCTTCCCTCTCTCCTCCTTTCTTCATTCTTCATCTTCCTCACCGATTTCTCTTACTCTCTTCCTCCTTCCTTCACGTAAGAAGCAACTCCATGCTAGCTCCATCTCCCTTTGACCACTACTTACTCATTTTAGCTCCAAAACAAAACACATATTCTTCTTAGTTAGCTCAAGCTCCTCCTTTCTATCTTTTTCAAAACTTCAAGAGCTTCAATTTGGTGCCAAGCCAAACCGCCATTAGAGGAGGAAACATAAGCTTGGAGACTCCATTAGCTTCTCAATTCTCTTAAGGTAAGAAAAATGTAAAAAAAACTAGGTTCCCACCATTTCTTCATCATTACCGAAAATTCCTACTCATGGGCTCCATTTTTATGCCTTGTTCTAGCTTGTTTTCTATTCTCCAAGGGATAGAGGAGGTCCTTGCTGATTCATTTCCAAGCCAACCTTAAGACTTCAAGGTAAAATACTCAACTTATACCTTAAAACACATTTTTGACCTAGGGTTTATTCCTTAAGGTTGGTGTATTGTTTAGCAATCATTGGAGTCATTGGATATTGATTAGAACATTGGCAAGGAGATTTTGGTTGGTGACCGAGATTGTCAAGGAAAAAGGCAAAGGAGGAAAGTTTGTAAAGCTTGTAAAAGAGCAAGGTAAATGTCTTACCTTAAGGTGTTTTAATGCATTAAGGGATGGGGTTTGAATAGATGGTAAGTTTAGCTTAGAGTTTATAATGGTAAAGGGTTATTAAAACAAAGGAGAAATAACATTATTATATTGAGAACTTGTGACTAAGGAGCAAATGGAAAATGAGATAGTTAAACAATGTTGAGGTGAATTACAAGAGCATTACATTTCAATGGGAGCCTTGTTGTGTGTATTTGCAGGTCAAAGGCTAATGTATGTGGAAATTCAATGGTTAAGCTTATTGTCATTTAAGGGCCTAAGTGCCAAGCATTTTAAGTTATTGCACTATATGATGATGTGGTGTAGTTTTGGTGTAAATTGAGTGTTAAGAATGTGTGGAAAGAATTTGAGTGATAAAGATTGCTTAAAGGTGAAAACCTAAGTGCTTGGATGTAGTAATATACTAGGAAACTTGAGGAGTTGTTTTAATGAAAAAGAGTGAGTGTAGGTTGTTCTTGAGAACTAAGGTGACCTAGGTATGTCTAGGAGGAACCAAGGGTTATGATGGTGAATTTTAGACACCAAGACCATGATAAAAGAAGCTAGGAAACTTGTGCAAGATTTGAAGGAAATAAGGTGCAAGGTCTTGAAATGTATTGGGAATGAACTAAAGTGTATGTTGTTGAAGAAGTGTTAGTAAATGAGATGAGGGGTGAAAAATGATGCTTATGGTGTGGTTAAATTCTTAAGGAGGGAGTACTTGGTTGGTTGAAGTCCTAGGTGAGTTGCATGTTGGAAATGTAGGAAAAATAAGTGCTAAGTGTTGGGAGCTTTTGTAAGAATTGAGTGAATGTTTAAGGAAATCTTTGGAGGTTGTTTTAATGAGTTTGGTGGATGTTATAAGGTGGGTTTAATGTGCCAAAATGGAGCTAGACCTATTAGGACACTTATTGAAGGGTTTGGAATTGAAAGAGCAATTTAAGAGAAAAATCTGTAGTGGGCCGACCCAGGGGCCGACCCAGTTCTGGGTCGGTCGGACCATATTAAGCCAGCCAGAATATTTCTGGAACGGACCGACCCAGAGGGTCTTGGGTCGGTCAGGCAAAATTTAACAAACGAAAAATTTCTGGCATGGACCGACCCAGAGGGCTTTGGGTCGGTCAGGCTAGCTTTGGGTCGGTCGGGTGAATTTTAGAAGACGGGAAAATTTATGTAATGGACCGACCCATAAGGCTTGGGTCGGTCGTGGGTCGGTCTGAGGGAATTGTTCGTACCAGAAAATTACTGGAACGGACCGACCCAGGGGTTGGCTCGGTCGGTGGGTCGGTCGACCCTTAACACTTGAAAAAAAACTTTAAAACCTAAGGATGATAAATGGTAATAGTGTATGCCACTAAGAGGACAATGATGATTAAGAGGGTAAGCATATGAGGAAGTAAGGAGTTAAGTTAAGGAAATAAGTTAAGTATTTAAGGTTAAGGTTGTATGAACTTAAGAGGGTATTGAATGGGAATCTTTAGGGACTAAGTGAGTTAAGTAAGGTGCAAATAACTAATGGCCTAAAAATGAATGAATGTTTTATGTTTGTGAATTGGGACCCCGACGGAGGTTAAACAAACGACGGCCGACGGTGAACGGTACAGTCTTTCTTGTGACCTGCTTGCTAACGAGGTGTCCCTCGGCTTGTGTGCTATCTGCTTATCTGCTATAACTAAGACAAGATAAAGCATGCAACCGGTTTTTATTGCTCTCGTTGTGTGTGTGTTTTCTTTACACTAACCCACGAGACTTGAGGATAGCTACCGACTAAGTTTAGTACCTATTGAATTAAGGAGATGAATTATAGATTGGTGACAGTTGGTTAATACCCGTTAAGGTTTAACCAACACATGGTTCGTAAGATTTTCACTAACTGGAACTTAAGGGGGGGAGAGTGAGGAACTCGGGACTGACTCCGATCATGCATGCTAAGGGAAGGGGGTCGGTATCTGAATCAGATCCGACTTCCGCTTAAGGACTTGTCTTCGGACTTGTTGCCTAGGGTCGAACGTCAGCTCAGCTACATTGGATTTCCAGTCCAAGGTAGGAGGCATTAAGATAGTGCTGTAGGATCACCTAAATCCTAAATTATAAGATAAGTTGTTTATTCAACCAATGGAGTTAATAGCTCATTGGCTAGGGTTGCTTTTGACCCGACCAAATAAACATTGAGATAAGATACGACCATTTCTATTTAAAGAACGGTTTGTATTCTAAGATTAAGATAAGGTTAAGACTGAGGTAAGTTAAGATGGACTAAGGATGAGTGGATTCGGAACTTAAGGAGTTTGCTTACTAACTCACTTATTAAGAGAGCGCTTTAAGTCGTTCGTTTGCGTGTGAACTATGTATGTTCATTTGTGGATTGTTGTTTTACTACACTTCGTATTATGATTGTGATTTTTTTAACAACTTTCATGCTATCGACAATTAGTCGTCGTAGCCCCGTTAGCTTGGGGGCCATGAGAGGGTCGTACCAGCATTCTTGCTGACCCCCTTTGGGGGCTGTTTCTACTTTTGCAGGTAAGCGGCCCATGAAGAGTCACCACGAGAGTAGGAGTGGGTAGACTTAGGAGGGACTTTTATTTTGAATACGGGTTGCGCTTGTGCACCCGTCTGTTGATATTAAACTGATAGTAGTTATGTTGTTAACAGAGATACTATGAACTTGGTTGGTGAATGTTTTGGATGGTTGTGCAGTCTTTTGGATAAGCATTGTAATAATTCAGCTTCGGTATATTCTTTTGATCAGACCGTGGCAAGGTCCCGGTGTTAGATTTTTCCACTGCGATATCTACGATTAAGTTGTTAAGCTTACGGTAACCACGATTGGCTTAGGACGGGGTGTTACAGATGTTCATTACTCTTTTACTCATTATACAATACTTACACAAACATACTCATACTTTACTTGCTTACTTTTCTATACTTACTTACTATTACTCATGTTAAGTCGGTATGACCTCCGGGCAGGGACTACACCGTCCCACCACCGGGCTTTAGGTGGCTCACTAATCCAGGATGCTACCCATTTAAGGGGTTTGGGCCATGAAAAAGATTAAAGCCAGGATTTGGATCCAACCTCTTGTGTCTCCGTCTCCTCACGCGTGGCCGAAACTATATTGGACTTCTACTCATTCCAGTTTTCCAATTTATTATGTTAGATTGGTTAGCTTGTTAGGAATTAGTTAGAAGTCCATCACAATGTCATTCGGTCACCACACAGTACATCAAGCATACACACACTTCATTATCATTCATACATTTCATGAATTATACAAACTAGGGTTTAAGATAATATTCAACAAGGAACAATATCATATAATCACAAGTAAGCATAATAATTCCGATTCGTGCGTTTATCTTATTTAGGTGATCAATTAGCACACAACACACAAATCAGAGTAGCCAAGGTAGCATACAGGGCATGAGAAGTTCATACCGTTCACCGTTGACCTTAAACTCACCGACTCCCTTTGGTGTTCGACTATTCGAATCCTATCACATACATACAGTTGGGTGGTTAATTATCCATACTTAACCTTACTCATTACTTTCCTAACATTTCCCTGTTTATACTTACTAACCCATGGTTATTCAATTCCATTTACTTATGTTACTTACTTAAAATTATTTTCTAAGCTTGTTCATAGCCTTAATGACCATTAAACATCATTAATCAAGTCTTAATTACCTTATACTATCATTACCCATCATTATCCTACCTTAGATTAGCTTTAAAATGGATTCTGTGAAGAAAATGGGGTGGTCCGGGTTCACAAACCCGGACCAATGTGTTTGGTCCGTCTCGGGTGTGATTTAGGTGTGGTCCGGGTTTAGGTCCTAGTTTACAAACCCGGACCATTAGTTTGGAAATCTCTCGGATATGAATTTGGGGTGGTCCGGGTTAGTGTCCTGGTTTGTAAACCCGGACCACTCCACTAGTATTACAATCTGTTGTGTTTTCTATCTGGTCCGGGTTTCTGTACCGGTTTACAGACCCGGACCAGCTGCAGGAATGAAAAATAAGTATGTTTTTTATTATGTTTCAACTCCAAACTTCTACCAACTTCTTCCCCAATCTTCCTATATATATCCTAGCATGTTTTGACACTAATTAGGCAATTAAAACTAACCTAATCTATCTCTATACAATTCTATTACTTAACACATTTCTCTGTCAGTTTTTTCTCTTCTGTTACAGTTTTTCTCCTTCAACTAATGCTACAGATTTTTCCTTCCTTCTTCCCACTAGCTAAATGACTCTCAATCTAGCATGACTTAGTTAAACACTTCCCATTACACCATTCCCATTTCTACTCAACTACACCTCTTCCTCCTAAATACAAACCAAGGTGAAAATCTCATTTTTTTTCTTCTCTGTACACCTCCTTGTTTCTTCCTTTCTAACAGCACTCAAGTCCCTAAATTCCTAACCAAATTTTGACAGAGTTTCCCTACATTTCTAAGTGTTCTCACCACATAATTTTGCTCACTCAACACAGCTTACAACCTGCTCAATATATGCATTATACCCACACAAAATTCTAACACTTGCTGCACACTTAATACTCACACTTAGCACTTTATTTACTTGTTTTCAAAAGCTTCAAACTACTAATACAATTAACATTAATATACTCATTCCTTTCCTACTGTTACAGTAGTTTAACCATTGCTAAAGCAGTGCATGATAAGTGTGAAATATAGAGCATTTTAAGGGTTTAATTTGGTTATTTTGTGTAGTGGTTTGGCCAATATTTCTCACTTATCATGTGTTTTTCCAATTGAATTATGTTTAGATAAGAATTGATGCATTTTATGTATTAAATGCAGGTAAAAGTCATATAATTGCATTCTTCACTTCACAAGCTTCGCAACGCAACAAACGGGGAGCAAAACGGAGTCCAAACGAAGAATATACGCCCGAAACAAGTTTCACTCGTCAAGATACTGGCATGTCCGAACTTATGTCCGAACTTTGATGTTCGGACGGAGGTCGAAACTTTCCGAAAATTTGTCCTAACATGCGTCCGAACTTCCAAGTTCGGACGCCGCGTACAGAATTCGAAAATATGCATTTTTAAGAGTTAAAAATGCCTATTTTTGTTATAAAAAGTCACTGAGGGTTGGGGGAACAGATGTATTCACACCAGATGCCTCAGAGAGGCTCTCACATCACGCCTCCCCACGCTCCATCACCATCATCATCGATCATCACCATCACCACCATCATCTTCAACCTCTAGCCCGGCGAACTCCAGATCTGGACAGCGGAGCGAATTTAGAAGTTTTCTATTCCAGATGATTTCTCAATCTCTTTTCTTTGTCTGTTTTGTGAATATGTTTGGCTAGTAGGGATAACTCTGGGGAAGGGTTGTTCGCAATGGATACAAGATAGTTAGAATTTCTATAATTTGGTTATGAGACTGTAACGGATTGTTTCCAGGTTAATGATTATCATTCATCTTCTCTATCAATTTCGCGAGTTTATAGAGTTGTTCTGCGAAACCTATTAGGATCAGACAAGGTGATTAATAGGGAGTTCGAATTAACCTGGAGATTTGGGGAAAGATTAGTCGGATAGATAATCTCTTCTACAAACGCTAACAGTTCTTCGCACTTATTCCACCTATATGTGTTTTGCCAACTGCTAGATTAGAGTTGACATGTTCTGATAGGTGAGATCTTCAATGAACTAGGATTTAGCATTGAAGAGATAAAAAGAATTGGCCTGTCCGTTTCTCATAATTAAACTGTAGGTTTGGCTAGATTTATCCAGTAAAGAACAACCCGAACCCGGAGTACCATTCATTTTACTGAACTCATCAAGTTACTTTCATTAATCGTTCATTTAGTCTTTGATTTGCGTTTATTTAATTCAAACTCGAAAACAATTCACAACCCCTTGAATTTCCAGTTTTATTAGGATTTAGGATAGGACTTAGGCTTATTTATTCAAGTCTCGTGGTTCGATACCTGGTTGCTTAACTTTCTATACTGTAGTGACCGGGATTTTTGCAACCCGACAGACTTATTGATTTATTATTTTCTAGATTAATTTGTTTAGTTTTTAGTAGGTCAATTTTCCTGTTTGCAGTGCACTTATACATGCATAAACATTAAAAACTGTATAGAGGCACTTCATTACCTTGAGTTCTTGATTCCTCTTTTTCTTTTATCTCTTTCTCCTTTCTTGCTCCTCTTTCCTTCTTTGTTCTTGTTTCTTTGTTTTCTTGAATTTATTTAGGCCAAGCTACAGCTACGTAACAAAGCATACACACACACACAAAAGCTAGTAAAATTTCTAACGTAGGTTTTAAACCCTAACTTGTGAGAAACCACTTAAAACTCTTAGGAAGTCTTACCTTGAGCTTCTAATGGAGTTTTTGGATAGAAAAATGACAATGCTTCAGCTCCTCTTTGAAATGCCAAAATCGGCTGAACAATGGAGTAGTGGTGTTCACGTGAGTTTTGATTTTTACAAGGAAAACTGGAAAAAAGAAGAGTTTTGGTCCCTTTCTTACCTTAGAACAAGAAGAAGAAGATGGAGCTTCAAATGGTGTTCCTTAGGCTCCAAAAACGGTTTCACCCATGGAAATGAAGTTGGAGGTTTTTGATTTTTGAAAGGTGTAAAACGATCTCCAAAGCGAGACGAATTCAACGTTATATTTTTTGTAGCATTTGGAGGTGATTTGGGGTTTCCAAGATGAGAAGGAAGTGAGCTGCTGTAAGGGGATTTCTCAAATCGCCATAGTAGCAGAGAGGAGGAAGAGGAGTGCTGGGTAGAGAGAAAAACGTGAGAGTGCTTGTGAGGGAGGAGAGAGAGTTTTGCTTTTTACTTTTTGTTACTTTATTTGTTTGTCTCATAGCACATAAGGAGGGAAATAAAAGAGTGAGAGGGGGAGTAAGGCAGCCGGCTCACACAACCCTCACAAGGGGTTTTAAAATTTTATTTGCAATAGTGGACACACTAGTTTGGTTTATTTACACTTTCACCCCACAACTTCCCGTTTTTTTACAGTTTTTACTATTTTCTCGTTTAATTGATTTTATTGGTTCTAGACCTACATTAATGTTTAAAAATGACTATTTGGTTGACCAAAATTATTACGAGTCTATTTGACCTGCTTAAAGTTGCGTTTTCCCGGTTTCCTCAAAAAATGCGCTTTAAGGTTCATTTGTGTTCTTAATTCATTTTAAGGATTCGTTTTCTTTGGGATTTGTTCCCTCATGATTAATTAAGCATAATTAAGCTTCTAAAACCTTCATTAGTCTAATTAATCACTATTTTTAATTACGGGGTATTTGATATGTTGTCATGTTTTTTGATATTTTTGACTAATTTTTTCTATTATGTTCTATTATGAATCTAAATCTATTGAAAAAATTGTAAACTGAGACACTTTACAGTTTTGACTAGTAACTTGAAGGGGCAACATAAAAAATTTAAAGCATACTTGAATATGTTATGTTTCCACTTCATTAGTTGAAACGATCACTATAAAAAATACCTCTATTCAATTTTTTTACCTAAACTAAATTAAAAGTAATGTAAATACATAAAATTATACCATTAAATGAGCGCCTTGTAAGTTCTCCTTGGTGTTGTGCTTTTGAAAAATTAATGAGTTTGAGACACTATTTATAATACATGGTAATTTTTTGGTGACTATTATAATTTTTTAATTAATTTATAGGAAATTTGGAAATAAAAATAGTATCGCAGAACTTTTATAAATTTCAAGAGAATCTAGATTGAATGTACGAATTTAGCTTACTTAATTAAAATCTACCAGAATATTAAAATCTTGAGTAATGACATGTTACTAGTACCTTTTACTTGTCCCTATTTGACCTTCTGGTTTATTATTTGGACTTGTCATTTGACTTCAATATTTAACATATAAAATAACATAATTTTATAAATCTAAGTTTTATAATGGAGTTCTTGTTTTCAAAACTATATGTTGTAGAAATTTATTTTATAAAATAATTTTTATATATTTAATATTGAAGTGGAAAACATGTTAAAAAATAAGCTCAAAAAATTAAAGTGGGACAGACATAATACTTTTAAAAAGTGTAAAAAAAAAAAAAAATTGTCCAGAACCCTTGGGCGGTGCAGTATTGGTTGCTTTTCGAGAAGAAGTTTTAGGTCCTTGATTACTATCCCCGCGAAATCAGACTTTTTCCCTGTTGAGAGAGTGCTGACACTGGTTGCTCATTCAGGGTAGAAAAACCTTCTTTGTTCGTTCCGAACACGTATATCTGTCAAGTGAATTTGTCTTCTTCGGGGTGTATTGAATCTTCCTGCTTTCTTTGTCTTCCTTCTTCAATGGCGGAAGAACCATCAGCTCTGGACCCACACGCGTCACCATTGGGCCAGTCGCTGATTCCCATAGTCAACAAGCTCCAAGACATATGCGCCCAATCTGGAATCGCTCTCCCAATCGATCTCCCCCAAGTGGCGGTTGTGGGGAGCCAGAGTAGTGGGAAATCGAGTGTTCTAGAAGCGCTGGTCGGTCGCGACTTCCTGCCCAGGGGCCCTGAAATCTGCACACGCCGCCCGCTGGTTTTGCAGCTCATTCAGACTAAGAAGGGAGCTGATGGCCAAGATGGGGAAGAGTATGGCGAGTTATTACATATTCCGAACAGAAAGTTCTACGACTTCTCAGATATTCGGAGAGAGATCCAGGTTGGATTTCGTTTTTTCTTCTGTTGCTTGATCGTAGAATCATAATTTTCCTTTCATATGCATCCCTCTTGTTGAGGTGAGAATCTTCACGGGTATCCTACTTCTGCTTGGATTGACTGTAATTGCGAAAACTTAGATTTAAGGGTGATAGCTTTTGGCGGATAAGGGAATTGAAAACTATGCTAGTGGGGTTAATTTTGGCACCAAGACTCTTGAATTCGCAATTAACACCCCCTTGTTTGAAAACTATACTAGTAGGTCGGCTGGGAGCTAGTAATTCAACTGTGTTTTATCAGGGCTGTTATTGATGTGCAATTTTAAGTCAGGTCAAGGTACCATGAGATCTCTTGGTATTACAGTTTGGGGTGAGGGTGGGGGAATTTCGGTGTTCATTGGGGACTCCTATGAGCTGCAACAATTGGTGAATTGGACTGGCTAGGATGGATTAGGAAGGTGAAATATGAGCCATTCAACTCCGGGGACTATTACTGTTCTCTTTTAACTTACATAGAAGGGAGGGAATAAAAAACTTTGGATAACTTCTACTGGCAGTTCTTACCGGCCTCTTTTAGGTTTTCCACTGGCTTCATGCAGCAGTATCTGTCATGTTTAGTTCTATGGCAGCATGGGTGTACCTTGTCTTGGTTTATTGTGACTAATGATAAATATACTGTAAAAAGAAAAAAAAAAGAGAAATTATTTGGCATTCTAAAGCTGGACCTTTTCCATTGATCGGCATGAAGATAATGCTGATACTTTGAATCATAGTGACTTAGACAATAGGTTTAATACTTGAATGGTGATTCTGCCCCCAAATTTTGTGAGCTGTAAGGTTTGTTCTTATAATTTCTTCAGGATGTGTGCCTACTTTTATTTATCCGTTCAATCTTTAAATAATGCCAGTGTGCTGGATATAGTAAAAATAATGATGAAGATATTACTATGTTTGATCATATTAACTTGAGTAGTAGTCCATTTCAATTGAATAATGCTCTCAGGAGCTTGTACCTTACCCCAACACTGGTGGCCCTATTCCCATATGTGAAGATCAGTGCTGTCCAACCCTTTAGATATACTTGTGACACAAGATTGTTGGAGAAGATGCCCACTTATGCCAAAAGCTATTGAAACATATCCTGTCAAGTGCGAGACATTCCTAGAAAATGACACAATATGGCTTATCGAAAGAGTTCAACCATGCTGTTGCAGAATTTCCTCTAAATTGTGGAGGCTCCGGTCTACCTATTATACCTTGTGATATTGGTAGTCTTGATTTTGTTGTGGGTATGGTCTCATGGATGTGGCTACAATTGAACTTAATACATTGGGACCTGTTTATGAAAGTTGGTGCTGGAATTTGTACCCCTACTTCTCTACGTCTGTAGTTAGCAGATATGACTTTCATACACCCTAGGGTGCTGATGATTTGATTGTTACTGGTTGCTCCCCATCCTTCTTTAAAAAACTATCTTGCTCCACCTGAAATCACAGGCTGAGACTGAGAGAGAAGCTGGAGGAAACAAGGGTGTATCAGATAGACCGATTCGCTTGAAGATCTACTCACCAAATGTTCTTGACATTGCTCTGGTGGATTTGCCTGGCATCACAAAAGTTCCTGTGGGTGACCAACCCGCAGATATAGAGGCACGAATCCGCACCATGATACTTCATTACATTAGGCCTCGAAGTTGTGTAATATTGGCAGTTACTGCTGCGAATTCAGACTTATCAAATTCGGATGCTCTTCAGATAGCAGGAAATGTTGATCCTGATGGTAATGAAGCATGAAAATATTCATGCGTGTTATATCTATGGAATTCGGGATATATCTGAAACTGTATGCTTCTTTGCATGAGTTTACTATTTTTCCAGTTCTCAACAGCTTACGTTTCTTGCTGTTTTCCAGGAAGTCGGACTATTGGTGTCATAACAAAGGTTCAAACATACTATACTGCCCAATTTTCAATTAACTGCTATGATTTTATGCCTCTTGAAAAATGCTTCATATGTTTTGTACATTCCAGCTGGATATTATGGACAGAGGTACTGATGCGCGCAATTTATTGCTTGGGAAAGTTATCCCTCTCCGTCTTGGATATATAGGTGTGGTCAATCGTAGTCAAGAGGTAATTTATAGAAGTATTTGCTATAAAGCAACATAAATTGTCTGCATATTGAATTTGGTCCACTTGCACAAATGCTGTTAGACCATTCTATAGCCAACATAATGAAACTATTGACCATTCTTTGCTTATGTTTTCATTTCTCCTGGTTTAGAAAATTATGGTTGGTCAATGTCTGGGAAATAGATGCATAAAAGCCAATGAGGTGACTGCAAACATTCTTAAAACTCTGCAGGATATTAAGCACAACAAAAGCATCAAGGAGGCACTGGCAGCTGAGGAAAACTTCTTTCGCAGCCATCCTGTATGATCATGTTGTTTCTGTAGTATCTCGTTGAATAGATTAGTTTATGAGATACACTAGCAGATGTCATAATTCTAAAACTTATGATTCTTATCTCTGGTGCTGTTAGACAGGTATATGTTAGCCTTGCTGACCAATGTGGTATTCCACGGCTGGCAAAGAAATTGAACCAGGTAAATTCTTTTACTTAGTGTCTTGCTACTTTCTTTACCAATTGCACGTTCTCATCAAGTTTGTATACAGATTTTAGTACAGCATATTAGAGACAATCTTCCGGAGCTGAAGTCTCGCATAAGCTCACAGTTGATATCTGTGACGAAAGAGTACATGAGCTATGGGGAGGTTACGGAATCTAAAGTAAGCAGCTTTATGATATGCATATGTTGCTCTGATGCCAATATTCCTAGTTGTTTTTGACGACTATGTGCTGTCTCCCTGTTTGATACGATGCCTTTGGTGTAATGAGAAGTTTTTTCTTACTATCTATGGCTCTAGGAAACGAGGCAATACGATACGATACGAGGATTGGTAGACATGGTTGGCTTGATATAGTTTTTATTGGGAATACTGATTAGTTTGGATCATTTTTCTTGGTTAAAATCCTATAGTTTGCTTTATGTATCCCCTTAATATCTTTTCAAAACCCTTTGCTGGGAGTCAAACTGTTATGAAGCTTGGTACTTCCATGATATTTTATGGTTGGACTTCATCACTACTATGGTTATAAAATGATACTAAATTGTCTTGGTGCTTGATACAGATCTCTTGTGTCAGACGCACATGCTTATGTTATTTATCTGCTTTAAACTACCTGTTGCAGGCTGGGCAGGGAACTCTTTTGTTGAATATTCTGTCAAAACATGCAGAAGGTAAGGACAT
Organism: Limonium bicolor; assembly: GCA_023374045.1. Classification (NCBI taxonomy): domain Eukaryota; kingdom Viridiplantae; phylum Streptophyta; class Magnoliopsida; order Caryophyllales; family Plumbaginaceae; genus Limonium; species Limonium bicolor. The sequence goes on along the minus strand of CM041783.1, from coordinate 13,366,337 downwards.
CATGAACTATTCGTGATTTCAGATTATTAGAGCTCTTTTGTTGAATAATATATGGCTTATATCTCTATTTCATTCTTTGTCATACCTATGCACTCTCTCTTGATAATTTTTCTTATTTGATATCAGTACTGTTGCCTAGTTCTCTTTGTTAGAGCTTTGTTCATGTGTTGTCAATAATGCTGCCTATTTGAGGTTATATATTGGATCTCTCATGCTGGTTAAATGGTAACAGCTTTTTCATCTCTGTTGGAGGGGAAAAACCAAGCAATGTCAACCTCTGAGTTGTCCGGAGGGGCAAGAATCCACTATATATTCCAGTCCATCTTCGTGAGACGCCTGGAGGTGAATGCAGTATCCATTTCGGTCTTATGTATTAGACGACTAGGAACTGGAGGATGGCAGCATCAAAGTTTCCTCAGTTTGTTGCTCATATTGATCGATGTTAAGTTTTGTAATTGGGATAGTATAAATTGTTATAATGATTACCTTGGCAGCTGAAGAAGGCAATATGGTGGCTCTCTTTTGATGCTTTTTCTGTAGCATGTTCTTGGAGTGCTGCAATATGGTTAATGTAGCTGAATTAATTTGCAGGAGGTCAATCCACTAGAGGACATATCTGATGAAGACATCCGAATTACCATTCAAAATGCAAGAGGTCCCAGGTCTGCAGTATTTGCATTAGAGGTAAGTGCTGAACTATGCCAACCTTTCTTTACCTAATTTCTTTATATTGTGAAGCAAGCTAAGGCTAACCCTAGATATTCAGCCTCCATTTCATGAGTCATGCCTGCTCATGTTGCCTTCTCAAGCTGTAACTTTAACAATTTGCTTGTTAAATATTTTCTTGTTAAATAAAATCAAGTAAGCTGAACTAGTGAATATGCTTTAAAAACTCTAGATCCCATTTGAAGTGCTTGTTCGAAAGCAAATATCTCGCCTGTTGGATCCAAGCCTTCAATGTGCAAGGTTCATATACAACGAATTGGTTAAGGTAGTTGCTGCTGCCTCTAGTTTTCTTTTGCATTTCCTAATGCTTCTTGGACCCTAAGCGGTTATATATTTGTTTGGAAATCTAGATGAGTCGTCATTCGCTGACAAGTGAGTTACAACGCTTCCCTGTTCTCAAAAGGCAAGTTGATGAAGTAACCAGTGAATTTTTGCGAGAAAACCTTGAACCTGCTCAGAGCATTATCACTCACATCATTCAAATGGAGGTATGTACTAAATATAGTTTGGAAAGGTATGGTATTTCAAAAGTGGGACATTTCGTATAGACTTTACCTCTGTCGTCTTATAAGAAACAACATCTTCTGAGGTATATGATCTGTAGCTGATCTATCAGCCATGCTGAGCCGGATGTTGTTGCGATTGGTCTTCTTCCCTTGTGTGTCTCTCTAAATTTGATCTCCTTCTGTTAAATAAAATCATGATGTTCTCTGATTTAGTCTGATATTACTTTCTTTCTTGAAAGATGGACTACATAAACACTTCACACCCAAATTTTGTTGGTGGAGCGACAGCTCTGGAAATGGCGGAGCAACAAATTAGGTCGTCTCGGGTAGCAACACTGGTGCCAAGGCAAAGGGTACACTTATTTTAAAAACATGCTTGTGCTGTACATCTGATATTCTTAGCTCCATGGTGTTCATTTTAGTTATATTTACTTTGATATGTATTAGGATGGTAGAGAACACGATACAAGTTCCCAATCTAGACCTATAGTTGCCAGATCTCCTGCAAATGGGTTTATTCGGCCCCAGGCAAATGGAGTCATTAATGAGCAGGTGCGCTCATTTTATAGAAGTATTGTTTTCTCCTACTTGTGTTCTTCATAGCATTAGTAACCTTGAGATTAGAATTGTCTTCTCAACTGCAAATTGTTATTGACCGAGCCTCCAAAAAGAGGTGAATAGCGTGTGCGGATATGTAAGCACAGCTTTTGTATCTTTTGTGCCTACTTTTAATAGGGAGCTCGGGCAAATGCTGATTCTGAGAGAAATCGTGCAACGGGTAAGATCTTTGTTCATTAATATATTGCCTCTCATGTACCTTAGTCCATGTGGCAACCTAGACTTTTGACTGATCTCGCAGAGCAATATGAACAAAGTAGGAATGACGAGCTTGTCAACACAGTTGACTATCTATTCATGGTCTTTGTGTCAAAATTTGCATACCAACTCAGCGTGCGCTTTACAGGCTGTGGCTCTTTTTCTTAGTCAGAGATGAGTAAATGCATAAAAAACTAAAAATTACAAGTAGACTGGAAAAGTCATGAGCCTGACAGTGTCGCCCTCTCATGATAAATAATAATGATGTTACTCTCAGGACAATCAGGGGTAATGGTAATACTGAATAACAGTATTCTTTTATGTTCATGTTAGTGAATTTGGTGGTAGAATTATGTTTCTTTCATCTTGCAAAACTTCCTCTTTTATGTATAGCATTAAGCACATACTAATTTTTGTGTGATTTTAATGCTAATTTTTGGTGGGTGCATACAGGGAGTTCAATGTGGGGAATTTCATCAATCTTTGTGGGGAGGGAGAGCCGCCAATCTGCAAGAGAGTCGTCATCGTCTAATGGACTGGTGAATGACGTGGACCACAGCTCTTCCATAATTCATTTACGAGAGGTAATTCTGGCCATGATGATCATGCCTGTCATTATTATTTAGATGATATGGTGAATCATGTCGTCACAGCTCAGATAAAGAGCATGAACTTATCTGCTGTGGTTTAAATATCAGCCACCCACCATCTTGCGCGCTTCCGAAAATCCTTCGGAGCAAGAAGCCACTGAAATTGCAGCAACCAAGTTACTTCTGATGTCTTATTTTGACATTGTCAGGAAAAATATAGAGAACTTGGTGCCTAAGGCTATTATGCACTTTTTGGTCAGTTCCTACCTATATAGTAATTTCAAAATCTTGCCGCATCTGATCTGATGCTTCCTTTTCCTTAGTTTAATGAGCTGTTTTTTTAAATGACGTCAGGTCAACCACACAAAACGTGAACTGCACAATGTCTTGATTGCAAGGCTATACAGGTGAAGCAACTATATGATTTGGAATTTCGCTAACTGCTCGATTCTGTACTAATTGCTGTCCACTTGGGTTTTTTTGATGGACAATGTTGATATCAGAGACAACCTATTGGATGAAATGCTGAAGGAACCAGAAGAGGTGGCGATCAAGAGAAAGCGCGCTCAAGAGACTCTCAAAGTTCTTCAACAAGCTTTCCAGGTAATTTTATTATGCTCTCATATTTTTCAGTTAAGTGATCATCGAGGCGGATCTCAGTGCCTTGAAATTCTGGTAGATGTTGCATTTATTGAGTAGACTTTATGTGTAATGGTTTCCCTTCCTACTTACAGACCTTGGACGAGTTGCCTCTTGAAGTGGAGCATATCAAACAAGGGAACAGCTTTGCTACTGGCCCAGCAGGACTTCCAAGAACTGGAGCCCTTTCATCCATATATACTACGAAATTTTATTGATGAGCTGCTGATAGTAGTTGATAACGCACCATATTTGCTAAGTACAAAAAGTCTGGTGTTAATGGCACCCTGATATTGCTACGCAAACGTAAGACTGTAAGTGTGAAGACATATGAGGTAGGTACGTACTGTCTTGTCATGGCATCATCAAAGACAAGTGGCTGTTTTGTCTTGCACTGTAGGTTCGGTTCCTTCACGTGGAACTAGAGATAGACAAGTGAGGTTTGTTGTGGTCGTTTTGAAGCTTTAAGGATGCCAAAATTGCATGCGCTGAAAGGGTGTGGTCAACAAGTTTTGCATGTTGCTGAAGTTGTATCTATCATCTTTACTGGGAAGCAACAACTGGTAAAGAGGAGAATGTGGCAATCTCCTCTTTTCTTCATTTTTTTGTCCCCGTTTATATGCTGCGCGGTAGCGTTGTAATAATAATAATTCTTTCGGGTCTGAAATTTCAAGAGAGCAGCTTTATTTTTTTCATTGTTCAACATCAAAATTTAGATGGGTATGTAAACCTGCATCATAATAATAATAGCATATCCTCAGTGGTAGGTGTGCTGTACGTTCACTTAGATTGGTAAATCCTTTTGCTATTCTTTCCTGTTTCACCTGTATCAATCGTACTTTTCCGTGCTACATCAGGTCAGTTAAGGGGTTCGACATTGTTTTTGGTGTCGAGTTTCATATATTCACATTCTAGAGATTAATCTCTTTTACAAAAAAGTAGTAGACACATGTCAATCTTTTAATTGGTTTTTGTTTAACTAAATGTTAGAAAAAGCAAACTTTTTAACACATGATAACTCTTTATTCACTAGCACATTATTTGTAAAGCAGCATTTGTTGCGTTTGAGCAAAAATGCTCGCGGGATTGAACGCCCACGCCCTCTTAGGCTGCATTCTTTCAGACACATGTTAATTTCTTATTGGTTAAAGTGTTGATCAAATACATAATAATAAAAAAAAAACATGTCAATCTCACATTGATTAACTACACTAAACTTTATCATCATGGGGAAAATTCAGAACGGGCTATAGTGATACTGTTATCTTCTGCTACATGAAGCAGTTGACGAATTTGCTTTGAACTTAGAGTGTAGTCTTTGAATTAATGAAGTTAATTATAACCTCGAACCCAGTATTGTACTCTTGAGTGTCTCAGAAATATTAGGCCGGGGTTAATTGATGAAGCATTAGAATGAGGAAAGAAAGAGATATATACGACTAATAATTAACATTAAATTGAAGCATAAAAATAATAACATATCCATAACGGAATTATGTTGTCCACGACCGGCGTCCAGGCACAACTTATTCAAAGTCTAGCTGGTGACTCACATAACACCTAAGTGTAGCAGACACTAACTTTGTTGCCACTGATCTCACACTTGCAACCATTGCCGCATTCAAAGAAAGTCTTATTGCCTCCCTCCTTCTTAGTGAAAGTACATTTGTATCCTTTTCCACATTCACAGTAAGCTGAGGAAGCTTCCACTCCCTTCTCCCCAGATGTCACTTTGCTCTCTACTTCCCTGTTATCCATATCATTAATCAGATTAATTGGGATTGATTTTGACATTAATAACCATCAAACCTTGAAACCACACCCAAATAACATACGCGGGAATCAAATCAATCTGCACATGACTTACATGACACATTCACAGCTTCCTTCGTTGCACTTGTAGAAGGGCTTATACTCACCACCTTCACTTGACTCCACCTTTGTAACCTCACAAGTCCATTCATCTCCACACTTGCAGACTGGCTCAGCCCCGGTGGCCTTGCTGCTTGCTGTAGATCTGCATACCAAGACTATATCAGAAGTGTTGCGTCAGAATTTGAGATTCATGAACGAAAATTAACTTACCCGCAAGCTCCACCTGAGCAACAGCTTTTGGGTTCTGATTTGTCACCTTCCATTAGAGAAAGAAAAGCTATTCTTGGCAACCGATTGGATCTTTTGCAACTTACTGGGACTCTTTTATTGTTATTATTAGTGACGTCTCAGCTCGTCTTTCCTCTTGGGTTTCTACTCTATTCCAGTTTAAATAGTGGAATTATGTGGTGTATATCCACTTGCATGCCGTAATTATCAACAAAAAGAGTTATGTTTTTAATATTTTTTTGGTAATTATAGTAATATTACTGTGCCAGGTTTATGATGTTTCTTTTGCTAAAATTGCGACTGACTGTAGTACTGAAAATGGTTATTTTATTTATATCCCTTGTTTTATAAAAAAAGAGTAGATGGTTCAACAATTTTTAAATAAGCCTAAAATTAATATATTTTAATATAGATTTATATATATATATAACTTATTTAAAATTTATATATTATATGTAATTTTTGTATATATTATATCAAAATTAAATATGTATATATTACATTTTAAAAATATATAAACATAATAAATTGAACCGGCCGTTGCCTTTCCACTTAAAAAATGTGCCCCCGGCTGGTTGCCCGTTTTTTTCATTTCTGGTGAATGGTTCGATCCTCATTTTCCCCAGGCCGCGTCCCCTACTTTTCGTCTGGTTTTCGCACTTGTCGGACTTTTTTACGGATCGGGTCGGACCGGCCTGCTGGACCGGACATATTATGATCAGCTCTAGCAAATAGGGGTTATATACAAACCCACTTAACTTGAGACGCTTTTGTTTGACGCGGCTGTGTACTGTAAGAGAGTTCAATTAAAATATTACCAAAGTGAGCGAATAAATGACATGTTCGGTACAGATCCTAAACCACTACTCCCCGTCCCGTATTGATCATCTGGTTTACTATTTGAACATGTCGTTTGATTTCAGATGACATAATTTTATAAATCTAAGTTTTGCAATAGAATCCTTATATGTAAAACTATATGTTGTAGAAATTTTTTTTATAAAATTATTTTATCTTATATGTTTAAAATTGAAGTGAAAAAACGTGTCAAAAAACAAACAAGAAGGTCAAAGTGGGACGGAGATAGTACAATTTAAAGGCCGTATTTAGACGATCTGCTAAGTTATCATATACTGAGTATTGGTGGTCGAAGGATGAGGTGATTAGTTTAAGGATATTATTACTTTTGGTCGGCTGATAATGTATGAAAGAAACTAATATGTGATGAACCACAAGTTAATGTGATTTTTTTTCCCTATTTGGAAGCGATTAATCCGAATCATTTTTATTCCAGGTTTGCTATCATAAAACATTGTCAATATGTAATTCGGATATTTTATGCCGGTTGAAATACCCCAAACCTAGTTATGTTGTTTAAACACTAAAATAAGGTGTAGTAAGACTAAAAAGAGTCTTAGAAACATTAGTAAACAATTTAAACCATAGAAAACACAAACAAATGCCTTAAGATCAATAAAGGCCAAAATGTGCTCTAAGCTTGGGATAAGCTTGGTTAAGACCTAATAAGCTTACCAAGACCTCATTTATCTATTAATGAACATATTAAACCAATTACCAAAGAAAACCAAGCTTGAAAACAAGTTAAAACACAAAAGGTGCTTTAAGGAGTCTTAAGTCTTAAAGCACATTTTTGAAAAATTGTCTTGTAAATAAGTTTTGAATGGCTAAATGTCCATCATTACTCTTTAATTAATATGTGTACTACTTAGTATCACATTTGGAAGTCTATATCAATGGGAAATCAAAAATTTCACATCTATGTGCCTTGTTTTAGTGAATAGTAACAAAATAAGCAAGTTTATAACATATGTCATTATAAGTGTGACAATTGGTCAACAAAGACTAAAATACCCCTTGTTATAATATGGGGGCCGGTTTTTATAAGGGTGAGTCATCTCCCCCTTGTTAGTTATCAAGTAAGTAAAATTAATAAAGCAAAACACTATTTACCTTTTACTTTAAATATCTCCAAAAGTGACTTAAACTTCATTCTCTCATTTCCCTCTTCATTTCCCACGGTTCCAAGCTCTCTTCTATCTCTTCTTCATTCTCCATTCACGGTTTTGCAATAGTACCACCACCATTCTTCATCTTCAACCTCTTGTAACTCCTAGCTCACTTTGCCAAATCAAAAACAAAGACCACCATTCTCTTAGTCTCATCAAGCTCTTCATTCCTATCTTCTCAAAATCCCAAGAGCTCCATTTCGGTGCCAAGAGGAATCACCATGGGAGGAGCTTGAGCTCATCTTTTCACATATTGTTGTTCTCCTTTGCTTCTAGGTAAGGAAACTCAAAGAAAAATAACATTTCCTCCATGTTTGTGTGTTGTCCGAAAATCACCATTGATGGTGTCTTTACCTTGCTTGTTTTAGCTTCATTTGAATCTTCCAAGGGCTTGGTGGAGTCCTCTCTTGTTACATATCCAAACTCTCTTTCCATTCCAAGGTAAAACAATCATCTTAATGCTTTAAAATAATATATGTAACTAGGGTTTACAATGAGATGAAGCATAAAGCTTGTATACTCATTTTATCATTTGTATAATGTTTAGAAGTTGACAAGCAACTAAAAAGCCTTGCCAATTTAGTCAAGGAAACAAGAAAGAAGTTTGTGAGGAAAAGAGGTAAATATGCTAACCTAATGTGGTTTAAAGTTGTAGGAGAAATGAGCTTATATTGCTTGTTAAAATGATCTAAGGAGCCAATGGTGAATGACTTAGTAAAATGTTCTCAAAGGCTTAGTAAAAGGCATATGTATTGTTGAGTGTATTTGCAGGTCAAAGGCAAATATATTGTGGAAATTCAGTGCTTATGATTTATGCATCTTAAGGGCCTAAGAGCCATGTTATTTAAGGGCCTAAGTGCCAAGCAATTTAAATTATGCACTATATTGTGATGTAGTGCTAAATGAGTGAAGTTTTGTGTATAAGAATGTGCTTGATGGATTTTAGTGTTCTTGATTGTTTAATGGTGAAAACAATGTGTTTTGGTTTGGTAATGTTCTAGGAGAACCCATGACGAAATTTAAATAATGTATAAGAAGTTTTAGGAGTTTAAAATGAGTTTTGGTAAGTTAGGAAGTGTTTAGAATGGTTAAGTGTTCAACTAGTGAAAGAAACATGCATTAAGGTATTCTAGGAAATAAAAAGGACTTAGGCAATGTTTTAGAGGATTTAGAATGCAAAAGAATGTTTTGGGATACTTCAAGATCATGGTGAAATTGTGTTTAGGACTTGTGCAATGTTGGTGAATAAGGGAGAAGTAATGATTGCATGAGGAAACTATAGACTTGTAGAGATGTTTAAGAAATTGGTTAGGAAGTAAAGATGCTTGGGAAATAATGTAGTAGTGGTGAGGAAACATTATTGGCCATAGTGGTTATCAAAGGTATGAAACACCACTTAGAAACCTAAGGAGAAAACATTACAAGTGTTAGGAATTTTGGTAAGGAATGAGTAAGTGTATAAGGAGAAAGAAGATGAGTTTTATGGATGTTGTATGAGAGAATAAGTGTGCCAAGTGGTGTTGGAAAACATTATAATGTTTGAGGAAAAGTTTGGAGGAGATTTGACAATGTTTGGGCATGTTCTGGTGGCGTCCGACCCAGGGGTCCGATCCAAGTTTGGGTCGGACGGCCTCTGTTAGACGCCAGTAAGTGGATCTGGAACGGTCCGACCCAAAGGACTTGGGTCGGACATGGGTCGGACGGGTGAGTTTAAAAGACGGTAAAGTTTCTGGAATGGTCCGAACCAGAGGACTTGGGTCAGACATGGGTCGGACAAAGTAGAATGTTTCAAATCCGAAAGTTACTGGAAGGGTCCGACCCAGTTGGTTGGGTCGGACGGTGGGTCGGACTGACCAAAACTTAAAAAAAAAAACATAAGAATATGGCTTAAGTAATAAACCCTAGGGGTATAATGTAGGTAATCAAGGATAAGTTGGGGCATTAAAACATGTCAAATAATCATGTTAAACATTTAGTAAATTTGAAGTTAAGTAAGTAATTAACCGACATTCTTAAACATGTATAGGAGTGACCTACGGTGGAAATCAATCGAAGCAAGGACCAAGGTATGGTTTTCTTGCAGTCTGTTGCCTACCGGTTTACACCGGCTTGTGTGTTGTTTGTTTTTCTGTGTGTTATACCCAAAATTTCAACCCCTCCGGAGTAGTCTCTAAGGCATACGTGTTACAAAGGGCAAAAGGGGTCAAAAAGCACCAAGGCGGGATTTTCTATTTTTATATGACTTGTTCATTATCTCCAAACACTTCCAAATATCATAGTCATTATGAAAGGTATTTCATGATTTTCTGATAATATTTATTATGGAAATTTAGCTTTTAATTCATATTATAAGCTAATTTCTTTAATTAACACATGAAATAACCTCAAAATAGAAATAATAAAAGGTTTCCAAAATTAAAATAAAATTGTCACATGGTTAGCATGACTACATACAGTCATAAACCTGAAATTATTTTATTTGGAACCTTAACCCAAAATTTAAAAGAGAAACTCAATCATTTTTGCAATTTTCTCTCTCCTATGGAAAATACCGAAATAAAAACAAAACGTCATGAAATTTTAACACAAGATAGAGGATGATTATTAGAGACTAATACCATTGTAATTTCGTTATTTTGACTTTCCAATAATAAGTTATGAATTATGGGAGATTCCAGATTGTGAGATTTTTATCTAATCGGTTATTTATCAAAATGACCCGATTCCAACTCTCAAAATTCTTAACAATGATCCTTTATCTTCAGTTAAAATTTCATAATTTTTATCATCCTGCAACATATTTTAAAAAATCAGATTCCCTTATAGCACAAAATCAGGGTTTTAGATAAAAATCTTGTTCTATCAACATGGCCTTGCTCTTTCTATAAAAGGACCTTCCAAAAACGACCTAGGGGAGAGGAGAACATTCCCATAGTCAGAGAACACAGCCGTCTACTTGCCTCCCACGTTTTCAACACTCCCAACACCGAAACTCTACCAAAATCATCCCAAAATAACCAAAAACACATTCTTTCTTCTCCCATTGAACTTCCAAGCATCAAAACACCACAAATACAGAACCAAAATGTGCTTAACAACACAAGGAAGAAGAGGTCAGAAGCTCGGGTCAAAGTCGAACCGGATCGGCCACCAACGAAGCTTTCAGAGATTCCCGACGTGAAGGAACAGCAAATTTTCGAAATCAAAACAGGGTAAAAACCAAATTCTCTAATCCTTCTGGTCTAAATACACTTCGGGTTAAAATTGCTAACCGAATTGATTTATCCTTGCTTCTGAATTAAGGTTTGTTTGTGTTTCTGCCTTCTAACTTGTTCGTTAAGTTTCATGTTAAATTCGATTTCAAATTGAAAACTTTCAATCACTAACGTCTTGTACATCTTTCAGGCTACACACCCATAAAATTTGAGCTCAAAACATCGTCGGGAACATCCCAAACGCCGCCGTCCAAGGGCGGTCCGCACCCACGGACGCTATGTCCGGGGTCCCGGACGCCTTGTCCGTAAGCCCGGACGCCCCCGGACGGTGGCGGTATTTCAAAATTTTCAAAATTTAGGTTTTCTAAAATAATGTTCGGGCCCACGGACATCCTGTCCGTGGCCCCGGACCTTGCAAAATTGTGTTTTCTGTTTAATTCGGCTTTTATGTTCACATAGGTTAACTAGGGTCCGTGGGTTCGGACATTAGGTCCGTAGCCACGGACGGAAACAAAATTTGACCTAATTCTGCCTCCGAAACCCTAGTTTAGGAATCTTTAATTTTATTTTAATTTTTTTGTCAAAAATGCTAAAAAACACAAAAAAAACAGAAGCTCGCGCATTTAGGTTAAAACGACTCGTAACAAGCCGTAATTAAACTAAGTAGAGGAAAAACGACTTCTAGGGGTAATGAAAGTAATTGAACCCTAATTAAGTCGAATATCAAGCCCCCGAACCCGAACTCTCCTTTCCTAATTTGATCTAGGTAAAAATTAGGTGGCGACTCATAATAGGTTCCAGTGAGCTAGCTTAGGTTTTAATAATTATTGTTTTATGACATAGTTATTAATCTTAGGTTATAAGTGGACCTAAAACCCGACTAGATCCCAATCAATTTAATCAACATAGGACAGGGTTTAAAATCGAGGCTCACACTGTGTGTTTATGACCTTGTAAGACTTAAATCATGTAACGAGTTTACAGTTGTTAAATATTATTACATTGTTAAGTATGGCTCTCTCTTCCCTTGTGTGTGTCTAACAAGACTTAACCCATTGTGTGTGATTGGTTCATTGAGTTCAATGTTGAACTTCTAACAAGTGCTAACGGGGGAAGTGAGGAGTCTGGTCTGTTCCGGCCACGCGTGTGAGTATGGGAGTCGATGTCATAACCGGTTCGATTCTCTTTGTATGTTATGGTTGTTTTCCAATTTGGTTTCCAACCTTCCCTTTAGCTTAACCAAGGCTATTTTACTGACTCACGTTGGGCCACAGGGGCATACTATGTTTTGTTTCGGTGTGCTTGGATCACTATATCCGAGGCACCTTGTGTTAAGTTATCCGTTCAATCTAACAGGACGGTAACGAGTTATATAACGAGCTTAGCATGAGTATGGCAACATTCTCCAGGCTCTCCATGGGAACTAATTGTATTGGTTCACTTCCTAAAAGGAATTGTTCTTGTATGTTATGTGTGATGTTGTGTACAATACCCATGTTATGATATATGTATATGTTGTATGTTTTTAAAAGAATGTCATGTCATCATGACAATTAGTTGCGCGTATCCCGGTAGCCGATGGGCTGCGCGTTAACCATACCAGCCAAGGGTTGCTGACCCCCTCGGGGGCTCCATATTTCTTTTACTGCAGGATGAGGATCGAAGAAGCAGAATGGCTTTAGATTCTAGGATGCAAGATTACTTTTGATTACTTTTGGATGTTAAGCCCGAGATGCGCCTGTGCTCCCGTGGCAATATATTTTGGTACCATTGTATACAGTGACGGTTGTTGGTGTACAGTTTACAGTTATGGATATAGCAACAAACTCGGTATTTTGTTAATGTATTAAAAGTTATTAGTTCTATGCTCGGGAGTCTGATCATTAGACCGATACACTTGTATTTATTCTGACTTGTTAACCACGTGGGTGGTTAATGGCGTTGTAGCACCGAATCGTTTAGTTATTGTTTAGTTGTTAATTTCCGCTGCGATTACAAGTATTGTTAAGTGCGTATTAGGGGTGTTACACCGGTGATCGCGCACCACACTAACTGGCATTCACAAACACCGGATAGAATGGGGAAGCACGATACCAGGGGAAACGTTTCTGTGTAAGCTAAGGAAACAGAAGGGGGCGCGCTATAATCGAAGAAACGTTTCGACGGCCCTTCGAAATTATAAATTGTTTGAAAGTAAGCATAGAGATAAAATTCAGACGAAACGAAATGAAACGCTATGTGAAACATTCTAATAATCATATACTATGAGAAACGCGCATCATGATGACGTTTTCATGTTCATGATGGCATCCTTACTGCCAATAGAAATAGAAGACAAACTCGATTCGAAAAGAAATGAAAATGATAGCCATTAACCGAATATTAACCAGTACCACTACTACTTTGTTTGCTAAAGTCAAATATTTGAATTATTTCTTTCAAAAAAAATAATAAATAGAATTATAATTACTCCAAGAAGATAAGTGCGTTTTAATGAGGCACATATTGAGAGAGGGCCAACAAGGGATGGGGAGTATGGTACTGTACGCCTTTTGGCTATCGGTTTTATAATGCTTTTGAACTATGTGCGTCAATTAATATAAAGTACTAGTACTACTTATCAAAAAAAAAAATTGTTGTATTAACTGTAAGCGTGTTTTGGAAGGCCGTGTCTCAGTCCGCCGTGTCTCTCTAGTTATCAGGAACCCAAAATAAAGAAGCAACTGTTATGCGAATCACCTGGAGCTCATATCGGAAAGAGCGATACACGCGATATTAGGGCAAAGCTTTTTTAGCTACCATCTTAGTTTTTGGAAAATTATATCCCACCATGTTTGATGAAATTATACATTTTGGGTGTTTCAAAAATTATTTTCCCCACATATATGATTTTCCCTATTTTATATCTAGTAACTTTTCTAATTTTCATTTTATTTAAAATATGTTTAAATGTCATCCAAAATTTATGAAACTTTACATGAGATGCTAAAGTGTTATTTTGATTCAGTGACAAATCCAAAGTTTTTGTGCTCATATGTGATCTGTGAGACCCAATAAAACACATTCACATATCACATGTTTCACTGGGTCTCACGGGTCACTTGTGAGCTTAAAAAGCTTCAGATTTGGCATAAGATCAAAATATAACACTTTAGCATGATCAATTTCCAACAACATTTAACCATATTTTAAATTGAACAAAAATTAGAAAGCTTACTGGACATAAAACAAGGAAACCACATAGGTGGGAAAAATAATTTTTGAAATCTCGTGGGTGGAATATATAATTTCACCAAATATCATGGATAGGGCATGTAAAGCATGATGTAGTATTATGTTTAGTTTCCTAATCATATTTTATGTATATATAATGACTAATTAATAATTTGGCATTTCCAATACATTATGGATTTTAAACAAGTGAAGATCACATACGTTACTCACACGCTTCTTATCAGCAGTGTTGATGGTGGTGATTTTGGTGCTAATCTCGCACACCTTAATGGTGTTTGTTTTGTGTGAAGGAAACAAAATAAAAATAAAAAGGGATAAAGGGGAATTGACAAGAAGTCTCACCAATTTTGATTAGTGAATTAATGGATGGTGCTACAAGTTTGTTTTATTAGATGCAATGTGATTTTTCTTTTTTTTTTTTATCTTTAATTTTACGTTATATTTCTAGATATCTTGCATTTATATGAATATCTAGGGATCGGATAATGTAAAATTTGAGTTTTCGAATTGTTTTGCATTATCGATTTTTTTATTATGGTAATATTCCTTATCTAAGATATTCAATTTCCCCACATTTTGATTAGTGAATTAATGGATAGTGTGCTTCTTAATTTACCGGATGGGTAGTGTAAATAAATTCTCAAATCTTACGACTGGCAATGTTAATTGCAGACAAGCCAGGGTTGAGTATTACAAAGTTAGAATCAATTTGTATTAATGAAGACAATTTCGTGTCCGATTTGTAGGCTTCGTACAGTTTGTCTAAGTTGTCTATTGGGTTCGTGTATGGGTAAATAGAGTACTTGACACCTGCAAGTTCATGGAGTGGAAAGCGGTTAGCTATTTGGATGGCTGACTCCTCTTCAAGACTGGTGAAATTGATCTTAACTATATTTATTTTGGAAAGCATAGGTGTGCATTATATAACTCTTTTGAAGATGTCAATCTAGATTGCTATGCGGATCAAAACCTTACATCATAAATTCGTTGGGAAAGGGGCCTCGGATAGGCATGAACTTTGGTTGATTGGCATAGGTTGCAGTGACTTATAATTAAATCATTGTGGAGATCTTATTATTGGTATCTTGAGGTGAAGAATGCAGCATAAATGTCCACTTTTGATTATATATTTGATGTAATGAGTTCAGAGATAAAACTATTGTTATAGGATACAATCCCATTCGGTTAGGCGACCAGGGAAAAAGGTGGAAATAGTCATGTGGTATTATCTGATTGGAGAAAAAAATAAAGGGAATAGTAATGTGTGTAGAGGAGAGAGAAAAAATAAAAAGGAAATACGCAGGGGATACCGGAGAAGAGTTTCAGGTGAGTGTATATTTTAATAGGAGGAGAGAGAAATAAATTTTTTTTAAACATGTTATAACTAACAAAATAAAAGTGCAAAAATAAAAAGAATTATACCATTATTTATCATTTTTTTTACTCTTCAAAACAAGATGCATCATGAATATGTTTTGATAAACTTAAAATTTTATGTTTTTAGAAGGAGTATATATTACTTATTTTTAAAGTGAATATTATTCATTAACAAAATGAATCTTTTTTAATAATAAAATGAACCTTATTCATTAATAAATGAATCTTACCCCAAACACTCTAAAAATCGCATTTTTATGGGTTATACCGAAACCACAAACCCTAAAAATCTATCGAGTTAGTAACGACAATATAAAGTGTAGACTAATGCCAGAAAGATTACCCTACCCCACCCCAAAAAAAACCCTATTGTAACACCCCTCTCCATAATCACGCAATAATCACTCACGTAGCAATAAATAAAACGTCTTACAGCGGAAGAATAAATAAATAAAACAATACTCACTTGGGTGTCACCGGCCATTACTCGCCCATGCGAGCAACGAAACCAAACTACTTCCAACATATACAAACTGCTAACCGCCGTGATAACGAGAAACTCCTATACATCATACTAGTCCATAAATCATAAACATCGACAAGTGAGCGTCTACCCAAACCTGAATATACATAACCGTACCATTTTACAACTCCATGTGCGGTAATTAAAATAAACTCTAATTACCCTGTTCCCGCACTTCGGCTCCGGCGATAATCAACAACCTGCATATGGTGTAGTATCAGCGATAGACGCTGAGTATGCCGGGCCTGGACCCTATTGGTCACTTAGTCATTTTAACCATCTTATTTTTAGATTGGTTTCATGCTTTACCATTTTACAGTTATAATCAATACTGTATACACATGTATAATATACATAATCATCCATCCAAACATTCATAACCACTTAACCATCCATCCAATTCAAACAGTCATAAAATCTCACAACAACAATTGTATATCGAACGTATCGAAATAATAACAGTATAATGTACAATGTACAATCGCCGTAGCGTTCACCATCCATTGTTAATTTAATTTAATTTGGCCTTCAAGGCCCCATCCATATGTACAATGTACAATCACCGTAGCGCACAGTTTTCATATCTAATTTACCTTAGCCTTGTAGGCTCCATCCAACCATGTTTAATTAATACCAGTAGGGCGTCATGTTAAAACAACCCGATAACCTCACCATGGACAGTAGTCCTCCCGTACACACAAAGGTGCTCATTTCGCCAGAGGTCCGGAGGCCCCTGACTATTCTCTTATGTCTCGTAAGACGTCCATATAAAGGCCGTAGCCACCTGACCCACGATCCAGTTTGGGCTCGTTGGGTATAAACCTGGAGCGGAATCCAATCGAAAACCCCTCAGTGATCACAAATGCGCAACCAGTAGTTCGTAAACCACCGGGATTCCTCACCTCAACTCATACCATCTCTCTCTCATAATGTTTAAGATATGCTCTTAGTCTTATGGAGAATATAATTATTAATTAGCTGCCAATGGGTCTCACGCATACCTAGAAAGAATCTATGTTATATTCATGTTTGAGATCATGCTCTAGAGACCGACAATGTCGTGACTCGTCCCAAAGTGTTTTACTTAGGTTACCATATACTTAATATTAATACTATGGTATTATATCAAGTAACCGTCATGTCATCACATTAACGTATATGTATGTTTATATAAGTCGATCTATAGTCGACGTAGTGTTAGTCCCGTAGGACGCTCGTGCATAAATAAATAATGCAGTAACACCTAACCACATACATGTATCCACACACATAACACACAAGTTATATCAACCAAATCCGAGCCCAAGGAGTTTCCTTAGGCCAACTCGGATCAAACCCCTTTACATACCGTTCCCCAAGACCTAGGATGCGCAGTGTAGTCCACTAGCTCGTCAAGCGTCCTTGTCTGAAGTATGATCTAAACGGTATTAAAACTATAAGTCAGTCTCCATGACTAACTACATCCGGTATTTCCGAATAACAAGTAACCCCGACAGTTCATCCCCGAATTTCTACAGTTATTTGTTACGGGTTTCTCTAAACTGGTCGGCTTGTTACTAAAACTCGTATGTCAAAACATTTCGACTGTTAAGTTTAATTCATTATATTTCTTTGATCTTATCCATCCTTTAATACATTTTTCCTATGTATGTATATATTTACCACGTAGGTAAATTCCATAAGTTATAAAACTCTTTTCATTATATGTTACATTTTATCATCTTATTTTAGATGATTATTCCCATTAGTTGTATTATATTATACAACTTATATTAAGATTATTATCCTAATATTATGTAACATTTTATGTTGTAATATTTACAACTCCTAAGGTTTATTCCATAAATACCTTAGTTTATAAATCTCATTTATTTATAATTTGTCACATTATTTAATGTGAATATCCTCACTTATATTAATTCCACCTAAAAACCACCTTATACCATGTAATTGTTATAACATTTATAACATTATAGAACATAGTCTAAAATTCATTTTCCAACTTTATTATTTCGGTACAGCACTATAGTTTATTTAAATCCCATTTTGACCACATAACATTATGTAATGTTATACCATATACTAATATCATATAATATGATATCTTTATTTCCTTAAATTTATAACCTATAGTCTTTATACAAAACTATTATATATTGCCGCATAGGCACATATATTAAACCTTATTCTTTTTCATATTCCATAGTTTCCTTTATTTATAAAATCACCCCATAATTTATACCATGTTATATATATCATATAATATAACATTTTAAACCTAATAATTATATAGCCTATGGTTATATATGCTATAAATTTCCGAACAGACCCCATGTCTATTCTAATTTATTTTTCAACCCTTCCACTTTCTATAATTGCCATTTGGCCCAATTTTATAACATAGTTTTATAATATCATCAAACTATATTATACATATATCTTATTATATACTCATATAATTCTAAAAATCACCAAATTTCACCCAAGGGTTATAAATATCCTTATTAACCCATATACTTTCGGTATTTGCTATACCACCACATATATTCCTCCAAAGTGTCATAATGACATAATAACTATATATTATACATATATAGTTTATCTTAATTCCAAAACCAACCAAATAAATTCCTAAAAATTCCTAATAACCATGGGTGTTTATAATACCATTTTACACCCTTAATTTTCGGTAATAACATATTCACCACATGTTATAAAATTGTTACACTTAAATACTTATCTTACTAAAACCTTAAATAAGTTATCTAATTATAATTTGGTCAAAACCTACCATATGGTCAAGGTTGACCACCTTAATATTTCCTTGACCATTAATTCCTTATAATTACGGTTTATAACCATATTTTTCAGAAATTACCATTTAACCACCAAAACTTTATAAAATCTTATAATTTTTTATAAACTCATTTAAACCTCTAATTTTCGGCTTTATTATTATATAGCCCCCAAATTTAATTTAATTTCACTTTAACCCCTTATAATATGCGGTAATGCATATATACCACTTAAACTTAAATAAAACCTTATAAATGCATAAATAAAATGGCCTAAAGTGCATGGCCTTATTACAAACATTAGCTTAAAAAAACATAAATGTCCAAAAATGCATTAAACTCTCGGCCCTTACACATATTTTTTCCATATTTACCAATTTTCCACATAATGTCTTAAATTTGACAATTATGTTAATTAATTAGTTAGATAAATTTACAAAACCATTCCTTAATCACCTAAGGTCAAATAAGACCTTATTAACCCATTCACTCACGGCACAAATTATACACATATGATAATTACATATTAATATACCAAGTGAAGGTTTAAGTGATTTATACCTTGTTTTTGCATAGTTTGGCCTTGTTTGATTTCGGTGCTTAGGAATAAAATTTCCACAGCTTCTTTTACATGTTTTCAAACAGCAATTAAGGCATAGTTAGTCTCCAAGCAAGATCTAACCATAAGAAGTGTTTTAATGTATATTTCAAGGTAAAATTTACCTTAGAATACCAAGGTACCAAGGGTTGTCTTTGGCCTAAATATACAGAAGGTAAAGAGCATCAAAGAGCTACTAAACCAAGGCTTAAAACCGACATAACTCAAATTCGAAGATGGCTAATTTTTACCTTGTTTAAAATGCCAAAATTGGTGTTTTTGGCTTGGATCTGGCTATACCTTGAAGCTCTTGATAGATCCACTGAATAATTATGTTAAGAAGAAGATTATAAGGCTATGAGAACAGGTTTTACAACCGGATCTAAAGAGAATCAAAAGAGAATCAAAAGATAACTGCTTAAAGCACATTTTTGTACCTTAAGAACAAGTTTAGCTTTCTCCACCTTCTTCCCTTGTTAATGCCGAGATTCCTCCTTCATTTAACCTCCAATACAACCTAGATCCATGGATGGAAATGGTTGATGCTTAGATCCACCGAAAGAGGAAAGATTTGTGAAGAAATTGAACATAAAATGACTAATTAAGCTTACCTAGGTAGCAAGGTTCTTCTATGTTCTTTGAGAGTTAGCCACGGTTTGGAGAAGCCAAAGAGAGAGTGAGGAGGCCCTGTGTCGGCTGGGAAGCAAGGCAAATGAGAAAGGTAGGTCAAATTTGCCTTAAAACACATTTTTTTGCTTTGTTTAATATATTTGGTGTTTAATGACTCACCATGTATTATTGGCATCGGTTATTGAAGGGGAAAGGAGCCTCACACGGTTTTTGAAGCCTTAATCAATCAAGGAGCAAGTGTGTATAGTTTAGACTATAATATTAGAAAGGTGAAAGTAGTCTCCTTAAATTAAGGAGTGGTGTTGGAGGCTTGTCTTTTGTGCTTGCAAGTGGCGATTTTAAGCTCCCTTGCTTGTGGCTGTCGACCTCATGTGGTCCAAGGGGTCAAACTTTGACCTCTTGACCATTCTTAGTCAATGTTGACTCAAACGGGCCCCCTCTTAGGGTTTTATTAATATTTTAATATTAAATTTGTAAAAATTTGTAAATTTCTGGAATTAAATTCCTAATATAATATAATATGATATATTATCATATTTAAAGGTAATTATGACCTTTAAGCCCATTAAAAACCAATTTAGAAGGCAATTACACAAAAACGTGCTTTAAGGAGTTTTAGTGCACATTTTGTGTCGCAAGGTGTTTCTGAGCTCTATTTTCTTTGAGAACAGCTTTGTTGTGTTTCTTACATGATATTTGATCATGGTATCCAATTTTATATCATTTAGAGGTCATTAGACCTTTAAGGTATTCTTAGAGCACATTTTTGCCCTACTTGACCTTGAAGCATGTAAATGCTTGTTCTTTGTGTTGGAGTGTTGTCCAAAGATTGTAGTATGTTTAGTTATGTGTTAATAAGCTTAGGAAAAAGTTTTAGGTCCTAAGAAGTTCATTTGGGTATTTATTTACCCTAAACAGTCAAAGGGTGCAATATCTTGCTTTGTATTGACCATTGTTGTTCTCAGTTGACTTTTAAGGCATGTTTAGGCCTTAATCAATGCGATTAGATGTTTAATCCATATTTTATTAGTTTGGGTATTTCAATCTACCCCCCTTAAAAAGACTTCGTCTCGAAGTCACTTAATCAAATAGGTAAATATATAAATGTATAACTTCCCATTATTCCCATAATGTATCTAGTGATATATCATTTACACACATCGTATTGTGCCTATACAGCACATAGCCATCACTTTGTGGCATTATTTCAATCATATATGGATATAGGTGATCCATCAGCACCATCATTTCCTATCAGTTCTACAACCCTGACAACCTCCCCTAGGTGTCCATAACATACATCGTTCCACATTCCATATCTAATGATTCATTTCGTATCTAGGCGATACCAATTAATCATTATACAAGCAATATATATATATTATCACAAGTAGCATCAAATAGTCCACACTGGGTGTAAATACAACATTCGAACAAGTATCTTATAATACTACATACAATGCACATCACACACAAACATACCAAACAATGTACACCCCCGCGACCAAACATACCACCAAAACCCATGTTCCCCGCACACCACCAATTCACTGTATGCAATGCATACGGAACCAATAAATAAACAAACAAACCTCGTATGCCCCGCATACCACAAACAACAAAACTTAGTGCACACACGTGCACAGCCAAGAGGTTCTACCCCCCCTTAAAAAGGGTTACGCCCCCGTACCCCACAAGTATACAACAGCCGCTCAACAAGGAGCGCGGATGCTTGGCTCTCAAAGAGTTCTCCAACTCGTGGATTATCCTCATATCAGAGAGACGGGTATGACTCTAGCCCTTCTGGGCTCCATAATACTTAAAGATGAGGCACTAAACTATTTGTGCTCTCTCCCAAGTTTGTTCTAATGGGCCCACTCGCTCCGTATGAGGTGCAGGCCCATGAACATAGGCTCTATTTGCCTCTTTTCATTGTTGTGTATCCTATCATTTGGATCACTAGCATACATGCGTGTGTCTTCTCTCACTGATATTCAGCTTGAGGTATCCTATGACATTGGCTATTGTTAGTATTTAGTGCTCTTTGCACTTGTCTTTGTAATACTAAGACGTACCAGCCTACATGTCCACAGAGATGATGATTGTCATCCGTGTCTCCTGGTGGTTTTGTTCCGGAGTAACACACTGTTGTAGTTCTATGATACACACTCTTGTTGATATCCATTACATCTTCCTGTATTCCCACTAGATTAATAACTACACAAGTGCAATACCAAAACACTCAGTCGTACAGAGTGCAGAGGCGTAAACTCTCAGCAGCTAATATCTAATGAGTCAAACAGTTAAGATGAGCGAATTATCCTAGGAGTGGTACATTCCAAATCCATTGTTCCTTGCTTAAGGTATCTGCTAGTATTTAGCTTTATCTCTCACTATTGCGTAATCACGCGTTTTTGTCCACATCATCTGGTAGATTTCCTCTGGATTGCAAGAATTTGCTCGGTCCTTATGAGGGTTCTACATAATTTCATCCATAGTGGGTTTCCATGTTTCTTTCCTTAGTGTTCACATCCTTGAAAGGTTTCCCTGTCTTCACTGTATACTATTTACTGCTCTGTTGTGTTGAAAGTTCTTGATTTCTCTAGCCCGTTGCTTTAACTGCGGCTCTTCTCGTCCACCTTCGAGGTAATCTGTCTTACTGTCCGTAGTACGGAGTTGACTACTTCTCGTGTTCCTAACACTATTGTCTACTTGCATGGGGTACCGTACTGATACATTACTACTTACCCGAACTCATAAATAAGTCTGTCAGGCCCACATGCTCCTATCGGAGTGCGGTCGTCCCATGTCTTCGTTTAGTAAACTGGTAATGTCTGTCACACGGGTATTGTGAAGTATTCTGTTGTCAATCTCCCTTTGATGGATATCCTTTTTTTTCTGTTTTTTTTCCTTTTTTTTCAGTTCATGTTGTCGGTTATCTTGTAATAAGTGCTATTGCCTTAGTGGCATCAGTGGTAATTCGTGCCATAAACCATAAGCCATAACGCCGGCTTGTAAGTAAAATCTGTGCTATACTTAGCAAACTTGGTTCTCTTAATTCGATTTCGTTGAGTACAACACATGTTCCTTTTCTCCCTGTTTATCCTGACCATAACTCATCCATAGTTCATATTCGTTCCCTCATCCGTTTAATTGGATGTATTGCAGATTGCATAATAGCTTGAGCAACTTGGCTCTCCACTTCCCTACCATCCTCACTGACGGTGGTGCATCTACAAAGGGTATGCTTGTCCATAAGGACTAAACATTCATCACTGGTGGTGATTAGCGTTAAATGCGGGTATACACTGATGGTATTTGGCTAATAAGCCCTGTCTGAAAATTCCCGAATGGTTAAACTGATGTGGTTTACAATCACAATGGCTGTATAATTTCTCCAGTTGCAGTGGTTGGACTAACGGTCCTTCCAAAGTTGCATAGGTTTCTAAGTTTGTATGAGAAATATGAAAATAATTTTTTTTGGTATATACATAATAAAAACTAAAAAGTAGTACTAGTTGCAGTTGTAGCACTTGCTCTGTCAAGTGCGCAATGCAGATGGAAATTTCAGTGGTTTACTTGTCATAGCGCTTGCAATAGCAAGTGCGCCATGCAGGTGGAAATTTTGGTTCAGTAATCACCGGTCTCATTGACTCTGTGTCGTCCAGTATGGCTACATGATAATGTAAGCGTTAACATCCTGTTCATATATATAATCAGTCAAGGTTCCAAGGTACTCGCATCGAGTCCACAAAACTAGTCTCAAAAGTCATACACAAAAGGCAAGTGGTCAATGACGCACTCCCACATATTTATAACATATCTCTGTCTAACATCCAAGGTAGTACATAACAAGGTAAACAATAGTCTTCCACCAGCGGTCTCACGGAGTTCAGGGTACTCATGCCCTATCTACTCCCTTGCCCTTCTGGGCTCCAGCATCAGTAGATGTCTGGCCATCCTGACCGCCTCGTGGTACTCTAGATCCTCCAGCTGAGGTCTTCTGAGTATTCCTTGGTGGCCTGTAATTACGACTCTCAGGGTTCATCCAGCACTCGAACTCCCGGTGGCCCTCTTTCTTGCAGCACCGACACTCAACTTTGCGGCCCTCGCAGTCGACCCCAGGATGGTCTTTCCCACAACGCTTACAATAGAAATGGCGCTGGGGCTGTCTGGTGCCTGATGGTAGCATTTAGTTTTAGTTACAATCTGATGATATAAAGGTTAAAGTCACAATTGAATTTAAGAGGTAGGTGTTCTCACCCTTAGGAGGTGCAGATCTCAGAGGCTGAGCATCTATAGCTGGGCCGGTCAACCTAAGGACGGGCTCTTTCCCCTTTGCTCCCTGGTGACCCTGCTGCCCTTTCTTTTTAAAGAATTTCCTGTTTAAGGTTCCGGGTTAGCATTCATAAGGTATTTAATATGATAAACAATTTGGAATGGGATAAGTCCTTACTTTCTCTTCTTCTGGCCATCGCCTGGAGATGCTCCTCCACCCTCAGACTCTCCCTCAGGGTTCTTCCTTTTCTTTGCCCCTAGAGTCTCTTCCCGAGTCTGGAGCATTAGCCCAGTCCTCGAGGCAGCGTCATAACACTCCTGGAATCTCATTGGTAAGTTCTCACAAGGTTAATTGGTAATGTAGTAAGTAAATTATGACTTTCATGTTAATACCTGGATGGTAGTGTAGAGGGTAGCACCCATCGCCATTTGGATGCGAAACAACAATCCCCCCGGAACTTCTCGACCTTCACGGTCTCTGAGTAATCAACACCGGGGATAAAGTCCAGCACCAATGAATCGAGCATAGTACTCATCCACGGTCAGACTCCCTGGGATAATGTCTCGAACTCATGGCGCTTCTTCTGCTTAAGATGTGCCGGATATAGTACTTCCCTCTCAGTAACTCGACAAAGGCAGCCCACGAAAAGTCGGGCGTAGCCAGGTGATGGTCCTTGACCAACCTCCACCAAGTGCTGGCTGCATCCTTCAGATGGAAAGCAGCAATGACAACCTTCTGGTTAGCAGGTACTTGTAAAGCCTCGTAGGCCTTCTCATGTTCAACTATGAATTTCTCCAAAGCTACGGGGTCTGGCACCCCTGAATATGTAGGTGGTCGGGTCTCGGTCACTGATTTCAGCCAGTTCGTTTCCCTGGGTTGTGGCGGGTGGGCTGGTGCTCCTCCAATCTGAGTACCAAGCTGTGCGAGAATGGCAGCAATCGTCTCAGCAACTCCTGGAACCACGGGGTCACCGCCTCCACCTCTACCAGTACCACGCCCTCTAGTTCCCCCAGACATCTGTAGTACAGTATGTCACATAAATACTTGGTAATTTACCGTACACAACCAGTAGATATTGAATTGCCTCTAAGGCTAATATGTCCCACAATCTGTGTTACTAGACACAATATCTTTTAAGACGAGTCGTCTCGTACCTCACCAGCGTTTCCCGTAATTTCCCAAGTCCTATGCTCACTGTCTTAACCTATTTTCCTCGTCATCAGAGCGGTACTCCGCTCTGATACCACTTTTGTAACACCCCTCTCCATAATCACGCAATAATCACTCACGTAGCAATAAATAAAACGTCTTACAGCGGAAGAATAAATAAATAAAACAATACTCACTCGGGTGTCACCGGCCATTACTCGCCCATGCGAGCAACGAAGCCAAACTACTTCCAACTTCCAACATATACAAACTGCTAACCGCCGTGATAACGAGAAACTCCTATACATCATACTAGTCCATAAATCATAAACATCGACAAGTGAGCATCTACCCAAACCTGAATATACATAACCGTACCATTTTACAACTCCATGTGCGGTAATTAAAATAAACTCTAATTACCCTGTTCCCGCACTTCGGCTCCGGCGATAATCAACAACCTGCATATGGTGTAGTATCAGCGATAGACGCTGAGTATGCCGGGCCTGGACCCTATTGGTCACTTAGTCATTTTAACCATCTTATTTTTAGATTGGTTTCATGCTTTACCATTTTATAGTTATAATCAATACTGTATACACATGTATAATACACATCCATCCAAACATTCATAACCACTTAACCATCCATCCAATTCAAACAGTCATAAAATCTCACAACAACAATTGTATATCGAACGTATCGAAATAATAACAGTATAATGTACAATGTACAATCGCCGTAGCGTTCACCATCCATTGTTAATTTAATTTAATTTGGCCTTCAAGGCCCCATCCATATGTACAATGTACAATCGCCGTAGTGTACAATTTTCATATCTAATTTACCTTAGCCTTGTAGGCTCCATCCAACCATGTTTAATTAATACCAGTAGGGCGTCATGTTAAAACAACCCGATAACCTCACCATGGACAGTAGTCCTCCCGTACACACAAAGGTGCTCATTTCGCCAGAGGTCCGGAGGCCCCTGACTATTCTCTTATGTCTCGTAAGACGTCCATATAAAGGCCGTAGCCACCTGACCCATGATCCAGTTTGAGCTCGTTGGGTATAAACCTGGAGCGGAATCCAATCGGAAACCCCTCAGTGATCACAAATGCGCAACCAAGTAGTTCGTAAACCACCGGGATTCCTCACCTCAACTCATACCATCTCTCTCTCATAATGTTTAAGATATGCTCTTAGTCTTATGGAGAATATAATTATTAATTAGCTGCCCAATGGGTCTCACGCATACCTAGAAAGAATCTAGGTTATATTCATGTTCGAGATCCATGCTCTAGAGACCGACAATGTCGTGACTCGTCCCTAAGTGTTTTACTTAGGTTACCATATACTTAATATTAATACTATGGTATTATATCAAGTAACCGTCATGTCATCACATTAACGTATATGTATGTTTATATAAGTCGATCTATAGTCGACGTAGTGTTAGTCCCGTAGGACGCTCGTGCATAAATAAATAATGCAGTAACACCTAACCACATACATGTATCCACACACATAACACACAAGTTATATCAACCAAATCCGAGCCCAAGGAGTTTCCTTAGGACAACTCGGATCAAACCCCTTTACATACCGTTCACCAAGACCTAGGATGCGCAGTGTAGTCCACTAGCTCGTCCAGCGTCCTTGTCTGAAGTATGATCTAAACGGTATTAAAACTATAAGTCAGTCTCCATGACTGACTACATCCGGTATTTCCAAATAACAAGTAACCCCGACAGTTCATCCCCGAATTTCTACAGTTATTTGTTACGGGTTTCTCTAAACCGGTCGGCTTGTTACTAAAACTCGTATGTCAAAACATTTCGACTGTTAAGTTTAATTCATTTATTTCTTTGATCTTATCCATCCTTTAATACATTTTTCCTGTGTATGTATATATTTACCACATAGGTAAATTCCATAAGTTATAAAACTCTTTTCATTATATGTTACATTTTATCATCTTATTTTAGATGATTATTCCCATTAGTTGTATTATATTATACAACTTATATTAAGATTATTATCCTAATATTATGTAACATTTTATGTTGTAATATTTACAACTCCTAAGGTTTATTCCATAAATACCTTAGTTTATAAATCTCATTTATTTATAATTTGTCACATTATTTAATGTGAATATCCTCACTTATATTAATTCCACCTAAAAACCACCTTATACCATGTAATTGTTATAACATTTATAACATTATAGAACATAGTCTAAAATTCATTTCCAACTTTATTATTTCGGTACAGCACTATAGTTTATTTAAATTCCATTTTGACCACATAACATTATGTAATGTTATACCATATACTAATATCATATAATATGATATCTTTATTTCCTTAAATTTATAACCTATAGTCTTTATACAAAACTATTATATATTGCCGCATAGGCACATATATTAAACCTTATTCTTTTTCATATTCCATAGTTTCCTTTATTTATAAAATCACCCCATAATTTATACCATGTTATATATATCATATAATATAACATTTTAAACCTTAATAATTATATAGCCTATGGTTATATATGCTATAAATTTCCGAACAGACCCCATGTCTATTCTAATTTATTTTTCAACCCTTCCACTTTCTATAATTGCCATTTGGCCCAATTTTATAACATATAGTTTTATAATATCATCAAACTATATATTATACATATATCTTATTATATACTCTTATATAATTCTAAAAATCACCAAATTTCACCCAAGGGTTATAAATATCCTTATTAACCCATATACTTTCGGTATTTGCTATACCACCACATATATTCCTCCAAAGTGTCATAATGACATAATAACTATATATTATACATATATAGTTTATCTTAATTCCAAAACCAACCAAATAAATTCCTAAAAATTCCTAATAACCCATGGGTGTTTATAATACCATTTTACACCCTTAATTTTCGGTAATAACATATTCACCACATATGTTATAAAATTGTTACACTTAAATACTTATCTTACTATAAAACCTTAAATAAGTTATCTAACTTATTTAATTTGGTCAAAACCTACCATATGGTCAAGGTTGACCACCTTAATATTTCCTTGACCATTAATTCCTTATAATTACGGTTTATAACCATATTTTTCAGAAATTACCATTTAACCACCAAAACTTTATAAAATCTTATAATTTTTTTATAAACTCATTTAAACCTCTAATTTTCAGCTTTATTATTATATAGCCCCCAAATTTAATTTAATTTCACTTTAACCCCTTATAATATGCGGTAATGCATATATACCACTTAAACTTAAATAAAACCTTATAAATGCATAAATAAAATGGCCTAAAGTGCATGGCCTTATTACAAACATTAGCTTAAAAAAACATAAATGTCCAAAAATGCATTAAACTCTCGGCCCTTACACATATTTTTTCCATATTTACCAATTTTCCACATAATGTCTTAAATTTGACAATTATGTTAATTAATTAGTTAGATAAATTTACAAAACCATTCCTTAATCATCTAAGGTCAAAATAAGACCTTATTAACCCATTCACTCACGGCACAAATTATACACATATGTATAATTACATATTAATATACCAAGTGAAGGTTTAAGTGATTTATACCTTGTTTTTGCATAGTTTTGGCCTTGTTTGATTTCGGCTGCTTAGGAATAAAATTTCCACAGCTTCTTTTACATGTTTTCAAACAGCAATTAAGGCATAGTTAGTCTCCAAGCAAGATCTAACCATAAGAAGTGTTTTAATGTATATTTCAAGGTAAAATTTACCTTAGAATACCAAGGTATCCAAGGGTTGTCTTTGGCCTAAATATACAGAAGGTAAAGAGCATAAAAAGAGCTACTAAACCAAGGCTTAAAACCGACATAACTCAAATTCGAAGATGGCTAATTTTTACCTTGTTTAAAATGCCAAAAATGGTGTTTTTGGCTTGGATCTGGCTATACCTTGAAGCTCTTGATAGATCCACTGAATAATTATGTTAAGAAGAAGATTATAAGTCTATGAGAACAGGTGTTACAACCGGATCTAAAGAGAATCAAAAGATAACTGCTTAAAGCACATTTTTGTACCTTAAGAACAAGTTTAGCTTTCTCCACCTTCTTCCCTTGTTAATGCCGAGATTCCTCCTTCATTTAACCTCCAAGACAACCTAGATCCATGGATGGAAATGGTTGATGCTTAGATCCACCGAAAGAGGAAAGATTTGTGAAGAAATTGAACATAAAATGACTAATTAAGCTTACCTAGGTAGCAAGGTGTTCTTCTATGTTCTTTGAGAGTTAGCCACGGTTTGGAGAAGCCAAAGAGAGAGTGAGGAGGCCCTGTGTCGGCTGGGAAGCAAGGCAAATGAGAAAGGTAGGTCAAATTTGCCTTAAAACACATTTTTTTGCTTTGTTTAATATATTTGGTGTTTAATGACTCACCATGTATTATTGGCATCAGTTATTGAAGGGGAAAGGAGCCTCACACGGTTTTTGAAGCCTTAATCAATCAAGGAGCAAGTGCGTATAGTTTAGACTATAATATTAGAAAGGTGAAAGTAGTCTCCTTAAATTAAGGAGTGGTGTTGGAGGCTTGTCTTTTGTGCTTGCAAGTGGCGATTTTAAGCTCCCTTGCTTGTGGCTGTCGACCTCATGTGGTCCAAGGGGTCAAACTTGACCTCTTGACCATTCTTAGTCAATGTTGACTCAAACAGGCCCCCTCTTAGGGTTTTTATTAATATTCTAATATTAAATTTGTAAAAATTTGTAAATTTATGGAATTAAATTCCTAATATAATATAATATGATATATTATCATATTTAAAGGTAATTATGACCTTTAAGCCCATTAAAAACCAATTTAGAAGGCAATTACACAAAAACGTGCTTTAAGGAGTTTTAGTGCACATTTTGTGTCGCAAGGTGTTTCTGAGCTCTATTTTCTTTGAGAACAGCTTTGTTGTGTTTCTTACATGATATTTGATCATGGTATCCAATTTTATATCATTTAGAGGTCATTAGACCTTTAAGGTATTCTTAGAGCACATTTTTGCCCTACTTGACCTTGAAGCATGTAAATGCTTGTTCTTTGTGTTGGAGTGTTGTCCAAAGATTTTAGTATGTTTAGTTATGTGTTAATAAGCTTAGGACAAAGTTTTAGGTCCTAAGAAGTTCATTTGGGTATTTATTTACCCTAAACAGTCAAAGGGTGCAATATCTTGCTTTGTATTGACCACTGTTTTTCTCAGTTGACTTTTAAGACATGTTTAGGCCTTAATCAGTGCGATTAGATGTTTAATCCATATTTTATTAGTTTGGGGTATTTCACCTATAATCCACCCTCGCATAAGTTTGTGGTAAGATTAACTTTAACTAGTATTAAAACAAAATATTCAATGTTCTTAAACCTCTGATTCACCTTTTGAAAAACCTTTGATTCACTTTTCTTAAACCTCTGATTCAATTTTCTTGAACCTCTTATTCACCTTAGTTAACAATCTCTGTTTATGAGAATCACTTTTCTTAAAACTCTAATTCACTTTTCTTAAACTCATGATTTATTTTAAAAAATCTCTAATTCACATTTCTTAAACCTCTTAATCACTTTAGTTAAAACAATCTATGCTTACAAGATTCACTCTTATTAGTTTGATTCACTTTGTAACAACTAGAAATTCACTTTTTAAAAACCTTTGATTCACTTTTCTAAAACCTCTGATTCACTCTAGTCAAACAATCAAAAACACTTTAGTTAAACAATATCTGTTTATGGTTTTTTTTAACCTCTTATTCACTTTTAAGCAACTCTCTGATTCACTTTTCAATAACCTTTGATTCACTTTTTAACAACCTTTGATTCACTTTTTTTAAACTTAAGATTCTCAATTAATCTTAAAAAATATGTACATACAAAAAATAAAAAAATAAAATAAAATTTATCAAAACATATTCATGATGTATCTTGTTTTGAAGAGTACGAAAATGATGAACAATGGTATAATTTGTTTTATTTTTGCACTTATATTTTGTAAGTTATGACATTAAAAAAAAACTCTCTCTCCTACTCACCTACTCCTCTCCCCCTACACGTGTGACTTCCCTCTTATCCCCTCTTTTTTTTCTTTTTCCTTTATTTCCCTCTAATAAAGTGCTGACATGTAGCATATGTCCATATTAGAAGATGGCGCAACAGCCATATTCGAATTCGCGATCCCATTACGCTGAAGCCAAAAAGTTCATAGGCAAAAGCTAACTTTACAAACTATGGTTCCATTCTTCCAAGCGAATAGAAGATTAATGTGGTGCTGCTTAAAAGTGAAGGACACATGTCAATATATTATTTGATGCTCATTCAACTATGGTACACTTGTCAAGTTGATATTTGTTAACTAAAGTAAGCTTTATGATAAAGCTTCAAAACCAAGCTTTTTGACAAAAGTTCGAACGGGCCTATGATGGACTGGAACAACAAATACACACTGACTATCAGTAGTAGAGGGTATTCAAGTTACATCTTCATTCTTAAGCTACGCAACCAAATACTAAAACATGTCATCAAAGAAGAGAAACATAAGTGTATGTGAAGAGACAAAGTACAAAGTAATAAGGAGAGAAAGGGAACTCTAGGTGAGTGGTTTAGAGCTCCAATCTCATCTCAAAGATCTCTAGGCTCCTCTAGAGTATCTTACCTTGTTATCTCCCTTTAAATTTGTACCCTGTCAGTCATTATAAGAGTTTATTGGCTCTGTTGAATACAAAAGTAAAATGGCTATATAATGCAAGCATTGGCTTGTTCAACTTGTCACCTCCAACCCCTTGTCAATCTTCATCCGCCAGCGAGAGTTAACTTAATTACTTGTGGTAATTAAAGTTAGCCAAAACGATAGAGAATTATTCATAAGTTAGATGTTTGATCAAGGCGAATGTATTTGTACACTTTTTGATATAGCGCAGTTTTTGCTTGCAATGTTCTAATGAAACAATAAAAATACATTGAATTTTCTCTAAATGTATTTTTAAATTGTCCACATTATTGAATGTATATATTATCTCTATCTTTCGTATATAATGACTCTTTATTATTAAACAAGCTCAAGAGAATATATAGAAACACTCTCTTTGTGTATCCTGCTCCTCAATTTACATCAAATATGAATCCTTTCGTTTTTTCTTCTTTGCAATTTTTAAAGAACATAAAGTAATTGACTTTTTCTTTTGTAAACATCGAGAGATAACAGAAGTGGAACATATATAGAATCAGCCACAATCACAATGATGACTTGCAATTACATACAGCATAGAAGTAGAGTAGGCTGCACAAACAAACTTACAAACAGACTACCCTTCAAAGGGTAATAGATGATGATACACGCATGGCATTTGGTGCCTTTAATAAAGGCCTAGTGCCATCTTATTTACTGATAAAAAATGCGCTCATAGATAGTAGTATATAAATGATGATAGTTATGTATAATAACGAGTCTTGTTTTCTGTCTTTCAGGAGTATATTAATTAGCGGCAGCAGTATAGACAACCTTGACGTTGTCTCCATCAATTTCGCATACGCAGCCATTGCCACACTCAAAGACCTTCTTCTTCTCTGCATCAGAACCTTCTTCCTTTGTGAAAGTGCATGCATACCCTTCCTCACAGTGGCAGAATGCCTCAGATGCTTCAGTTACCTCCTTTGCTTGGAAGGTTTGTGCATCAGTTTGCTCTCTGTGTTCATGATTACATATGGAAGATATGTATATAAATTAAACCACTGACCTATAAGGGCAAAACTATTGTAAGTGTACTGAATATAACGACGTCGAATTGAACATACACGACGGTACAGCAGCAACCGCTATCCTCAGTGCACTTGTAGAAGGGTTTGTTGGCTTCCTGAAGCTGATCGGCATCCATTTTGACGATCACACAAGCCCATCCAGAGCCAGCCTTGCAGTTGCAGGTCTTTTGTTCACTATATATATAAAAAACCAAATATATGATATACACTCAACATCATCAGTGTTATTAGAGTTTGGACACTAAAAACATTATATACCCACCCGCAAACCTCAGTCGCAGCGCAGCAGGTTGTTTTTGCCTCCATTTTGATCGTTGGTACAATTTCTAGGGAAAGAGAGGAGTTTCTGAAGAATTTTCTATCCTTGGTTTCTCTTGTTGCTTTAATGGTGTCTGTCATTTTGTGTGTTGTGTTCTCCTTTATATATAGCTGCATTTGTAATGTCTGCACATCCTAAGATATTAATATTATACACTCCTTTGTCTCATCAGTTGGGCATTGCTGTTCTCAAAACATATAAAAAAATGACTTCAGAATTGACATTAATACGTCAAATTGCGCTTGAAAAGCTACTACTATATTAGTATCCCCATTTGTTTATGTCAAGATTCCCCAAAAGTAGTTAGTCATAGTTGCCGCCCATTATTCACTGACAAATGGCAAAATTTGAAACGCTATGCATAGTGTAGATTATGAAAGCGAAACGGATTGTGATATAGATTAGCAGATTTCACAAGTAACCCATGACAGAACGAAACGTTTCTACCAGGCCGATACTATCTATCAAGGGAGCATCACGCGTTTTTATAAGGGAATATAAGTGACTGTCAGTGTCACCTTCCTTAATTCATACGTTTCTTGTACGCTATTTAAGCTATGAAACGCAACGGCTTCAGTTTTTTACGATGGTGATTATAATAATTACGCGTTTCGTCGAAAATTCACAAGATAGAGACATTGATGATAACTGATGATTCCATTTGCTTCTGACAACTGTTTGGATATATCTCCAAATTAACAATTGTTTAGTGCTTAGCCACCCATAATTTTCTTATTTTTTGATGAATTAATTTACCATGATCATGATGAAAACTTCTTCCATACTACTTTATGAAACATTACGACTGTTCAACATTAATGTCCGCCCCATTTTACCTTAATTTAACCATTGATACATAAATTTACATTTTTAGCGTCAACGAAATTGTTTTTTTTTTTTTACAAACGGCGATGCAAAGACAGCTAAATTAATGAGTTACATCAAAAGGCATAGCCTGAAACAGACCAGCGCGAACACAAGATTACATCAAAGTAAAACAAAATAAGGAAAAGGACTCCTTGCTCTTCGAGTTACAACAATAAACCATCTACTAGACAAGTATATTTGAGTGCAACTTCCTCCTAGATTGGAGTCTTTGTTGAACAAAACTTCAAGCAAAATGAGACTTTGAAGTCCGATTAGAAAACATGGCGTTGAAAGTTTGAGCAGCTCTGCAAGCCTGATTCACAGCAAGACTTTGCTGTCATCCAAATCGATTATCGCTTGAAAATCTTAACTGCTTTAATTCTGAGACCTCCGTGTCCTTAAGGCCAGTGATTCATCGTTCGTTTGGACCTTGAAAAATCTCCTTATTCAACGACCATGATGTTTACTGCTACCCACCATTCTGGCTTTCTTGAGCCTGTTAATGCAAAAGTTTTGATTGACCAAACTGAGTAACTGACACAGAGATCTGAGTCTTGACCTCGCCTAGGGAGGTACCTTACCGATCAAGGTATTGAACTGACAAGAGAAGATCTCGCCATGTCTAACTGTCTCATAATATATTCTGCATAGATTTTATCTTTAGTAGATAATCTAGAGAATATCTTTTCTGTTTAATATCTAAGTCGGTTACTGAGATTTTATCTTTAAAGAAATTATATCTTTAAAGATATTATTTTAGGAAAATCGATAACTATATATGGGAGATGTTAAGAGAAGGTATGAGATGGTTTTTGGGGCAGAAAAAGAGAGAGAATAAGCTGGTGAGTTTAGAGAAGAATCTCGTGATTGTAATTCAATTAGGGTTTTGTGAGGCTGAGTTGAATTACGTGTTTGCTCAACTGAGATTGTGTTCTCAAGGAGCGTGTGGGTGTATTGCTCTTCAACATATGTCAATGTGACGTGATTTCCACTTAAACACAATATCCTTTGCTTTCAATTTCGTGTTCTTAGTGAGTCCGCTACTCAGGTACTATGGTCTCGATTCTCATTCAACTAAAGAACTTTCAGTGAAGGCTCACGTGAAATTATCGTCTTCTATCTCAATTCTATCTCTCGTTATGTCCGTTCTTGGTGAGACTGTAACACAATCACAATGTTCTTCGTGAGTAACTGACTCAAGAAGAACAGAGTAGGAAATTACAATTGGTATCAGAGCAGGTTCCCTTTCAGCAATTGAAGAGAAATCTTCAGGGGTGATCAAAGATGAATTTCTATAATGTCAAAGCGCCAAATCTCACTAAATTCAACTATGCTTGCTGGAGTGAACAGATGGGTGATCAGCTCATGTCAATCGACTGTGATTTGTGGACAGTTGTTATTGAAGGAGACTTGGTTCCACAGGTGATTAAAGCGGGTGTTTCTAAACCAAAACCTAAAAAGGATTGGAATGACACTGATAAGAAATTACTGAGCAAAAATAAGCAAGCTTTGCGAGTAATTGTCTCATCTTTGTCTGAGGGTGATCAACAAAAGGTACTTGGAATTCGCACCGCTAAAGAAGTCTGGAGCTTCCTCAAAACAGCTTATGAAGGAACTGATTCCATCAGAAAGGCTAAAGGTAAACAATTTAGAAAGAAATTTGAAAATTTCAAGATGCAAGAGGGTGAGTCTATAACTCAGACCTTGGTAAGGTTTGAGAAAATTCTGGGAGATCTTAAAGCTGTTGGGGTAACACTCTCAAATGAGGTTATTAACGAGAGATGCCTTGACAGTCTAGGAAAAGCGTGGCTAAGTTATACCACCTTGCTCGAAACTACACGAGATTTGTCAGATTTGTCGCTAGAAGAACTCAGTTCTGAACTCATGGTCTATGAAGGGAAGATGAGAGGTGAGATTGTTACTCAAACTAAGGATCTGGCTCTAAACGTACGTGAAACTACCATAGAATCAGAAGATGAGGATTTTGATGTAGATGAGGAAATTACTGAGATTATGAACAGAATTAAAAGGCTACTTGGTGGACAACGAGAATCGAAACGACAACATGATCGGTACAAGTCAAAGAAAGAACCACTTATATGTTTTAAGTGTAACAAGCCCGGTCATATCGTCAAGAATTGTCCTTTACAGCAGAAAGAAAATTCTCAGACGAGGGTAAAAAAACTCCCACACACAGCGACAATGGCATGGGGATATGACATCTCAGTCACAGACTCAGAACCAGAGGAGGAAACTCAGATGTGCATGACGACAGTTACTCATGAAGACGATGAAGTCAATATTGAGTACTTCATAAAGGAGAAGGATAACTTAAAGGAGACACTCGAGGAAGAAGAGATGCTTACTAAATTAACCTCTGCACTCTCTGAGATAAATATGTTGAAGCATCAGTATGTTACTGAGATCAGAGAACTCAAAGCTAAAGTGGAAGATTTGAGTAAGTCTTCGACTGAAAACGAAAACTGTGTCAAAGAGAGTTTGGATAAGCCTAGGCTCAACTTTGTTAGTCCTTTGGAGACTTGAATTCTCACTCTTCCATGTTGGGCACAAGAAGAAGTGAATTCCCTTTTAGATCGTAACAAATCACTAAAAAGGGAATGTGAAACTCTCTCGGGCATGTTAGCTAATGCAAATAGGAAGTTAGAGCTTCAGACACAGACTAATCCCACATGGTATACTGGAAAGGCAAATTTGAATCAGATGTTGTTACATAACAACTCCGATAAGTGCGGATTGAGATATAAACCAGAGAAACCCACTCAGTCTAAGACAAGGAAGTTGAAGACTCAACCCGGACATTCTAAGTCAAGAATGAACTCATGTTGGTACTGTCATCAACTAGGACACAAGATAAGATGGTGTCCCAAACTGTTGAGAAAACAATTACATGAAGAATCATCAAGACGGAGTTCATATAGAGCTAGTAGATTATATACTAAAAGATGGGTTCCTATAAATCAGTCCAAGTCTGTGTCTATAACTAAGCCCAAACAAATCTGGGTCCTAAAGTCAAATCAGCCCTATCAGACTTTTCAAGAAGGTATCTCACCTCTTTCAGATTTTTCACCTTCTTCATAGTGATCAGTTCGTGACACACCATTGCCCCCTACTTATGAGGTCCATGACTTAGTTTCTTTTTGATTCGGCAAAAGGGGGAAAGATGTCTTGAACGTATATGTATATCTGTGTGTCTAAGTCTATCTGGTGTTGAACAAAGATGCAACAATTCAGGGGGAACTTTCTCCGTTCCAGACACAAGTTTTTGAGTGACGTCAATGGATGAATTCGCACAACAATGAAGTAGCGATTGAGGGGGAAAATACATCAGTTCAAGACTTAGAGTTTGCCCAATCAAAAAGGGGGAAATTGTTAATGCAAAAGTTTTGATTGACCAAACTGAGTAACTGACATAGAGATCTGAGTCTTGACCTCGCCTAGGGAGGTACCTTACCGATCAAGGTATTGAACTGACAAGAGAAGATCTCGCCATGTCTAACTGTCTCATAATATATTCTGCATAGATTTTATCTTTAGTAGATAATCTAGAGAATATCTTTTTGTTTAATATCTAAGTCGGTTACTGAGATTTTATCTTTAAAGAAATTATATCTTTAAAGATATTATTTTAGGAAAATCGATAACTATATATGGGAGATGTTAAGAGAAGGTATGAGACGGTTTTTGGGGCAGAAAAAGAGAGAGAATAAGCTGGTGAGTTTAGAGAAGAATCTCGTGATTGTAATTCAATTGGGGTTTCGTGAGGCTGAGTTGAATTACGTGTTTGCTCAACTGAGATTGTGTTCTCAAGGAGCGTGTGGGTGTATTGCTCTTCAACATATGTCAATGTGACGTGATTTCCACTTAAACACAATCTCCTTTGCTTTCAATTTCGTGTTCTTAGTGAGTCCGCTACTCAGGATCTATGGTCTCGATTCTCATTCAACTAAAGAACTTTCAGTGAAGGATCACGTGAAATTATCATCTTCTATCTCAATTCTATCTCTCGTTATGTCCGTTCTTGGTGAGACTGTAACACAATCACAATGTTCTTCATGAGTAACTGACTCAAGAAGAACAGAGTAGGAACTTACAGAGCCTCAAATGGCGTGGATCCCCAATATTCCACCCAGTCTTTTGAATACTCTTCTTGAAGACACAATCACTACGCCACAAAGAATGGGCATAATTTTGTTTGGACAGTTCCGGAAAGGGAATGGAGTAGTCTAATCTTCTTCCATACTCAAGACACATATATGAGAACTCCACTTCTTTAATCTCAACGTTTTTCTTTGTTTTAGTTTCCAAACTGTTTAGCGATAAAACAACTTCAAGTGAAATACCTTGCAATTGTCCAGAAAGTGTTGTGCTTGGCGATGTTCCAACGTTTTCTTCCAGTACTATGCCATCCGTGGGAGACAAAAAAATAACGGGGTCAACATTAGCAGACTCCTTTTTGTTTGTTGTACCTGATGCGGTTACAGGGGTTGGTTCCTAAGAAGGAGTGACCCAAGGGACAACAGGTGGAATATTAGCCGCCATCATAAATGCTAATGTCCCCAATGGCCAACAATTTTGATAGGAGATTATAAGATGTCTAATTTTGGTTGTTCATAATTTTTGTAATGAAATTTTCAATGGTTGGGACATAGCAACCATCGAAAACCTTTACATTTTTTCAGAGGTTGCTATGTGTCAAACACAAAATATTATTTTAAAAAAGCTTATTTTCGTCGGTTCTAGCCTAGAAACTGTCAAAAATAGACCTCTTATATCCTTACTGTGACCAGTTTGTTCATTATCAAACAATCGCATACTCACCCTTTCTCTCTGGTGAACACTCCTCCACCGTGATCATTACTCGGCACCATCACCTCCCCATCGCACCGTCGCCTTCCCGGCCCCGCCACCGCCTCACCGTTGCCTTCCCACCTTTGCAAAGCCCTCAGGAGCAGCACTCAACAGAATTCGAAAGAGGGTGTGTTCATCTTCGATTTTTTTTAGTTTATTTAAATTACTCATTTGATGCAAAAAATAGTTTACGCCTGCGAGGTGCTCGACAAAATACCTATACTAGTTTTAGTGATTTATATAATATATTTTAATTGTTTGTGTGAAGTAGTTGATAACTAATGATGTTTGATGGATTAAGATATTCATTTACATTAAAAAATACTTTGGTTATTTATTGTTGATTTTGATTTAATTTATGTAATATATATATAAATATATACATAAGTGTGTGTGCGTAGAATGGACCGTAAATAGATGTACGGTTAAAGAATAGAACAATGAGACAACCAATTATCTATATTATAAATATTTAGCATTTAATTGAAAATTTATATGAACCCTTACAAATGTTTGGTTGATTATTATCAGTAATGTTCATTGTAGTATGGATGGACATTCTAAAGTTCTTTTTACTTTCATGTGGTGTAGAATATGAATGAATGTGCCCTCAAAGAGGGAATTATTTTGAATGTGGATAAAGAATTTTACAAAGTGGCTATTGATTATCAGAAAAGGATGAACGAGTCTCAGATTCCATGTCCTTGTGCTCAGTGCGAACTTTACAATAAGTTATGTAGCATATATACAATTAGATTTTGTTGGGGACTTAAGTTTTGCAGATGATTGCCTCCTCAGTCAAAGTAACGCTGCAGAAAGACTTGGCGTCGCAACTCACCAGTTCGAGTACCTTTGCAGAAGCACCTGTTCACTTGTCACTGATCCGCCAAGAGGCGCGACACTTCTGAGTGGCTGCGGAAATCTTGGATGCATGTGAGCATGCACAACGTGAGAATGTGAAGCAGCAAACAACTCCACAAACTCCGATACTTGCGGAAACAAATCAAGGAGTCGCTACGTGAAGATCTCACCGAAGATTTAGGAAACAGTTAAACAAGTATATAAGCATAAGATTGTAATTAGTTTCGGTGTGTATTACTAGATTATTTAGAGAGAGAGAAACACCGCTTTGAGAGAGAAAGTATTTTGAGAGATCTTAGTGAGATAGTGTCAATTAGCTTAGGTATTTATTACCTAGAGAGCACACATATAACACTCTCCTTTACTCCCTGTGACGCATTGATCAAAGCCGAGAGTAGAGCGAGTGTTGGATGAGACAGAGTACCTCTGTCGAATCCCAAGATAGGAAGCTAGGTTGTAATTCACATTGAATTTCAATACAAGCAAAATCCTATCTTGTTAAGTTTAAACAAAAGCTTCCGCGTTATTATTTTCTGCACATATTTATTCTTCAAGCAGAGTTGGTCTGAGACTAACACCTCAGACCTACTCGGTCAGCACCCCGATCCCTTCAAGTGGTATCAGAGCCTGCGTTGGCTGACAAATCTCTCAAAATGGCAGAAATCTCAAATACCAACAACAACAACAGAATGCAAGTGGAGAACCCAAAGCTAACTTCCACAAACTATAACATGTGGAAAAATGAGATGGAGTCACACCTCCAGTCATTCAATCAACAACTCTGGACGGTAGTGACGAAAGGTAATTTCCCAGTACCTGAAGGGAAAGATCTAAGCTCCTATACTGCTGAGAGCGCAGATGTGTTGAGCTAAATGTCCAAGCCGTACGAGTCATCTACACTAGCCTCTCTCCACTCGAAAGAAGAAGAGTGTATCACATCAAGGTAGCGAAAGACATCTGGGATCATCTTCGAGCTGTTCACGAAGGAAATACTGAGCTTCAAAAGTCAAAGATACAAGAACTGAAGATGGACTACGAAAACTTCGTGGGAAAGCCTGGAAAATCCCTCAGCGACATGCTTGCATGATTCACTGAACTCACTGCTACTATGGAAGAGTTGCAGATTGGAGAGTCAAACGAAAATATCAACAACAAATTTCTGCATAGTCCGGGTGAAGAATGGACCGAGAGTGTTATCTCTACGAAGGCTTCCAAAAGCCTGGAGAAATGGACTTTGACTGACTTGGGGTCCTATCTTCAGTCCATCAACAAATACAAGATGAATATCAATAACAGAGGTAACACTTCTCACTCAAACCATACTGTCTCTTATTCCAACGTGAATCAAGCTTTGCAGGTGAAGACCACACCCAGTCAGACACCAGCCCACCAGAACGAGTCATTCCATTATGAGACTATCTCTCCAAATCAGGATTTAATCCAGCAGCTTCGAGACACTCTGATTGACGGCATATTAGAGGAA
The DNA here is from genome assembly GCA_023374045.1 of Limonium bicolor. Taxonomy (NCBI): domain Eukaryota; kingdom Viridiplantae; phylum Streptophyta; class Magnoliopsida; order Caryophyllales; family Plumbaginaceae; genus Limonium; species Limonium bicolor. Next base: position 13,324,931 of record CM041783.1, on the reverse strand, counting down.
GGATCAGCGAACACCTTCAAAGATATGGCCATGCTGGTCAAGAACTTTAAGAAATTCATGCGAGATCGATCAGAAAGGAACAGTCCAAACAGGTTCAGCCAAAACCAAAACCGATAGTATCAATCCTACAACCGTAATCAGCAAGACAATACTGGAACTGGAGACTGAGTATGCTTCAAATGCCTGAAGCCGGGGCACTACACCAACAATTGTCCACTCAAGAAAAAAGTTGATCGTGAGCAATCATCACTAATGGCAAATTCAGCATGGGGAGACTAACTCAGAAGAACTTGAGATGGGAACATCAAGCTTAATCTGCCTTATGGCTCATAAAAGTCAGGTATGCAAGAGTCCCTCTTCAGAGGTAACTGAATATTTCTCATACTCATGTGCTATTCCTTCTTTAGATTTGTCCACTACTACATAGACCCACTCATCCTGAATTCGAATTAACTGAAGAACAAGAAAGGATAGCTTCTCTTTACGAAGAAATTCATGTGTTAAAGGGTCACATCAACAACGACCGGCTTAAGTTACAAAAGTCTGAAGAAAAGGTCGGAAAACTTGAAAGTGAGTTAAGAGATGCTCACAGTCTCATTAGTTCCTTAAAAACTCAAGTTTCTTCCCTACAGAAAAATCGTTCAGAAATCCCAAAATTCTTCAAACAATTACCTTTGTTCGTGAGGTTGCTGCCATGCAAAAACCAAATTCTTTAAAAACAAACTCTGTGAGTCAAAAGAAAGACATTCAACTCGAGAAAGAGGTCGATTCCCTGAATATCGCTCTTAAAAAGGCACAGATGGAGTCGGTCTCATCATTGAGTCCCCTCACTGGCTGAAAAACAAAGGCAAGTTAATCTGCCAAAAATGGCCTCAAAACCCAACAATCTTCAAAGAAGAAATTCCAAAAAGAAAATTTGAAAACAAATTTCATTGGCAAAAGAAGTATGTTCATCTACCTTCTTTATTAATTTGTGGTTACTGTGACTACGACGGGCACACTCACTCATCATGCCATAAGCTTGGTAGATTTGTCTTTCAATATGCAACGTTTACATATTCTGTCTAAAGCACGACATCTTCACAGCCCTTTTGCTTCAAAGAGGGAACCCAAGTTCACCTGGGTTCCCAGTCTAACCTCTGATTGTCTTGTAGGAGAGGCCGTGGACAATGACTCTTGGTTTCTAGATAGTGGATGCTGATGACATATGATAAGAGACCTTGACAAGTTCACGACTCTCTCTCAAACACCATGGGGGAAAGGTCACTTTCGTCGCGACAATGCTCATGGTGAAATCATTGGTATTGGAACCGTCGGTAATCCCTCTCTCTTTAAGATAGAAAATGTTAATTTAGTAGATGGACTTGGACACAACCTTCTAAGTATCTCTCAAATATGTGATCTCTCTAATGTTGTTCTCTTTCGGCCTCTGACTGCAAATCTTTGATGAGCAAACAGGTCTTCTAAATCCACTGGTGTGAGGGTGAACAATCTTTACAAGTTATCTCTTGAAAACCCTAACCTAGATGGCACTCTTTGTCTCAGTGTACAGGGACAAAAATATCTCCTATGGCACGTTCGTTTAGGTCATGCACACGACAAACTCCTAAACAAAGTCAAAAACAGAAATTGTAGTAGGACTTCCTCAGACAAACTTCTTGCCAGACCGACCCCTCTGTCCTGCGTGCGTATAAGGGAAGCATTCGAGAGCAAGTTTTTCCAGGTAAAACATAAATGTCTGCATCATCTCCGCTGGACATGCTGCACATGGATCTATGTGGACCAATGCGTGTTTCAAAAGCAAGAGTGGTAAGAAAGTACGCTCTAGTCATCGTCGATGACTACTCGCGCTGGACATGGTTACTCTTTCTTAAGAACAAGTCGGAGACCATTTTCTGAATTTGAACTCTGTTCAAAATGATTACTAACAAACTATCCACTACCGTCAAGACAATTCATTTTGACAACTGTACAGAATTTTGCAATTTCCAGTTTTCCGAATTTTGCAGGACAAAGGGAATCATGCATCAAACATCAGCTGCTCGTACTCCCTCAACAAAATGGAATAGTAGAAAGAAAGAATCGCACCTTGGTAGAAATGGCAAGAACATGCTAATTGACAGTACCTCGCAGCTTCATACTGGGCAGAAGCTATCAACACTGCAGCATACATCTTGAATAGAGCGTCAATTCATCCCTTCATCGGCAAAACCCCATATAAAATTATCAAAGGTCGCCCTCCTTCAGTAACTCATCTACGACGCTTTGGATGCAAGTGTTTCATACACAATAATGGAAAAGATAATCTAGGCAAGTTTGCTTCTAAAAGTGATGAAGGAATCTTCCTTGGATACTCATCCCATAGTCGAGCTTATAGAGTACTCAATAAATGAACATCATGTCTTGAAGAAAGTCCTCATATCCGTTTTGAAGAACTTTCTAACTCTAGCGACTGCGAGCACAATCCAAATGAACCCCATGAAGATTCCTCAGATACTACCTTCATTGAAATTCCAGTAGCTACCATCCCTCCACCATAAACACCTCTTACAATGGACTCATCCTCCGACAGCGACGATGACCCTGATGACTCATTCAAGGATGCTTCACCTACCCCCACACATGATCCACCACCTCCTCCTCAAACTACAACCACAACCACACCTAACAATCACCAAACACCAGATCCCCGACTAGTTTTTCCGTCAACCTCCGCAAGAAATTTCAACAAGCCTCCGCTCACCCAATCACTCAAATCCTAAGTGATCCCTCTAAAGGAGTTCAAACACGCAGTGAGATTCATCAGAACCTCTGTGCCTTCAATGCCTTCCTATCCACAATCGAACCTAAGAATGTCCAACAAGCTCTACAGGATCATGACTGGATACTCGCCATGCAAGAAGAACTACATTATCTGTAAAGACATTCCGTCTAGTGACTTGTTTCCTTGTCCAACCAACCATAAACCAATTGGTACCAAGTGGGTGTTTCGCACAAGTTAGATGATCAAGGGAATATCTGTAAACACCCCAACCGTTAATCTCTTCATTACCTCTTACTCACGCAGCGGAACTCTAATTACAACGAGGGTGAAACAACGCCGTTAGCCACCCATGTGGCTAACCAGGCCTTTCTTACATACCGTAACGGTCTGATGAACTGGAACAACCGAGTACTTCATACAAAACAATACTCAATTCATATCTCTACTATACCGAGTCTACAATATACGGATGCCGATAACATACTCGGACTTACACCTCATTCAAACGCATAAGTAATTACAATTAACTACCCATGCTCACAGCAGTCCCCGTCCTACTCTCTCGAACGGTGGTCAGCTTCAAGTACCTGCACACTAAAAACGTTCCCCCTAGGGGGTCAGCTTACGCTGCGCATGAAATTCGCATATACCGCGTGCTAACCGCGGTACGCCGACTACTTTGGGTCGGATATACATGGAGTTCATTTTAATCAAACAACATGCATCATGGCAATACAATATATATGTATATCACACAAGGAATCTACATCCAATCACGGAACACGATTCCTAACTAACATAACAATGTTGTTAGTGGTAACTGGTTACTCTTAGGCATTGAGGGTTATTCCTCACTATGCCTTGTTTACTTATTCAATACCTCACCCGCTCTCTCGGGTTACTTATTCGTATACACACCCATTCTCTTGGGCTACTCATTCTTATACTTACCCATTCTCTCGGGTTACTCATACATATACTCACCCCTTTCTCTCGGGTTACTCATACATATACTCACCCCTTTCTCTCGGGTTATTTATACTCATTACCACCCACTCTTGGGTTATTCATACTCAAGCTCTTGTAGATTCTCGAGACACTACAGGTCTCCTACGTCACGCTTGTTACTCTTATTACATACTTAAGCCAAAACTCATGGCTCTCTAGCATAGTCTTACTTCCCCGGTTTCGACCCTACTCTGGGTCTAGCATGGTGGGAAGGTTCAACTAGCTCACGGAACTCTCTCTTAGTTCCTATCTCTTTTACTTAGGTCCGACTACTCTCGGACTACTCTCGTTCCCATACACTCCTCTCTCGGAGTTATAATAATATCATGTATATTAGTCTAGAAGCATCATTCTCGATGTTTCTAATGACTTTGGGAACTTTACTTAAATTCGGGTAATCTTAGGTTTAAGGTTACCCTCACAATCATATGCTTTATACATTCGGATATTTTCTTATACCGGGTAAAATCCTCATATAGAGGTCGACCGTATCTCAAGGGAGTCACATAGTCCCTTAGGTCTCTTTTACCTTTCTTATATTTCACATTATTGGACTAACTTCAATCCTCTCGATGGAGGTTCATTTATCTCTCCACTCATATTATTTCGTGGATTGTTTCAATAAGGTTTTCTAACCGTTATCGGGTATTTACTCAACCCGTACATCTCCTCACATTCTAGGGAGTTCATATGTTTACGATATCGTTATACTTTAATCGATAGTTTATGTGTGTTTGCATATTTCCATTGCTTATGAGACTACCCGTACTACGGGTTATTAGTCAATCATACTCACTATGAGTCGGTCTAGGCACTCTGTTAGACCACACCGGCATACAAGTATGTTAGCTCATACAACATACTCAAGGCATACATAATCAAACAAGGGATTATTTTCATGCTTTACTTGATTAAGCCGGCACACAAACACACAAATCAGAGTAACTCGGTTAGCATACGGGGCATGAGAAAATCATACCTTTCACCGGGGTTTTACTTTTACCGTGTCATCTCACCATGCTCGGGTCACGCACGACTCTCTGATAATGTTTCAAACTTATTATTAATACTAATCATACGGAACATAATAAATGTTACTCCCGTATTACCCCGTTATCCCGTTATCTCGGTTCACTTTGTTAATTTAGTTCTCACTTCTCCACTTCTAACACTTTCTACACTTCTTAGGGCCTTTACATGTCACCAAACAAGGCCTTAACATCTTATAACATCATTAACATTCAAACCCCCATCATTTAAACCCTTTAAAACACTCTCTGTAGGTTTCTGGGGGTGGTCCGGGACTTGGTCCTTACCCTAAGTCCCGGACCAATTGCAAACTAACTCTCGGGTGAAATTTACACCTGGTCCGGGACCTTGTCCTGGAGTATAGTCCCGGACCAAAGCAGGATGTGCACTCTCGGCCTTAATTTAGGTGTGGTCCGGGACTTTGTCCAAGGACCAAGTCCCGGACCCTGCTAAAACCTGCTCCAAACTTGATTTTTCCACTCCAAATCAATCCTTAAACCACCCTTAATCTTTCCATAAACTTTCCACAAGTTTTCCACACATTTAATCACCTTAAAACATGCTCTAAAACTCTTCAAATCATAGGCTCAAACCTTACCCAAATTCTTACTCAACATCACTTATATTCCATAACTAGTTTTCTTGTTTTGTTCAACTCTTGTAACAGATTCTGGTTGCATCATTATACCATTCAAACTTCCCTCACCAATGTCATTCTTAGCACTCAAATGACATTATCTTTACTCCTAATACACCTTTCTCCTTAGCTTGATTTTTGCAAACCATTACTACTCACTTAAACCTCTTAAGCACACCTAGTCTCTTCCTCATCATAGAACACTCAAGACTTTCCATTCCTAGGTAAATTTTGACAGCACTTACTTGCTTTACTAAGCATTTTCACCACACTAAAATCAACTCACAAGCACTTCTTCCCACCTGTTTGGTTTAGACATCAACAATCACATTAAATTCCCACTTGTTCACATATAAACTAGCTTGGTTTCCTAGGTTCATTTTACACACTTAAACCCATTGAAACATTCCCATTCAACAAACAACATTATAGTATCATGACCACCACAATTCAAGGTCCTTAATTCAACCTATCATTTAACTCACAAGTCACATAAAAACTAGCTCAAGGTAAGCTTTTTACCTTGCTCCTTTTCGGTTTTCTCCCTCTTCTTCCTCTTTCTCTTGTTCCCTCTTTCTCTTCATGTTTCCACATCAAAACAAAGGGGCATAGATTGCCAACTACAATCATATCCCCATACATATATCAAACTTATTAATTCAAACCCTCCTTACAAAACTAGTATTTAAGAGCTAGTTTTTAAGGCTTAACTTTGCCATTACCTTAGAGTGTCCAAAAGGAGAGCTTGGCAATCAAATAATGGAATTTCCAACACCCCACAATGGCATGGAGAAACCGACTGAAATGGAAGAAAATTTTCAACGTGGGAAAATTTTCCAAATAGCAAGAACAAGCTAGGAATGATGAACTTTTGCTTATATTCTTACCTTAGAGCATTAAGGAGATGATTGAGGGTCAAAATAAGCTCTTCTAGCTTCAAAAGCTCCAACACCCATGGAAGTGAAGGTGGAGGAAACAAGATTTTGAGGGGTACAAAACGTAGCCCTCGCCGATACGAATCTAGCGGTATAATTTTTGTGTGATTTGGTGGAGAAATGAGTGAATGAGAGGAGGAAGGAGATGGGACTTGTGAGCTCCTTCTCGCATCGGTAATACAGAGGAAGAAGAAGATATGCATAGGCTGGGAAGAACGTGAATGAGGGAAAAGAAGGAAGGTGAGAGAGTATTAAAGTGTTATTTACTATTCTCTTTTTACTTTATACTATTTGCTTTACTTATTATTTATTTGTCTGTTATTACTTAATAGCTAGCAAGCTATTAATGGGTGCACATTAATTAAAACCGGCCCACATTAATTAATAGCCCGGGTCGTTTTTCGTCTTTTCGAATTAAACGCGTTTCGTCTCCCGGTTTCAACACTATTCATTTACCGGGTCCGTTTTCCGGAATTTTGCCGTTTAATTAATTTTAATGGTTATTAAGCTTCCATTAATACTTAATTATAGTTATATAATCAACTATAATTTTTACGGGTCCATTTGACCACTTAAAGTCACGTTTTCGGGTTTTCTCGAAAAACGTGCTTTAAACTCCGTTAGCGTTTTAATCCATTATTTGGATTCGTTTTCTTCGGGAATCATTCCCGTATACTAATTAGGCCTAACTAAGCCTTAGGAATCCATCTCGGACCCTCTCGAGATCATATATCTCTTATACTCATTTAACGCGCATTTTAGCGTTTTTCGCTTTTCACGTTTTCTCTTTTCTTTTGGTTTTATTTTCTTTACCAATACACTTTAGGCACCATTAGGCCCTTAATAATTTTTATTAGAGTAATTTAATCACCATTTTTAGATCCGGGGTATTTCAATCTACCCCCCTTAGGAACTTTGTCCTCAAAGTTGGTGAATCTAGATGGTTACTCTCATGGCGTACTATGCCAAGGTTATAATACATGTATAACCTTACAGACTCCACAAGTCTGTCTCATTCATACTACACATACCACACACATATCACAGCATGTATAGCAATCAAAAATACTCTTTTACTCTCTCCATGGATTCGGTCCGAAGACAAGAAGGCACTACAGTCCTCGATCCATATCGAGTAATCTACTACTACTATCCCTCAGGTACCGGTCACGTTGAACACTTACTCTTTCTGGTTCACGGCCGTTTCATGACAAATGGGCACTTACTCTCTCTGGCCCACGGTCCCTTCGGTTCTGATCAAAACGTTACACATATACATATCCTCAGGCACTCTGGTTGACTCACTCAACACAGGAACATCTCAGGGTACTCTCCCCGTCCCGCTGCCTTTGGAAAAATCACACACTGTCACCCCCCCCCCCCGCACCCCACCACGGTCGCGCCGCCGCACGTACGGTGAAATGGTTTCAAAACTAATACACGCCCACCGTTCTACCGGTCATCAAGACTTAAGGCCACAGCCATCGGCGGGTGATAGCGGTTTCAAAACCAATTTTCATTTCCATCTTCATACTTGAAGAAATTCTTTTTCCAAATCTGTTTGAAAATTCTTTTTAAAACATCACACAACTCCAAATCCGGTTCATGGTAGTTGTATCTTTTCTTAGCGTGATTACTTGTGACCACTATAGGGAGCTTCAGGAATCATCTAACCCTGATGTGATCAGCATCATGTTGAACTATCCTTCCACCCCAATTTGTGTTCGGTTTCCCTTGATCGCTAGCAGATCAAGTTCCACCTCCCACGTCAGTTTCAAACAAACAGATAGTCAAACATTTTCGTTTTCTATCTTTTACTCTTTCTAGTTATATTCACGAAACAATTCGTTTCAATTAATCTCTAGTTCCTAGTACTTAGGTCATTTGTCATTCTCATTGCTTCACTACTTACCTAGGTATTCCATACTTATGGCTTCTTTTACTCAATTTGTTGCTCAATTTAAGACACATAACATACAACTCCAAAGGATGGAACTCACTCCATCTATCATTCTCAAGTAAAATCACCTAGGGAACTCACTCCTCCTCTCTTAGGTTACACATCGGTTTCATGCCGATTCATCTCATCATAACTCATGTCTAATCTCACTAGACATATACTATAGGGATTCTCATTCCCTAGGAGTCTCTCTACTCCTCTTTTCATAAATATTACATACTCGTTACTTATCACTCATGCACAATAATCATTATTACACAATGAATGGGTACATATGTTTATGTAACATAAGTTCCAATCATCAAAACAATTTCTTTTGTGCTATGCACATAGTAGTTTACGAACTATACGTAAAACATACTCTAAGCGGTTTCTCGCCCTACCCCCCTTAAAAGGGGTTACGCCCGCGTAACCAACCATATGTTATCACTGAACATTGGTTCATTAATTCGAGTATTATGAAGTGTTTTAACTTCAGTACGGTTAATTAACTCATAACCGGGTTCGGTTCTAGCCTCTAAGGCTTCAAGGGGTTTATGATATAGGTATACTTAACCCTGAATCACGGTCCACAAGCTTCTGCTGCGTGACCTGATAACTAGAGCTTAATTCGCTCTTTGGTATTCTCAATGTATATCAATCGTCGCTTGGTATCTCTTACCGTATGCGAATTCGATGAGTTATAGATTTTCTCTCCAACTCTCTGGAAATCTATTTGTATAACTCTGTATACCTTCGTGGTTATTCGCTTACTTTTCCCGACTTATTGTCGGTTGAGGTCAAGCTACTACTTAGCATGTAGTGCTTCCTCGTTTAATAGTGGCTCATGGATTATGTTTGTTTCTTGGTTCTGTACCAGAGTTCTTCATTCATACTACTCTGCATTTTTTCCACATATCGATCCTGGGCCCTGTGGGTTACTGCCCACGTTCTTTGTGCATCTTTAGCCAATGGCCGCACGGTTATCTCTCTAGATTCTCACTCAACAGGCTTCGTTGACATTTCTCAATTCCTGGCTCTCCCACTTGATCATTACCGCACAAGTGCAATACCAAAACACTCATCATACAGAGTGCAGAAGCGTAAACCCTTGACGGTAAATCTCTCATGAGATAGGAATGATCATGTCTTCTTTACCACATTTCCTTATCAGCTTCATATCATGAACTGGCTATACTCTTACAATGGTTGCTTGCTGCGTACCATATTCTTTCTCATTTCTGTGGCATCCGCTACTACTTTAGCTTCCGCCCAGGTGTTCTCGCCCATTTACACGATGGCTTGCCATTCATTTGGCTCAACAATATACGTTATTCTTAAAGTCTCTCTGCGCACTTGCGCGCTGCTTACTCTGCAGTTCATATTGCACACATACAGTGTTTACTACTCAACTGATTACTCTTCGGTCTCAATTGCTACAATTGAGGTTCCTCTTTACACTCTACTATAGTTCATATACTCATTGGCATTATACACATGCTCAAGTTTTACTACACCGCACTAGCGGTTTCACATTTCATACCTAGGTGGTAGCCTTTCTCTGGAGGATTCACGTAAATGCCGCTCCATAGGCCCCATAATAACAAGTGGTATCCCCACTCTAAGGTAGTGGTTCATTCTCCACTATAACTCTTATGCCTTTATGCATATGTTTACAACGTTTAGATCTACAAGTTGCAGTTAGTTTTATCGGCTTACAAGCCACCTTGCCTCGAGTCATGCTCCATGCGGCTGTTTATATTGGTTTCTTCTTCTCCGTATGCCATTAAATGGTTAGGAGGTATTTATGGGCTCTTTGATATGGTTGTCTCACCACTCTTCCGTACTTGGAAGGCCCTTTTTTACTAGGTATTAATTCATGCCCTCTCGCAATTTAGGGTATCCCGTGTTACAAGGGATCCCTTCGGGTTTTACCCGAGTGTTTGCTTAAACACTTGTGTTCTCAACACGATGTTTCGTTCAACCACTGTGACTCCGGCACCCTTCTCGGATTGCTCCTGGGTGTTTGAGTAATGCCATTACATCTGGCTTGTACTCATGGTTATGTTCAGTTGTGACTTCGCCTTGCGGCTATGTACCTTCTAATACCTTCTAGGTCTGGTCATTATTCTCTTCAGTGAGGTATACTGTGGGAATTCTATCCCGTTTATCAATATTGATATATTCAATTAAGGCATTCATCTTATTGCTTACACTGGTATCCATTCCAGTTATTAGGTATTTCCTCCTGGATTCCTGAGACATATCTCGTGTCTATACTTAATACTCTGTGCTTCTCGCACTTATTAACGTTATATCCTTAGGTCTATCACCTTACTGGATTCTAGACTCCTTAATCTTGGTAAGCTTCCTTGTGTTCTTCGATCATTCGAAGTGTCCAACTGTCTCGGTTTGAATTGGCTCTTTCGTCCGTAGTATGGAGTGGGCTACTTCCCGTGTTCCGTACTCTACTTGTATACATACATGGAGTATCTTATTGATACGTTACCACTTACCCAACTAACTCATAATTGGTCTGTCAGGCCCGCAAGCTCCTTTGGAGTGCGGTCGTTCCATGTCTCATTTGTGTACACTTGTAGTGTCGGTCACGCCTAAGTGAAGTATTCTGTTGCCAACTCCTCTTATATGGTCCTATAATGACTTACCGTGATTCTCTGGTTTGGTTTAAAAATTCGGGGGTTTTTGGAAAATTTCATGTTTGAAAGAAAATTCGGGTTTTAAAAGTAAGCTCTTCATGGCATTTCAATGCCGGCTGATTCTTATCCAGTCCAGCTTCTTGCTGGCCGGTATGTTCTTTATACAGTGACTAGGCTGTTAGGCCTTCCCAAGGTTTCGTTTCACCATTCTTAAGGTTTGTGGTGCTATATTGGCTTCTCTTGCCACTTTGGTACTTACTAAGTACTGATCTTGTCAAAGCTCTTCTCTTTGGTCCCGCTATTACTGCACTTGCCGTGGCAAGTGCGCGGTACTGGCGGTTTTTGGTTAACTCATACCGGTCACGGTATTGTTCACATTGTATCTGGTAGCCTAGTCGGCTCTTCCTTGATCCCGTAGTTGGATAACTGCTCCTTGGAGCTGATTCTCATTCCTCTTGACATGACTGTCATTCATTTAGGTGCTCCTCCACTCTCGGAGTTCCTTAATTACTTTAATTTTATGCTTTACCTCGTTGCTCGTTCCCACGTCTTTACTGTGGTTACCGAGGTTTAACTTATTTAGGTACTACTTCTGTAGTCCTATTCGGGTATATCCCGTAGCTATGCTCGTAGCTGTCTAAGCTGTATCAGTTAAGTATTGCAACCTCTTTGGGTGTGGCAGGGTGGGTGCCTCTACTCTTGACTAGATTCTTAGTCGGTTAGTGTACCGTTGATGGTATTACTTAGTTTGGCGGTCCGTAGACATGTGTCTCGGTTTTTGTTATTATCATTGCTTCTCATTAATCCGCCTTCTTGCACGGTTAGTGCTTTCTTCTTGCTACTGCTCGGCCAGCTAGGTTCTCGCGACTGCTAGCAGGTCGCCCGGGCTGCCACAAATTCTGGTCTCCTTGGATTAGGATGTCTCGTTCCCTCGCCATTAAGTGCGGTTATTGTCGTTCCAGCGGCATCTGTTTCCGGGGTTTCCGGTTCTCGGGATTCACCGCATGACAGGTTCCAGTTCATTTTGAAATAGTTTGTAAGTGCCAGATCGGGTTTCCCGTCTTTTGGTGTTCTTTCCCGAACTTTTAATACGGGGGTTGTGGAGGGCGGGTTTGGTATTGTAGGTATCCAGAACATACTGGAAGTTCCTAACTAGCGCATCTCTCACGCTACCACTCAACCCTTAGCCCTAAGTCTCTATATCCTAACTCGGTATTTCCTAAGCTCGGTATTTCCAGTCATCAGAGCGATACTTCGCTCTGATATCATTTTTGTAACACCCCAACCGTTAATCTCTTCATTACCTCTTACTCACGCAGCGGAACTCTAATTACAACGAGGGGTGAAACAACGCCGTTAGCCACCCATGTGGCTAACCAGGCCTTTCTTACATACCGTAACGGTCTGATGAACTGGAACAACCGAGTACTTCATACAAAACAATACTCAATTCATATCTCTACTATACCGAGTCTACAATATACGGATGCCGATAACATACTCGGACTTACACCTCATTCAAACGCATAAGTAATTACAATTTAACTACCCATGCTCACAGCAGTCCCCGTCCTACTCTCTCGAACGGTGGTCAGCTCCAAGTACCTGCACACTAAAAACGTTCCCCCTAGGGGGTCAGCTTACGCTGCGCATGAAATTCGCATATACCGCGTGCTAACCGCGGTACGCCGACTACTTTGGGTCGGATATACATGGAGTTCATTTTAATCAAACAACATGCATCATGGCAATACATATATATGTATATCACACAAGGAATCTACATCCAATCACGGAACACGATTCCTAACTAACATAACAATGTTGTTAGTGGTAACTGGTTACTCTTAGGCATTGAGGGTTATTCCTCACTATGCCTTGTTTACTTATTCAATACCTCACCCGCTCTCTCGGGTTACTTATTCGTATACACACCCATTCTCTTGGGCTACTCATTCTTATACTTACCCATTCTCTCGGGTTACTCATACATATACTCACCCCTTTCTCTCGGGTTACTCATACATATACTCACCCCTTTCTCTCGGGTTATTTATACTCATTACCTCACCCACACTCTTGGGTTATTCATACTCAAGCTCTTGTAGATACTCGAGACACTACAGGTCTCCTACGTCACGCTTGTTACTCTTATTACATACTTAAGCCAAAACTCATGGCTCTCTAGCATAGTCTTACTTCCCCGGTTTCGACCCTACTCTGGGTCTAGCATGGTGGGAAGGTTCAACCAGCTCACGGAACTCTCTCTTAGTTCCTATCTCTTTTACTTAGGTCCGACTTCTCTCGGACTACTCTCGTTCCCATACACTCCTCTCTCGGAGTTATAGTAATATCATGTATACTAGTCTAGAAGCATCATTCTCGATGTTTCTAATGACTTTGGGAACTTTACTTAAATTCGGGTAATCTTAGGTTTAAGGGTTACCCTCACAATCATATGTTTATACATTCGAATATTTTCTTATACCGGGTAAAATCCTCATATAAGAGGTCGACCGTATCTCAAGGGAGTCACATAGTCCCTTAGGTCTCTTTTACCTTTCTTATATGTTCACATCATTGGACTAACTTCAATCCTCTCGATGGAGGTTCATTTATCTCTCCACTCATATCTATTTCGTGGATCGTTTCAATAAGGTTTTCTAACCGTTATCGGGTATTTACTCAACCCGCACATCTCCTCACATTCTAGGGAGTTCATATGTTTACGATATCGTTATACTTTAATCGATAGTTTATGTGTGTTTGCATATTTCCATTGCTTATGAGACTACCCGTACTACGGGTTATTAGTCAATCATTACTCACTATGAGTCGGTCTAGGCACTCTGTTAGACCACACCGGCATACAAGTATGTTAGCTCATACAACATACCTCAAGGCATACATAATCAAACAAGGGATTATTTTCATGCTTTACTCTTGATTAAGCCGGCACACAAACACACAAATCAGAGTAACTCGGTTAGCATACGGGGCATGAGAAAATCATACCTTTCACCGGGGTTTTCACTTTTACCGTGTCATCTCACCGTCCTCGGGTCACGCACGACTCTGATAATGTTTCAAACATTATTATTAATACTAAGCTTATACGGAACATAATTAAATGTTACTCCCGTAGTTACCCCGTTATCCCGTTATCTCGGTTCACTTTTGTTACTTTAAGCTCTCACTTCTCAAGCACTTCTAACACTTTCTAACACTTCTTAGGGCCTTTACATCTCACCAAACTAGGCCTTAACATCTTATAACATCATTAACATTCAATCCCCCATCATTTAAACCCTTTAAAACACTCTCTGTAGGTTTCTGGGGTGGTCCGGGACTTGGTCCTTACCCTAAGTCCCGGACCAATTGCAAACTTAACTCTCGGGTGAAATTTACACCTGGTCCGGGACCTTGTCCTGGAGTATAGTCCCGGACCAAAGCAGCACTTGCACTCTCGGCCTTAATTTAGGTGTGGTCCGGGACTTTGTCCAAGGACCAAGTCCCGGACCCTGCTAAAACCTGCTCCAAACTTGATTTTTCCACTCCAAATCAATCCTTAAACCACCCTTAATCTTTCCATAAACTTTCCACAAGTTTTCCACACATTTAATCACCTTAAAACATGCTCTAAAACTCTTCAAATCATAGGCTCAAACCTTACCCAAATTCTTACTCAACATCACTTATATTCCATAACTAGTTTTCTTGTTTTGTTCAACTCTTGTAACAGATTCTGGTTGCATCATTATACCATTCAAACTTCCCTCACCAATGTCATTCTTAGCACTCAAATGACATTATCTTTACTCCTAAAATACCTTTCTCCTTAGCTTGATTTTTGCAAACCATTACTACTCACTTAAACCTCTTAAGCACACCTAGTCTCTTCCTCATCATAGAACACTCAAGACTTTCCATTCCTAGGTAAATTTTGACAGCACTTACTTGCTTTACTAAGCATTTTCACCACACTAAAATCAACTCACAAGCACTTCTTCCCACCTGTTTGGTTTAGACATCAACAATCACATTAAATTCCCACTTGTTCACATATAAACTAGCTTGGTTTCCTAGGTTCATTTTACACACTTAAACCCATTGAAACATTCCCATTCAACAAACACCATTATAGTATCATGACCACCACAATTCAAGGTCCTTAATTCAACCTATCATTTAACTCACAAGTCACATAAAAACTAGCTCAAGGTAAGCTTTTTACCTTGCTCCTTTTCGGTTTTCTCCCTCTTCTTCCTCTTTCTCTTGTTCCCTCTTTCTCTTCATGTTTCCACATCAAAACAAAGGGGCATAGATTGCCAACTACAATCATATCCCCATACGCATATATCAAACTTATTAATTCAAACCCTCCTTACAAAACTAGTATTTAAGAGCTAGTTTTTAAGGCTTAACTTTGCCATTACCTTAGAGTGTCCAAAAGGAGAGCTTGGCAATCAAATAATGGAATTTCCAACACCCCACAATGGCATGGAGAAACCGACTGAAATGGAAGAAAATTTTCAACGTGGGAAAATTTTCCAAATAGCAAGAACAAGCTAGGAATGATGAACTTTTGCTTATATTCTTACCTTAGAGCATTAAGGAGATGATTGAGGGTCAAAATAAGCTCTTCTAGCTTCAAAAGCTCCAACACCCATGGAAGTGAAGGTGGAGGAAACAAGATTTTGAGGGGTACAAAACGTAGCCCTCGCCGATACGAATCTAGCGGTATAATTTTTGTGTGATTTGGTGGAGAAATGAGTGAATGAGAGGAGGAAGGAGATGGGACTTGTGAGCTCCTTCTCGCATCGGTAATACAGAGGAAGAAGAAGATATGCATAGGCTGGGAAGAACATGAATGAGGGAAAAGAAGGGAAGGTGAGAGAGTAAGTAGTAAAGTGTTATTTACTATTCTCTTTTTACTTTATACTATTTGCTTTACTTATTTATTTATTTGTCCTGTTATTACTTAATAGCTAGCAAGCTATTAATGGGTGCACACATTATAATTAAAACCGGCCCACATTAATTAATAGCCCGAGTCGTTTTTCGTCTTTTCAAATTAAACGCGTTTCGTCTCCCGGTTTCAACACTATTCATTTACCGGGTCCGTTTTCCGGAATTTTGCCGTTTAATTAATTTTAATGGTTATTAAGCTTCCATTAATACTTAATTATAGTTATATAATCAACTATAATTTTTACGGGTCCATTTGACCACTTAAAGTCACGTTTTCGGGTTTTCTCGAAAAACGTGCTTTAAACTCCGTTAGCGTTTTAATCCATTATTTGGATTCGTTTTCTTCGGGAATCATTCCCGTATACTAATTAGGCCTAACTAAGCCTTAGGAATCTATCTCGGACCCCTCGAGATCATATATCTCTTATACTCATTTAACGCGCATTTTAGCGTTTTTCGCTTTTACACGTTTTCTCTTTTCTTTTGGTTTTATTTTCTTTACCAATACACTTTAGGCACCATTAGGCCCTTAATAATTTATTAGAGTAATTTAATCACCATTTTTAGATCCGGGGTATTTCAATATCTCTCGTAACAAAGCTAGACTCGTAGTTCAGGGATACGCCCAGTTGAAGGAATTGATTATGATGAGACTTATGCTCAGTAGCTCGAATTGAGCAATCGAATACTTTGGCCTACGCGGCTCATTGAGGTATGAAGCTCTACCAATGGATGTAAAACTGCATTTCTACATGGATACATCGACAGAGATGTTTATGTTGCTCAACCACCAGGATTCGAAGACCCACATCACCCGGAGTATGTCTACAAGTTAGATAAAGCGTGTATGGCCTGAAACAGGCACCACAGGCATGGTATGAGAATCTTGCATCTTACTTATTATCCCATGGGTAGACACCAAAAATTTCTCACCCCATAAAGAAAAATTCAGACAAATAAATAAAATAAGAGGGTCGTTGCCTTTCTCTTCAAAACTTTTCATGTGGATTCCAAAATGAAACTTTCTTTTGATGACAAAATTTTAAATTTAATTTTTTAAAGCATCTGTTTTCAAACCCGTCCTTTTCGTTAACTTATTTTACCATTTTATTTTCAATTTATTTCATGTTAGCCGGTTCTGTTTTATTCACTTATTTATGTGCCTATTCGTTTTATTTTGGGTTGTACTATTTCGTTGCTTGTTTATTTTATCTCATTTCATTCCATTGATACCTTTACTTGTATTTTCTTTATCGGTACTTGTTTTTATTTTGTCTTTATCATTTATTTTTAGAATCACTTTCATCCTTTTATGTACATTTTCATTATTTTATTCCATACTAGCATATTTCGTTTTGTCGCTAATTCGATTAAACTCCCTCTCTCATCTCATTTTATTTTGGTACTTCCTTTTTGAACCTTATTTACTACTATTTGTACATATCTAATTCAATTTCCATTTTTAGGACATTCGCCTATACTTTTATTTCCATCACACTAATACTATCTCATTATTTCATGTATTTGTTTTATTATTTTATTTGTTATTTATCTACATTTTATCATGTTTTGTATCTTATTAGTTACATTTCGTTATTTCATGAATTTTTAAAGGAAAACGATTCATTTTATTGATTGATGCGTTTTTTTTAATAACAAACTTTGTGGTAGTTTAGTTGGTTAGTATATTGTTTAACGATGCCATAGAGCTTGAGTTCGATACCTAAATATGGTGCTTTGGCATTTTTTTTCCTTTGCTTCTCGCACCCAAACACAAAAAAAAGAAGCCCTGCAAGGCCCATTTCACTCTCGTTCCAGCTTGGCCAAACAAAGCCCATGTGCTGGCCTCCTCTGGTGGTGGGTTCTGACGATCGAACCCGAATCTTCTTCCTCAACCTAGTTCTTCTTCACACAAAAAAAAACCTACCATACCTCATCTAATCAGCCGCCACTACCTCAAACAAAAACCCTCACTACCTGAAACAAAACCCTAGAGCCCATCATTCTATAAAAGAAGAACAAAAGATCTGAACAGTAGCGGGGGGGGGGGGGGGCTCTCAGTATTTTTTTCGATCATCTTCTTCCTTCAATTCCCGATCTCAGAGCTAATACATGGCTAAAAAAAAAAAGAATTGCCACTCATCTCTTTTGGTTCCCAACATTCCTGATTCTCCTCTTGATCGACTTCTTCCATTAGCTAGCAAACGAGTAACACCCAACTCCTCTGTTCACGGCTCTTCAACATCGGTAATTTTGCGACCAAGGAGCAAATCCGCTCCGCCCCTCTTCATTCTCTACCCTCACGGTAATTCACAGCCAAACTGGTGAAACTGGCGACAAGGAGCACACCCATGCTGCGCCTTCTACAATCTCTTCAACACGATAATTTTACATCTCAACTGGCGGACAAGGAATTATATGCTCCACCGTCTCTTCAATCTCTTCATGCCGGTGCCTGCGAACAAGGAACATCGGCTATGTCTTCCTTCTGTCTCTCCCTCCCGGTAATTTTGCACCCAAATGGCGAACGAAGAACATACATGCCTCGCCCCTCTCCCATTGTCTTCCTAGCGCTCACGGTAAATGGTAATCAACTAGGCGACAAGGAATAACCCGCCTCCACCGCTCGAAACCCACCTGGCGAGTTCAAATGACCATCACCTACTGCTATCTACCACTTTCAGACATCGAGATCCACCGTCATCGATGTTCACCGATTGCGACTCTTCACCTGAATCGGTTGTGATCCTCCCTTTCTTGTTACCTCTTTGAATCGGTCACATAATTAAATCTTTTTGTCCTGTTCGATTTATGGCTTTGCTGTTTATTTGGGTTAATCTCATCGCTTTGGTTTGATTCAAACAGAGGGAGTAATTTGAGTTCTAGGTTTAGCCCCTTTCGGTAACGGGCAAACCCCATAGCCTGTTTGATTTCTCTTGAAATTTTGGTAAAATTGGAGATTATGTTTTGGGGAGACCAAATGACGATTGCGCATCGACTTGATTTGGTCTTTGGTCATGCTACCTATATTCAGTCGAGAGGTTAATTTGGGGGTTTATCATTGTCTTATTATACTGTTCCTTAACTGACTTTTGGAATCGATTCTCGTTTCATTAGTGTTCGACAGAATGCTTTGTGTTTGCGATGAAAAATGGTGTATTGCAGAATTTCTGATGCCCCGTTGCTTTGCTACTTTGACTGAGGTACCATTTCTTCGATATCTGGACTGCACTCCGCTTGCGATGGGGCTCTGGCACTCGTTGATTTTTGGCGGAGCTCGAGGGATTCGGCGCTTATTGATTCAGTCAAGCTGGTGGGATTTGTTGCTCACATCACAGCTCCTTGTGGGTTAAAGCTATTGTAAATCCACACCGCCATTCTATGGGTATTCAACCCTAATCTGAACAAATCCTGATATGTTTAACTTGGGAGTATGTTCCTTATGCATTCGGTTTTGGTAGTTTGTGTTGTTAAATGCTTATTTTGTGATCGAACTTATTGACTTGGTGAACTTCTTTTTGTGCAACTGACTTATATCCATCCCTGGATCAAAAAGGAGTATGTAATTGATACATTGGGTTGTTTTACCTGAATCCATTTATGTTTGCTGTAGTTACTTTTCAATTTTCATTTCATTCCTGATTTACTGATTGTTGTTTTTATAATAATGATGCGAAGCCATCGAGGGTATTTGGCCCAAGGTTAGCTTCCAGGGCCCAATTCATCTTTAGACCTAGAATAGCCCACATTAAGGTACATATCCATTTTGGGCTCATTAATCTAGTTGGGTCCACATCATCTGTGGGTCTCTTTAGAAAAGCTATAGGACCATTCACAGATGTTACCCACATTAAGGTCGTAGTACCGAGGGTCGTAGTACCTGTTTGTGGATAATATCTCTCCTAAAAAAACTTTCCAAACCATCCAGAAATGTCAGATAAAAATTTACAATCAATAAAATTCCAATTGAAAAAAAAAATTCATTGTTCCTAAAAATAAAATCATTCATCCCAAATTGTCTCTCAAAATTCCCAATGGTTCTAAAATTTTCTTCTCCAGCGCATAGAAAGACGTCTCTACAATTTGAACATTCAAAAGATGTTTAGAAATACAAACGTCATAAAAAGTCTTGATTAAAGAGAGAGTCCAATCCAAAGACCAATCGTACACCCAAAAAAAAATCATAACAATCCAATTGGCCCCAGCCCACAAATCTGATCCAGCCCACAAACCTAATCTGGCCCAAACCCACAAATCCTCAGCTAGAGCCCATTTCGGTCCAAATTGAAGCCCAATTTGAGGCCTAAATTGAAACCCAATTCAAGGCCCAGTTCAAGGCCCAATTCCAAATCCGACCCAATTCTACTCCAAATCAAAATTCGAAGTCAATTGGAGTCCATCCACTTCCAATCCAATTCCAATAAAAACTCAATCCAATTTCAATTTGCCTAATTCATTCAATCTTAATTCAATTCAAAACTTCACAATTCAAAATTCAGGCCAATTCTAATTCAAATTCAACTTCAAAATTCATTCAAATTCTTTCAATTCTTTCGAATTCAATCTCAATTCAAATCAATTCTAAATTCAATCTCAATTTCAATTCAATTCTAAAGTCAGCTCAATTCAAATTCAATTCACATTCATCTCAATTCAAATTCAATTTAGAAATTCATTCGTTTCCGATTCAAATCAAAAATTCATTTCAATCTCAAATAATTCTAAACCTTAAATCCAACTTCATGCTCGTTGAAAGCTTCAAAACTCCTCAAAATCTCAGATACCCCAAACTCCAAATATCTCATGGACTCAAATCATCTCCAAAATTCCAATTCCTACACACTCCGATTGTCACATAGACTCTAGCGTCTCACAGACTTTGTCATTCCTATGATTCGAATGTTTCAAGACCTACGCGTCTCACAGACCCGAGCGTCTCACAGACCGAGCGTCTCACAGACTTCGACATCTCAAGGTTTCAAACGTCTCACAGACCCGAGCGTCTCACAGACTAGCATCCCAAACCCGAAACTCCTCGAAACTCCGAACCTTTCTAAATCTCGAACATCTCAAATACTTCAAACTCCCACAAACATCAAAACCTCCAGCCCAATACACTGAACTACGTAAGGTCTGATCTCAACAGGGAGTTGAGTACGTAGGCAACCCACACAGGGTGCGACCCCACATCAATCAAAATGCCATTTTTCCTCAGCCATCTCACCTCCAAACAACCCCGTATTGTCTCACAGACCCGAGCGTCTCACAGACTTTGTTATCCCAATGATTCGAATCTCACAGACCAGAGCATCTCACAGACCCGAGTGCCTCACAGATCCGAGCGTCTCATAGATTTCGACTCTCAAGGTTTCAAACGTCTCAAAGACCCGGCGTCTCACAGACTAGCATCCTAAACCCAAAACTTCCTGAAACTTCAAACATCAAAACTTCTAAAACCCCAAATCCACTGAACTACGTAAGGTCTGATCTCAACAGGGAGTTGAGTACGTAGGCAACCCACACAGGGTGCGACCCACATCAATCAAAATGCCATTTTCACCCAGCCATCTCACCTCCAAACAACCCCGTATTGTCTCACAGACCCGAGCGTCTCACAGACTTTGTTATCCCAATGATTCGAATATCTCACAGACCAGAGCATCTCACAGACCCGAGTGTCTCACAGACCCGAGCGTCTCAGACTTTGTTATCCCAATGATTCGAATATCTCACAGACCAGAGCATCTCACAGACCCGAGTGTCTCACAGATCCGAGCGTCTCATAGATTTTGACATCTTAAGGTTTCAAACGTCTCATAGACCCGAGCGTCTCACAGACTATAACATCCCACACATCAAACATCAAAATTCCAAAATCCTAAAACCGTGAACTACGTAAGGTCTGATCTCAACAGGGAGTTGAGTACGTAGGCAGCCCATCTAGGGTGCGACCCCATTCCAATCAAAAAACCCTTTTCCCCCTCTAAAGATGGCTCTTATATCTCTCAGAACACTCAAACCTTCTTCGGCTCCCACAAACTTCAAACCATCAGACACTAAGTCCTAACTATTCACTCAACCTCAGACTTTTCCCAATTCTCATTCTACACTCATCTGAATTCACCGATCCCTCTTCTGGGTGCTAGCTTGGCAGAAAAGCTCACCTCATCCACTCTCTTTCTCTCTCCTCGTCCTAATCCTATCCTTGGCTTTCAAATGAATCTCTCTAAAAAGGTTTTGAAAGAAGGCAATCCCGACAATTGGAGACCGAGGTTTCCTCGGGCACCAATCCGAAGTCGTGGTCGTTGCCACTTCTACGGGGTGTAACCCAGTGTGAACCCACCATAGAATCTCTGGCTTGATCAGATAAGTCCTATCCATAGGCAATAAATCATCAGAGTCAATTAACGGTTCT
The DNA here is from genome assembly GCA_023374045.1 of Limonium bicolor. Classification (NCBI taxonomy): domain Eukaryota; kingdom Viridiplantae; phylum Streptophyta; class Magnoliopsida; order Caryophyllales; family Plumbaginaceae; genus Limonium; species Limonium bicolor. Next base: position 13,302,576 of record CM041783.1, on the reverse strand, counting down.
TAGAACCCTTCTCCTCCCTTCCTAGTTCCTTAGGTCAAACTAGGTGGCGACTCTAGTCAATTTCCGCCCTTAGGGCTGATAAGTGTCTAAATGAGCATGTTTTATAGGTGTATTTCATATATTATATCAGCACTTTTCTGCTCATTTCTCACTTATCTTATGGTTTTCCTCTAGTTTATGTTTTATTGATTATCTCACAAATTTATTGGTTTTAACATGAGGAAACACCAAGCTAGGAGCAAAGTAGACGAAGAGACGAACACATAGACGCAAACGGCTCAGAAAACGGACTTATAACGAAGAATGTAGACCCAGTTGAAGATTGATATATATATTATTGTATAATATATATATATCGCACGGACAGAGGCAACCGCCCCGTTATTGGGCGGTCTACTCTAATGCAACCGCCTGTTTGGCAAGCGGTCAAGACACAGAGGCTACCGCCTCATTTCTGGGCGGTTAAGACACAGGCAACCGCCTCTTTTACAGGCGGACAAGAGTAAGGAGACCGCCTCTTTTACAGGCGGACAAGAGTAAGGAGACCGCCTCTTTTACAGGCGGACATATAAGAGAAGACCGCCTCTTTTGCAGGCGGTCATGAATTAAATCAATCACCGCGACTAGTTTCTTCGCCTGTCTTCACCGTCTTCAACTTGAATCGATTTATCTATCTACTCCGCACCGCCTACCATTAATCACTCACGCGTGCAGCTCTCTGTCCCCTCTGCAATCAATGAAGCCTTTCTTCATCTGCAAATCAGTACGGAGCCAAACCTCTATATAAACTCACCACCTTAACTGCAAAATACACCACACACGACGGGAGTCTGAAGAATTCGCTCTCACAATCATCCATTCTCTTCCACTTATATTACTCCCGTATCACCATATCAGTCCACACTCACGCAGTAACAAAAGAAATAGAAGAGCAGCAGTGAGAGGAGAACAGACCAGTTCTTCCTCTGAATTAATGTCAAAATCTATCTGTGTAATCTTCTTATCTTCGTTAATGTCTGAGTAATTTTATTTTGTATCCTAGGATGGGGGTTTGATTTCTAATATTACGTAAACAATATTTATCACCTATTTCTCTTATTTAACTTGTTTTAATTCCTTTCAGCTAATATTGCTAAATGTTTTGCGCGACAAACGACTACATTTATCTGGTAACTATCAACATATGATTTTGAGATAGTCTAGGTACCACAAAGGAATTAATCTTAGTATTTACACTCCGGACTGAGCAGGAAAATATTAAGGCTTTTATTAAGAGTTCGTAACTGACAATTATTAACTCTAATAGGCAATAAATAATTGAAACATGGTTATAAATATGTTTAAGTAATTTAGGAAATTCCCCCGCTATCCTAGGATACATTTTTCCATCCACTTCACTTAATTCACCTGTTTTTACTGTTTTATTATTTCGTATTAATCAACAACAAATCAAGCTTGCCTCCGGCTAAACCCCCTTTTTACAGTTTTTAAGTAACTACCAAGACTAGGATAAATTGAACAATCTCCCTGTGGATACGACTTGTTTTACTAACTACGACCGGGATTGTTTGCAGCCCGACGTTTATAATTTGAGTTTTTAATTCTTTTCTTTTAATTTTACACCTGTTTAACCACTCAGAAATAACACTCTGCAAATTGGCGCCGTTGCCGGGGAGATTGATTCCATCAATTTCCCTAGTTTCCGGTAGTTCACTTAATATTATAATAATCTGTTATATTATCTGTTAATAATAACCTTGGACATCGGACTAATAATCTGACCTGGACATCGGACTATGATCTGACTTGGACATGACTTTGGACTTTGGACATCTAACTCCTAACATCTTAATATTATTGTCATTTCGTTCCATTGTCATTTCGTTCCATTGTCCTTAACATTTCTTACCATTGTCCTTAATTTTCTGTACAGTTATTACCTTCAAATTTCCAGTATACTAACTACTAACTTGTAAATTTCTGTCATTTAATTTATGTCATTTCATTTTCCATTGTCTCTAACTACTAACTTATAATTTCTGTATATTAACTTATAATTTCTGTCTACTAACATTTAATTTCTGTTATTTAATTTCCCTTGTCATAAAAAAAAAAACGAAAAAAAATATATGTATAATTGTTTATCTGCCTAACCTATATCTCTGCCTTTCTTATTCTAAAAAAAAACATCATCACAGTTTCTCACAAACCACAAGTTATCTTCTGTGCATGCCAAATACTCGAACCCGAGGCTCTCCACCAATCAGTCCGAGCCCCGAACCCGAGCGCACTTATTACAAGCACAAAGAAACCTGAGAAACCAAGCCATGGCCAATAACCAAGTTATAAACGAAATAGACCAGGCAAATCAACCAGAACACCGTGCCCTATCTGATTACCACCAACCGAACACGAAGGAAGAGCATCAGCTATAGTTCTCCCGAACTAACACCAGAAGAAGCCGGACGTTGGGTTTTCAAAACCCACTACATCACCGCCGTCCGGGATCTAGGCAAGTTTAGTGGAGCGAACCCAGATGAAGCCCCAAATCATCTGAGTCTCTTCCTAGACTTCTGCAATTCCTTTAGTCAGACCGGCAACGTCAAAGAAAGAATTCGACTCCAACTTTTTCCTCACTCATTATCGGATTCAGCAAACCGGTGGTACCGAAGCCTTCCCTCCCGATCAATCACCACATGGCTACAAATGGCCCAAAAATTCCTTGCCAAATACTACCCAACCAGTAGAACGAGGCAGTTGATCGGTGAAATCAACACTTTTTGTCAGGAGCCGGGAGAAACGTTATACGACGCATGGGATAGATTCAAAGATATGCTAATGAAATGTTCCCACCACGGTCTTGACGATCAATCCCTTTGCTTGTCATTCTTCAACGGTCTGGATGATGGGAACCGACTACTCGTCAATTCCTCTGCAGGAGGAAGTTTCATGATGAAATCTCCTAAGGAAGGAATGGATCTTCTTGAAACCATGACGAGCAACACGAGACAGTGGACGAGATCCAAAGGAAGAACGCCACGAGCAGCAGGCCTACTCCACGTTGAGCCTACAGATCATTTATCAGCTCAGATCTCGTCCCTTGCAAAGATGGTGGAAAAGCTAACTACATCACAGAACGAAATTGTAAAAACAATAGCTTCCCCACCTACAAGTTCATCATCAGTTCCATCAACAGAAGGATGTGCCATTTGCGCCGGCCCTCATGAAACCCATCAGTGCGAAGGCAAGGCCAGTACGAGGAAGTACAATTCATAGGAAACCGTCCCGGTAATTCCTACAACAACAACTTCAACAATAACTATCCATGGAGAAATCACCCGAATTTTCATGGAAAAATAATGATCAGAACCAAGGAGGGCAGAACAACAACTCCATACCTATCAGGGAACCGACCCCAACCAAACTCTAATATGGTTACAAGCACTAGGTGCCCTCCAGGTTTCCAACAACAACAACTACAACAACAACCATCATCATCCTCTTCTGATCCAAATGCAGAACTCAAGAGATGATGATGAAGGTTACATTTCCATGACTCAGAACCAGCTTCTGCGCAAGAAGCCTTCACCAGAAAATCGAAGGTTAAAATCAATCAACTTGCGGAAAATCTGCTCGAGACCGCCAGGGGCTCTTCCCAGCCAAAATGAACAAATCCAAGAAGAGCAAGCCAAGTGCATCTATGTGCAGGAGCACGATAAAGAAAAGACGGAGGTGGCTAAAACAGCTAAAGTTCCAGAACTACACCCTTCCTCCAAGAGTGGGTTGTAGCATTGAGACTTCCAAAAGGAATGTAGCTGAACTTGAAAGCCACCGCCAAAGCCTATGAAAATCGCATTCAATCTGAGAATACCTACCTCGAGCACTTGGTGGCTCTGGTATGAAAAACGAAAAGCTCGACTTCGAAGAGAGAAGAAGAAGAGGTTAAGGCGATAACCTTGAGAAGCGGAGAAAACCGATGAAATTCACATCCGCCAACATTAGAAGAATCCAAAGAGGATAGTGAAGAAAAAGTTGAGGTTCCAACAGAAAAGACACTCCAAGCGTCCTCACTATTCCATCAATTCAGAACCTTCTTCACAAGAAACTGCCTTATACCATTTCCCCACCGACTCCAGAAGCAGACATTGGATAATGAATATGGTAAGTTTCTTAGCAATGCTACGCAGTCTAACGTCAACATAAGTTCGTAGACCTCATTGCCAAAATGCCAAACTATGCCAAATTCCTCAAACACCTCATATCCACAAAATAAATTGGCCGAAGTCGGTACGGTACCTCTAATGTAGCTTGCTCAGCTATTCTGCAAAAACCATACCGTCAAAATGCAATGATCCGGCAGCTTCACCATTCCAGTCACAATTGGTAGCACTCATTTCCATACTCCTATGCGATCTGGGTGCTTCCATTAATTTGATGCCTCTCTCCACTTTCAAAAAGTTGGGAATTGGAGAGATGAAAAAGACCAAGATGACCCTGCAACTGGCAGATGGTTCGGTAACAATACCCAAGCGGAGTGGTGGAGGATGTTAATCATTAAAGTGAGCACTTATACTTCCCATGCGATTTTGTCATTCTTGAATCGAAGAGAACTCCACTACACCTCTCATTCTTGGACGACCATTTCTTGCCACAGCCGATGTGCACATTTGGGTAGCCCAGGGGAAAATCACCCTTCAAGCATACAACGAAAAACTGGAGTTTGCATCAGGACGATCTCCAGATAACAAATCTAAGGATCTCAAATTTGTGAGGGATGCTCAATCACCATCTCCCCACTTCTGTTTATCACCCTCCAGATGGAAGTCTATCACAGAGATACCTCCACCAATCCCGGATGAAGAGCGGGATAAGAAAAGAAAACATGCATCCCGGTGGAAATTCAAAAATACCATCGAGTCATGCTTTGGATCTACTCCTCATAACCATCCCCCAGGATCGACCTAACGACAAAGCGTCTAGCCAAAGACGTTAAAGAAGGGCAGCTTTCCGGGAGGCAACCCGGACGAACTTATCTTTTAAGCTTTATGCTGTTTTAATTTTCAGGTTCCCTTTGAATTTTATTTTGCTAACTATTAACCCCGTTTCTAGTATGGTTGCTTCTAGTGTTTATGCAGGTGCAATTTCATGTCTACACCGCAACCAAGCTACGCTACTGAGGCTAAAGCTCAAGTGTGGGGGAAGTCCAATACACGCCAGCAAAAATAAATATCAGGGGAGTACTAGTTTCTTTAAATTATGCTTTTATTTAAATAAAATATGCAGAGGAGAATTTATATGCTTAAAATATTCGTGAGCTTCGTGTTCTGTCTATTTATCTACTCACCGAAAAGGTCTTCTGAAACCTTCCCTTGTTTTTTCTGATGAACAATGAGGACATTGTTCAATTTAAGTGTGGGGGAGTGTGCCCTTTTCGGTGACATTTTAGCTAAAATGCTTAATCTCTCTGCTTATCTTGCGTTTGTTCAAATTCAATATCGTGGACCCTTTTTATGTGGGTTGTTCTCTTTAGGAATAAATATTGTTATGAATTGTGGGATAATGGTACAAAATATTAAAATTTTGATTACTTTTTGAGGAGCATTTTTATGCGGTGTGACCAAATGATCTGAAATGGATGGATTTTTATTACTCAGGGGTTCTTTCTGTCTTCTTTCTTAGGGATTGCTAAGGGGTGCTTCTCTGTCAAAAAAAAAAAAAGGAAAAATAAAGAAAAATAAGGTACTTGCGAGACACCATTGGTAACAACAAAAGAGAGTTGAGGTGTTCTTAAATACAAAGGTGTATGCCTATATTCTTCTCATCTCTTATGCAAAAGTGAAACAAATGCTTAATTCTATTTTTCCTTTTGTTATCTCCTCAATGCCCATTCTTGAGAGAAGTTGGCCATGGTAAAAGTTCTCAAAAGCACCTTAACTAAGAAGCATTGAAAGTACCTTAGATCATACCCCGAAACTCTAATTTTTATTTTTGCCCTGAGTACACCTATGCCACCAGTAGGTGATGGATCACACTCCTCTATAAGTTTGAGATCATGTACTATTGACTTCTTTATCCTACCCTTCATAATAGTATTGTTAATATTGAGCATTCCCTACTTGTTTGGGTACATGGTTTTGCTTGAGGACAAGCAAAAGGTAAGTGTGGGGGTGGGGGTGATAAGTGTCTAAATGAGCATGTTTTATAGGTGTATTTCATATATTATATCAGCACTTTCTGCCTCATTTCTCACTTATCTTATGGTTTTCCTCTAGTTTATGTTTTATTGATTATCTCACAAATTTATTGGTTTAACATGAGGAAACACCAAGCTAGGAGCAAAGTAGACGAAGAGACGAACACATAGACGCAAAACGGCTCAGAAAACGGACTTATAACGAAGAATGTAGACCCAGTTGAAGATTGTTATAGAGATTATTGTATAATATATATATATAGCATTAACGGACAGAGGCAACCGCCCCGTTATTGGGCGGTCTACTCTAATGCAACCGCCTGTTTGGCAAGCGGTCAAGACACAGAGGCTACCGCCTCATTTTCTGGGCGGTTAAGACACAGGAAACCGCCTCTTTTACAGGCGGACAAGAGTAAGGAGACCGCCTCTTTTACAGGCGGACAAGAGTAGGAGACCGCCTCTTTTACAGGCGGACATAAGAGAAGACGCCTCTTTTGCAGGCGGTCATGAATTAAATCAATCACCGCGACTAGTTTTCTTCGCCTGTCTCACCGTCTTCAACTTGAATCGATTTATCTATCTACTCCGCACCGCCTACCATTAATCACTCACGCGTGCAGCTCTCTGTCCCCTCTGCAATCAATGAAGCCTTTCTTCATCTGCAAATCAGTACGGAGCCAAACCTCTATATAAACTCACCACCTTAACTGTAAAAACACCACACACGACGGGAGTCTGAAGAATCGCTCATCACAATCACCCATTCTCTTCCACTTATATTTACTCCCGTATCACCACATCATTCCACACTCACGCAGTAACAACAAAGAAATAGAAGAGCAGCAGTGAGAGGAGAACAGACCAGTTCTTCCTCTGAATTAATGTCAAAATCTATGTGTAATCTTCTTATCTTCGTTAATGTCTGAGTAATTTTATTTTGTATCCTAGGATGGGGGTTTGATTTCTAATATTACGTAATTAATTTTATAACCTATTTCTCTTATTTAACTTGTTTTAATTCCTTTCAGCTAATATTGCTAAATGTTTTGCGCGACAAACGACTACATTTATTTGGTAACTATCAACACATGATTTGAGATAGTCTAGGTACCACAAAGGAATATCTTAGTATTACACTCCGGACTGAGGCAGGAAAATACTAAGGCTTTTATTAGAGTTAAACTGACAATTATTAACTCTAATAGGCAATAAATAATTGAAACATGGTTATAAATATGTTTAAGTAATTAGGAAATTCCCCCGCTATCCAGGATACATTTTTTCCATCCACTTCACTTAATTCACCTGTTTTACTGTTTTTATTATTTCGATTAATCAAACAACAAATCAAGCTTGCCTCCGGCTAAACCCCCTTTTTACAGTTTTCAAGTAACTACCAAGACTAGGATAAATTGAACAATCTCCCTGTGGATACGACTTGTTTTACTAACTACGACCGGGATTGTTTGCAGCCCGACGTTTATAATTTGAGTTTTTAATATCTTTTCTTTTAATTTTACACCTGTTTAACCACTCAGAAATAACACTCTGCAAGGGCATAAGTCCGCGTGGAGCCCATCGGAGCGGGTGTAGTGCACACTTGCACTCCCCTCTATGCTTTCTGGGAAAGACGGACGATTTAGTAGGTATTTGAGGGCTGCCATAATAAGGGGTTTTCACCCTCCACAGAATGGCATTTTCTAGGATCTAGACTTCTTAGTCAGACCATATTTAGACAGACCCCCCTCATACCGAAAAATCACCCTCCACAGAATGGCGACTCTGCTGGGGAAAACTTGAGTAAGTTTTTCTCAAACTCAAGGAAGACTGAACTCCATCCAAAATTGTCAGGATTTCCCCACTTCTTTCAAAACCTTCAAGAGATCATCTCGAAATCCATTAGGATTACTCTACTCCACACTCAGAGTGTGATTGGTGAGGATAGTTAGGATGAGAGTGTGTAGCTTATACTTGACTTTGCTTGCCATCTGCGCTTTGCTTGCTACATAATTGCGTGATTATGCTAGACTAACTTGCAGGAACTTCAGGTAGGTGGGCCCATTAGGGGTCTAACTTCTTCCCTCTCTTTGCCTGCGCATTTATTTACCGCTTTTTGGTTGTGATATTGAACTATTAGGAATAGCTGAGGTGGGTGCATAGGGTAGCTTAGGACATGCATTCCTCTGTGTCACCCTTGATATTTGCGGTCGGGATAAATATTGGTCCACAATTGATTCCCCATGAGCAGATGCCCTTCGTAGTAAGGACTATGCACACGAGGCGGTATGATCGTAGTATCTATGCCTTGAAAACTCATGATCCTTCAACGCTTACCTTTTCGAGTCAAAGCCAGCATATAGTGAACTCTGAGCCTTCAGTGTCCAGCTACCTAGTCCCGTGTCTAGGATGGGTTTATGGGTAGTCACCCCCTTGTATGCCGTCTGTCTGACCACCCTTTGCCTTACCCTGAAGATTGTATGGGCTCAGTTCTCCAAGTGTCCACTGCACCACGGGTGTCTCTAAAGCCTGATGTCACGCTACACGTCCATAGAGGATCCCGTATTTACCGGATACCCATACATGGCACAACGTAGTCAGTGAATAATTTGGACTTTAGACACACCTGACCGTGCAGACGACGGAGACCCGACCCCATGCAGTACTTCCCAAGTTTTCTGGAAGTGAGCATGTTTGATAATCACCGGCCGTGGCTCATGTGACTGTATCACTTCGGGTATCCTGACCTTTCGAACTAGAAATACCCCAACCTAGTTATGTTGTTTAAACACCTAAATAGGTGTAACAAGACTAAAAAGTCTTAGAAACCTTACTAAACAATTTAAACAAAGGAAACACAAATGTGCTTTAAAGTCAATAAGAGCTAAAATGTGCTTTAAGCTTGGGATAAACTTGAGTAAGGCCTAATGAGCTTACCAAGACTTCATTTATATACTAATGAACTTATTAACCAATTACCAAAGAAAACCAAGCTTGAAAACAAGTTAAAACACAAAATGTGCTTTAAGAAGTCTTAAAGCACGTTTTTGAAAAATTGTCTTGTAAATGAGTTTTGAATGGCTAAATGTCCATCATTACTCTTAAATATATATGTGTACTATATATAGTATCACATTTGGGTGGCTATATTAGTGGGAAATCAAAAATTTCACTTCTATGTGCCTTGTATAGGTGAATAGTACTTTTTATAAGCTAATTTGTAACATATGTTGTATTAAGTAATTAAATTGACAAACAAAGACTAACTATACACCCTCATACTAATAAGGGGGCCGGTTTTTATAAGGTTGGTGACTCACCACTCTCTTATTATGTATTAGTAAGAAAGATAAGTAAATAAGCTACTTTTTACCTTTAAACATAATATCTCTTAAAGCAAATTCTATCTTCATTCTCTCATTTCCTTTCTTGCTCACACGGTTTGCAAACCCCCACTCATCTCCTCCCTTCTTCTTTGTTCTCTCTCTACGATAAACCACTACCACCATTGAAACCAACTTTGACCACTTTTAAACCTAGCTCACTTGTCCAAATCAAAACAAATACCACCAATCTCTTCCTCTCATCAAGCTCTTCATTCCTATCTTCTCAAAACTCCAAGAGCTCCATTTCGGTGCCAAGGTGTTCCACCATTGAAGGAGCTTGAGCTTATATTTTGACATATTATTACTCTCCTTTGCTTCTAGGTAAGGAATCTCAAACAAAAATCAAGTTTCCTCCTTGTTTTGTCATGTCCGAAAATACACATTGATATAGCTCATTGTGTGACTTTGTTCTAGCTTCATTTCAACTCTTCATGGACTAGGTGGAGTCCTCTCTTGTTGTATATCCAAACTCTCTTCAAAGAACAAGGTAAAACAACTACATTAATGTTTTTGAAACATGTCAAATTAGGGTTTACAATGAGATGAAGCCTATAGCTAAATACTCATTATAAAGTTTGTATATTGTTTAGAACTTGTCAAGGAATCAAGTACTCTATTGGTTTCTAAAGGAAACAAGAAAGAAGTGATTTTGCAAAAGAGGTAAATCTACTAACCTAATGCTATTTTAATGCCTTAGGAGAAATGAGCTTATAATGCTTATTAAAACTATCTAAAGAGCCAATGGGAATGACTTAGTGAAGTGTTCTTAAGAGACTAGTAAAGGGCATATGTGTGTTGAGTGTATTTGCAGGTTAAAGGCATATATATTGTGGAAATTCAGTGTTTATGATTTAAGCACTTTAAGGGCCTAAGAGCCATGCATTTTAAGGGCCTAAGTGCCATGCAATTTAAGTTATGCACTATATTGTGATGTAGTGTAAATTTGGTGAAATTGTGTATGAGAGTGTTCTTGGTGATTTTGGATGTTCTTGGTGTTTAAAGGAGAAGGTAAAGTGTTTAGGCATGGTAATGTTCTAGGGAACCCATGTCAAAATCTAGGTAGGAAGTAAGAATTTCTAAGTGGTTACATAAGTTTGGTGAGTTAGAAAGTGTAGGAAATGAATAAGGAGTTCAAGATGTTTTAAAGGAATTATGATGAACTAGGAAGTATTCTAGAGTGTAATAGGGACTTAGGCATGGTCTTGAGATTTTAGTATGTACCAAAGTCATTTTGGACTTAGGTAAAGACTTAGGCAAACTTTGGTAACTAAGGAGAATGTATGAACTTGAGAGGATTTGAAGTAATGATATAAGGAGATAGTTGTGAGAGGATGCTTGGAGATGATGTTTAAACAAGGAGAAAGCATTTTGGGATAGTAGTTACATAGTTAAAGTGTGAAACATCTAGGAACCTAGTAAAAAAAAGTATATAAGTGTAAGTTTTTACAAGGAAATAAGTAAATGTTTTAAGGAATTAAAATGTGAGTTTCATGATGTTGTATGTGATGTAAGGTTACCAAATGTTGCTAGAAGCATTAAGAGGCCTTAGGAAAGTTTGGTGAAGAATTGGCAATTTAGTGTAAGAAGTAAGTTTGGGACGACCGAGGGGGGCGACCGAGTTTGTGGGTCGGTCGGAGCCTCTGTAAATGTTAGGAAAATGTTCGGTGACGGTCCGACCCAAAGGGTGGTGGGACGGGACGGTCGGTCGAGCCTCTGTAAAATGTTGGGAAAATGTTCGCACATGGACCGACCCAGAATGTGGGTCGGACATGGGTCGGTCAAGGTAAAGTTTTTCAGACCCGAAGACCACTGGGAGGGTCCGACCCAGTTGTGGGTCGGACGGTGGGTCGGTCGGACCAAAACATGTAAAAAAAAAACAGAATGAATGTGACTTATGTAGTTAACCCTAGAGTGTATAATGAAGGTAACCTAGGGTAAGATAGGCATTAAAACATGTCATACAATCATGTTAAATACTTAGTAAGTTTGAAGTTAAATAAATAATTAACCGACATTACTAATGTGTTTAGGATTCTCTCAAGGTGGAAATCCGTCGAGGCAAGGACCAAGGTATGGTTTTCTTGCAGTCTGTTGCCTACCGGTTTACACCGGCTTGTGTGTTGTTTGTTTTCTGTGTTTTATGACTTTGTAAGATTAAACCATGTAAAGAGTTTACAGTTGTTAAATATTATTATTTGTTAATTATGACTCTCTCTTCCCATGTGAGTGTCTAACAAGACTTGACCTATTATTGTGAATTGTTGTTGTGCTCAATGTTGAACTACTAACATGGGCTAACGGGGAAGTGAGGAGTCCGGTCTGTTCCGGCCACGCGTGTGAGTATGGGAGTCGATGTCATAACCGGTTCGATTCTCTCTGTATGTTATGGTTAAGTTTCCAATTTGGTTTCTAACCTTCCCTTTAGCTTAACCAAGGCTATTTTACTGACTCACGTCGGGCCACAGGGGCATACTATATGTTTTGTTTCGGTGTGCTTGGATCACTATATCCGGGGCACCTTGTGTTAAGTTAACCGTTCAATCTAACCGGACGGTAACGAGTTATGTAACGAGCTAAGTATGAGCGTGGCAACATTCTCGAAGCTCTCAATGGGGACTAACTGTGTTGGTTCTCTTCCTAAAAGGATTTGTATGTTTGTGATGTGTGTTATGATGTGTACAATACCCTTGTTATGTTACTATGTATGTGTTGTGTGTTTAAAAATAAATATCATGTCATCCTGACAATTGGTTGCGCGTATCCCGGTAGTCGATGGGCTGCGCGTTAGCCATACCAGCAAAGGTGCTGACCCCCTCGGGGGCTCCATATTTTTATTGCAGGATGAGGATCGAAGAGGCGGAGTGGCTCTAGGTCCTAGAGAGTAGTTTACTTTTGAAGTATTTTGGATGTTAGCCCGGGTTGCGCCTGTGCACCCGTGGCGTATTATATACTTGTTGGTGACGGTTTACAGTGAATTAACAGTGAAGGATTTATGTAAATACTCGGTATTATATTGTTATATATATGGTTGTTAGTTCTATGCTCGGGAGTCTGATCATCAGACCGGTACGATTGTATTTATTCAGCCTTGTTAGCCACGTGGGTGGTTGACGGCATTGTAGCACCAATCGTTTAGTTACCGTTTAGTTGTTTATTTTCCGCTGCGATTCCAAGTATAGTTATGTGCGTAGTAGGGGTGTTACAAAAAGTGGTATCAGAGCGAAGTATCGCTCTGATGACTAGAATACCGAGCTTAGGGATATACCGAGTTAGGAAACCTAACTACAGTTACCTAAGTGAACAGATTTGGAAAGGTTAACCACTAACTAAGTGTGGAGATACCTTATTATCGGGAAGCGTTACAGTCGTTAGACCGATAAGTGTGCAAGCATAATGCTAATGAGATGTTCGTATAAATTCAGATGGCAGGTAGACCACGAGGAGAGGCCGCGGGCGCGGTATTGGAGGTATGGGTGACCAGGGTGAGGATACTACGGCACAGACCATGGCTGAGGCAGTTGCAGCCGCCGTAGCTCAGCTGGTACCCGACCTAGTTGCTGCTATACAGCAAGGGCGACAGCCTGGAGTTCAGCCACCACCACCACCGCCACGAGAGACCAATTGGGTCAAGGCGTTGGCTGATCTGAGGCCGCCTTCATTCAGTGGGGAGACCGATCCCCGTAAGCTCGAGGCATACATCTCCGAGATGGAGACCGCCTTCGAAACCCTAGCACCACCTGAGCAGATCAAGGTACGACTTGCTGCTTACTACCTGAAGGGCTCGGCACAAAACTGGTGGAAGCTTGTGCGCGAGGGTAGAGTTGCTGATCCGACATTCCAGTGGAGGGAGTACACGGCTCTTCTGCGAGCCAAATACTACCCTATACATGTGCAAGAGGCCAAGCGCCTGGAGTTGGACAACCTGAGGCAAGGGGATAAGATGACGGTAGATGAGTACTACTCAGCCTTCATCGGACTAATCCACCTGCTACCGGATCTGGGTTACTCAGACCGGATCCTTGTGAACCGTTTCTACAACGGACTGAACTACCGCCTACGCTACGGCATGGGGCCTACTGGATATACCACCTTGCAGGTAAAGGGATTACAGTGTAATGTGAATAAGTGTGTACAATGTGATAATGTGATGTGAATTTGTCTAGCGGGGCATAACTGACACCCTAAATATAGGAGTGCTATCATGCCGCTGCTATTGTGGAGATCACCGTCCGTCTGAGGGACGAGGAGAGTGCGCTCAAGCGCAAGGCTCAGAACGAGGGCCAAGGCACGCAAGGGCAGTGGGGAGGGAAGAAGAAGAAATCATACCCCCAGTCCCAGAAAGGACAGCAACAGGGTGGCAAGGGCCAGGCCCAGACCACCACTGCTGATGAGCCTCTGCAGCTCACCTATGCGTATGCGGCCAAGCCCCTACGTTCTTACCCACCTAAGGGTAATTGTCTAAACCTGTGTGATAAGTTAGAGTGTATGTTAATAAGTTGTGAAACAAGTATTAATGGTGTATTGTGATAGCAGCTAGCACGGGCTCTGGACCGGAGCGCCACTATTACTGCAAGTGGTGCAACGGCGACCACCCCGGCAAGGACTGCAAGGGTAATGATGTTCAGTGCCGGTACTGTAAGAAGATGGGTCACCGCGACCATGAGTGCTGGCAGAACCCGAACGGTAGGAACTTCAGGCCCAAGGGGCAATGGAAGGGTAAGGCCACTGCGACCACCGATGGCCAGAAGACGGCGAACCAGCCACCCCCAGATCAGAGGTACACGGAGTCCCAGAAGGGGAAGGGGTCGGGGTCCAACAAGGCCACCCTGAATGTGGTGGACCGGTCTGAGGCGCCAGGGCCCTCTTCTAGACCAGGTACCGCCTAAGTTGTTGAATGTAATAAGTGTCTGCATACCGCATTTCATGCATGTGTGTGAGTAGTTTAAATAAACGACCATGTGAGTGAATAATAAAGTATAGTGTGAGATTTACCTAACTAGAGTACTCTAAACTTAAAGGAACTTCAATATATGTTATCCAATCCCACCCACACCAAACCCTGAAGAAACCACCATCAACATCACCGACTTCCCATTGGAGCAATGTCAGGTCATCCAGCCAGGTATGATACTTCTAAATGGATACCTGACACCGGAGGCACAAATCCATATCATCAGACGATGCGACGAACTTGGAGCAAAACCAGGAGGGTTTTACACACCCGAATACCCGAACGGAGCAAGGATGCAATTGAAGATGATGTGCATGGGTAAGGACTGGAACCCTTACACCAAGTCATATCAAGAAGTTCGAGCTGAAGATGGAGCAACAGTATCAAGTATACCAGAGGAGTTCCACGCGGTCGTTAACCACGCCGTGGGAATTGCTCAGCAAGTTGAAACGGAATCAATTCCGGGTGTAAAAGCAGATCTATGCATTGTAAACTTCTACCAGAAAGGTGGACGGTTGGGTATGCACCAAGACAAGGACGAGTCACCCGAGTCTCTAAGTAAGGGAGTACCCGTGGTGTCTTGGTCCATTGGTGATACCGCAGTATTTGTGTATGGCGAGCAGAAGCGTGCTGACCTCGCAAAGAAGCTATTGCTAAAATCGGGAGATGTATTAATCATGGGTGGGCAATCAAGGATGCTATACCATGGCATCAGAAAGATCAAACTGAATACCGCACCGTCGGCAGTGATCAATGCCACACACATGAAACCCGGACGTCTGAATTTGACTTTCAGACAGTTTTAAGCCTTGTATAATTATGTGACAACCAGTATGTATTAAGGATGTTGTAAGTGTGAATCATGGCGACAGTATAAGCCAATAATGTTGTAAAAAGGAGTGTGTTAATGAATAAAGTGGAGTTGTTTGAAGCATATAAACCGTGTTGTTACCCAATACTTATTAGTTTGCCAATGAATTAGGCTGTGCACTCGGAACGGGAGGTATACTGAGTGTCTGCAATAAGGCAGAAGCCGGCAAGAGCGGCACAATCCTCACCGGTACCTTTCCAGTGAATGGCGTGGATGCATCGATCTTGTTCGACTCTGGAGCCTCACATACATTCATTTCGCTATCATTTGCGAAGAGGCTGGGGTTAGATGGTGAAGAGATGCCAGACTTCGTGGTTACTCTCCCGTCGAAAGAGCGGATCCGATGTACCCGCTACTACCGAGATGCTATTGTTCGAATCATGGATGAGGAGTTTCCGATCGACTTGATAGAGTTCGACGGACTAGGCTTTGATGTAATTGTCGGGATGAACTGGTTGGAGCGGCACAAGGGCAGAATCCTGTGTGCCGAGCATCGACTGCTTCTTCGGAGTCCATCTGGGGTTACCATATCTTACCGCCAGAGGCCCAGGGAGCCTTCGACTCAGATCATCACCGCCATGGCTATGTATCGTGAGTTACGACGAGGGAGTGATGTATACCTCTGCTATGTCCAGGACATAGAGAGAGACCCTGAGTTTAGCCCAGATGTGCCGGTAGTGTCGGAGTTTCCTGATGTATTTCCTAAGGAACTGCCGGGCATGCCGCCAGCACGAGAGGTTGAGTTCGAGATTGATTTAGTTCCGGGCACCGGACCCATTGCGAAAGCACCTTACCGTATGGCTCCAGCAGAAATGACAGAGCTCAAAGAGCAGCTGAGAGACCTACTCGACAAGGGCTTTATCCGCCCTAGTGTGTCACCATGGGGAGCGCCGGTCCTCTTCGTGAAGAAGAAGGACGGTAGCCTCCGCCTATGTATTGATTATCGGGAGCTGAATGCTGTGACGGTGAAGAACCGTTACCCCTTACCACGCATCGACGATCTATTTGATCAGCTTAGGGGAGCATCAGTATTCTCCAAGATAGACCTACGTTCCGGATATCACCAGATTGCCATCCGTGACAGTGACATCGAAAAGACAGCTTTCAGAACTAGGTATGGGCACTATGAGTTCACCGTTATGCCGTTTGGCTTATCAAATGCACCAGCAAAGTTCATGGACTTAATGAACCGTTTGTTCCAAGATCAGTTGGACAAATCAGTGGTAGTCTTCATCGATGACATTCTTGTGTATTCTAAATCGAAAGGTGAGCACGAAAGCCACCTGAGATGTGTTACAACTTTGAGGAGAAATCAGTTGTATGCTAAATTTTCTAAGTGTGAATTTTGGTTGAACCAAGTATCATTCCTTGGACATGTGATATCTGAGGCCGGGATCGCTGTTGATCCGGCAAAGATAGATGCAGTGCGCACCTGGCCTAGGCCGAAGACAGTTACCGATATCAGGAGCTTCCTCGGTCTGGCAGGTTACTATAGGAGATTTGTGAAGGACTTCTCCAGTGTCTCGAAGCCGATGACTTCCTTGATGAAGAAGGATGCACCATTCGAGTGGACAGTCGACTGTGAGAGGGCTTTCGCGAGTCTCAAGGATGCTCTGACATCTGCACCGGTTCTGACATTACCAGACGGTCCAGATGGTTTCGAGGTCTATTGCGACGCATCAGGCAGGGGTATGGGTTGTGTGTTGATGCAACACGGGAAGGTCGTGGCTTACGCCTCCCGACAGCTGAAGAAGCATGAGGAGAACTACCCTACCCACGACTTAGAGTTGGGGGCCATTGTCTTCGCACTGAAGATATGGCGACATCATTTGTATGGGGTAAGTGTGACGATTTATTCTGACCACAAGAGTTTAAAGTACTTGTTCACTCAGAAGGAGTTGAACATGAGGCAAAGAAGGTGGGTTGAATTCCTGAATGATTACGACATCAATTTACAGTACAAAGAGGGTAAGGCAAATGTGGTAGCTGACGCATTGAGTCGCCGAGCACACTCTCTCCATTCGCTAGTCTCTCATACTGGCTTGGTTGAAGAGGTGCGGAGTGCTCAGATGACGGATCAGTATATGATGGAAGACAGACAGAAGCTTACTGATGGCACATTCGAGGGTCAGAAGTATGACTTCAGACTCCACGATGATGACCTGATTAGGCTTAATGGCAGATTGTGTATACCCAGGAGTAGCGCTGAGCTGAAGGAGCGCATATTGAGTGAATCCCATTGTTCTACTACTTCGATTCACCCCGGAGCTTCAAAGATGTATAAAGGTATGAAAAGATACTTCTGGTGGGCTGGAATGAAAAAGGATGTAAATGACTATGTGTTGAGGTGTCTCACTTGTCAGAAGGTCAAGTTTGAGCACCGACGGCCTGGTGGTATGGTGCAGCCAATGCCAGTGCCGGAGTGGAAGTTCCATGACATATCTATGGACTTCGTAGTAGGGCTTCCGCCTACAAGGGGAGGTCTGAATATGATTTGGGTGGTAGTTGACCGACTGACCAAGGTGTCTCGATTCATTCCGATGAAGGACACCTGGAAAGTGGCAAGATTAGCAGAATTGTTCGATAAAGAGATTGTTAGACATCATGGTGTACCAAAGACGATAGTATCTGACAGAGATACCAGATTCCTATCCAGATATTGGAAGTCTACACGAGAGGCACTTGGTACTGAACTGAAATTGAGCACGGCGTTTCACCCACAGACCGATGGTCAGAGTGAGCGCACCATACAGACACTTGAGGATATGCTACGTGCATGTGCACTTGACTTTCAGACCAGCTGGATTGATAAGTTACATCTGATCGAATTTAGCTACAACAACAGTTATCATGCATCGATCAAGATGTCTCCCTTCCAGGCATTGTACGGTAGACCATGCCGCACGCCATTATGCTGGGATGAGTCGAGTGAGACGGTCATTATAGGACCAGAGTATCTTGAGCAAGTTCAGGCAGAAGTTCGCCAGATCAGGGCTAATATGAAAGCAGCTCAGGATAGACAAAAGTCGTACGCAGATGTGCGCCGACGTGACCTGGAGTTCGCCGTGGGCGATCAGGTATTTTTGAGAGTATCCCCCATGAAGGGAGTGTTTCGTTTTGGCCAGAAAGGCAAGTTGAGCCCAAAATATGTGGGACCTTATGTTGTGACGGAGCGGATCGGCCCGGTAGCTTATAGACTAGATTTACCCGCCGAGCTGGGCAAGGTACATGATGTATTTCATGTGTCCCAGTTGAAGAAGTATATGTCTCATCCGTCTCATGTGCTTCAGCCTGAAAGGCTAACTTTAGAGCCGACCATGCGATCAGTGGAGACTCCGGTACGGATTCTGGACACTAAGACTCGAGACACTCGCCATAAGTCCGTGAGACTGGTGAAGGTTCTCTGGTCTAACCAGGACGTTGAGGAGGCCACTTGGGAGCTGGAAGATAAGATGAAGGCGAAGTACCCGTCGTTGTTTACTTCTTAGTATTTGTATGTATAGGGTACGGGGCGTACCCCTATTTAAGGGGGGTAGAGCCGTTTCGGTTATGTATATGACATGTATTTGAATACATTGTCTGTGTTGTATTGTCATGTTGTATTGTCATGTTACAACAGACCGCTGAGTCTGAATGATGTTGTGATGTTTTGTTGTTTGGACCACGTGTCCGTATGATGTAAGATGTTGTTAATGTGATATAGAAGTGTTGTTAATATGTGTTCTCATGTTCTAATGTTTAATGTTAAGTGGAAGTATGAACTTTGGGGACAAAGTTCTTTTAAGGGGGGTAGATTGAAATACCCCAAACCTAGTTATGTTGTTTAAACACCTAAATAGGGTGTAACAAGACTAAAAAGAGTCTTAGAAACCTTACTAAACAAATTTAAACAAAAGGAAACACAAATGTGCTTTAAAGTCAATAAGAGCTAAAATGTGCTCTAAGCTTGGGATAAACTTGAGTAAGGCCTAATGAGCTTACCAAGACTTCATTTATATACTAATGAACTTATTAAACCAATTACCAAAGAAAACCAAGCTTGAAAACAAGTTAAAACACAAAATGTGCTTTAAGAAGTCTTAAAGCACGTTTTTGAAAAATTGTCTTGTAAATGAGTTTTGAATGGCTAAATGTCCATCATTACTCTTAAATATATATGTGTACTATATAGTATCACATTTGGGTGGCTATATTAGTGGGAAATCAAAAATTTCACTTCTATGTGCCTTGTATAGGTGAATAGTACTTTTTATAAGCTAATTTGTAACATATGTTGTATTAAGTAATTAAATTGACAAACAAAGACTAAAACCCTCATTATACTTAGGGGGCCGGTTTTCTAAGGTTGGTGACTCACCACTCTCTTATTTGTATTAGTAATTATAAGATAAGTAAATAAGCTACTTTTTACTTTATAACACATAAATATCTCTTAAAGCAATTCTATCTTCATTCTCTCATTTCCTTCCTTCATCCACGGTTTCCCACTCTCTTCTCCCTTCTTCTTGTTCTCTCACGGTAAACCACTACCACCATTGAAACAAAGCTTTGACCACTTGTTAAACCTAGCTCACTTGTCCAAATCAAAAACAAATACCACCAATCTCTTCCTCTCATCAAGCTCTTCATTCCTATCTTCTCAAAACTCCAAGAGCTCCATTTCGGTGCCAAGGTGTTCCACCATTGAAGGAGCTTGAGCTTATTTTGACATATTATTACTCTCCTTTGCTTCTAGGTAAGGAATCTCAAACAAAAATCAAGTTTCCTCCTTGTTTTTGTCATGTCCGAAAATACACATTGATATAGCTCATTGTGTGACTTTGTTCTAGCTTCATTTCAACTCTTCATGGACTAGGTGGAGTCCTCTCTTGTTGTATATCCAAACTCTCTTCAAAGAACAAGGTAAAACAACTACATTAATGTTTTTGAAACAATGTCAAATTAGGGTTTACAATGAGATGAAGCCTATAGCTTAAATACTCATTATAATTTGTATATTGTTTAGAACTTGTCAAGGAATCAAGTACTCTATTGGTTTCTAAAGGAAACAAGAAAGAGTGATTTTGCAAAAGAGGTAAATCTACTAACCTAATGCTATTTTAATGCCTTAGGAGAAATGAGCTTATAATGCTTATTAAAACTATCTAAAGAGCCAATGGGGAATGACTTAGTGAAGTGTTCTTAAGAGACTAGTAAAGGGCATATGTGTATGTTGAGTGTATTTGCAGGTTAAAGGCATATATATTGTGGAAATTCAGTGTTTATGATTTAAGCACTTTAAGGGCCTAAGAGCCATGCATTTTAAGGGCCTAAGTGCCATGCAATTTAAGTTATGCACTATAGTGATGTAGTGTAAATTTGGTGAAATTGTGTATGAGAGTGTTCTTGGTGATTTTGGATGTTCTTGTGTGTTTTAAAGGAGAAGGTAAAGTGTTTAGGCATGGTAATGTTCTAGGGGAACCCATGTCAAAATCTAGGTAGGAAGTAAGAAGTTCTAAGTGGTTACATAAGTTTGGTGAGTTAGAAAGTGTAGGAAATGAATAAGGAGTTCAAGATGTTTTAAAGGAATTATGATGAACTAGGAAGTACTCTAGAGTGTAATAGGGACTTAGGCATGGTCTTGAGATTTTAGTATGTACCAAAGTCATTTTGGACTTAGGTAAAGACTTAGGCAAACTTTGGTAACTAAGGAGAATGTATGAACTTGAGAAAGGATTTGAAGTAATATATAAGAGATAGTTGTGAGAGATGATGCTTGGGAGATGATGTTTACAAGGAGAAAGCATTTTGGGATAGTAGTTACCATAGGTGAGAAACACCATCTAGGAACCTAGTATAAAATAACATAAGTGTTAAGGAATTTTTACAAGGAAATAAGTAAATGTTTTAAGAATTAGAAAATGAGTTTCATGGATGTTGTATGTGGATGTAAGGTTACCAAATGTTGCTAGGAAGCATTAAGAGGCCTTAGGAGAAGTTTGGTGAAGAATTGGCAAGTTTAGGTAAGTTTAGTAGGCGACCGACCCAGGGGCCGACCCAGTTTGTGGGTCGGTCGAGCCTCTGTAAAATGTTAGGAAAATGTTCGGTGACGGTCCGACCCAAAGGGTGGGTCGGACATGGGTCGGTCGAGCCTCTGTAAAATGTTGGAAAATGTTCGCACATGGACCGACCCAGAATGGTGGGTCGGACATGGGTCGGTCAAGGTAAAGTTTTTCAGACCCGAAGACCACTGGGAGGGTCCGACCCAGTTGTGGGTCGGACGGTGGGTCGGTCGGACCAAAACTTGTAAAAAAAAAAACAGAAATGAATGTGACTTATGTAGTTAACCCTAGAGTGTATAATGAAGGTAACCTAGGGTAAGATAGGCATTAAAACATGTCATACAATCATGTTAAATACTTAGTAAGTTTGAAGTTAAATAAATAATTAACCGACATTACTAATGTGTTTAGGATTCTCTCAAGGTGGAAATCCGTCGAGGCAAGGACCAAGGTATGGTTTTCTTGCAGTCTGTTGCCTACCGGTTTACACCGGCTTGTGTGTTGTTTGTTTTCTGTGTGTTTATGACTTTGTAAGATTAAACCATGTAAAGAGTTTACAGTTGTTAAATATTATTATGTTGTTAATTATGACTCTCTCTTCCCATGTGAGTGTCTAACAAGACTTGACCTATTATTGTGAATTGTTGTTGTGCTCAATGTTGAACTACTAACATGGGCTAACGGGGGAAGTGAGGAGTCCGGTCTGTTCCGGCCACGCGTGTGAGTATGGGAGTCGATGTCATAACAGGTTCGATTCTCTCTGTATGTTATGGTTAAGTTTCCAATTTGGTTTCTAACCTTCCCTTTAGCTTAACCAAGGCTATTTTACTGACTCACGTCGGGCCACAGGGGCATACTATATGTTTTGTTTCGGTGTGCTTGGATCACTATATCCGGGGCACCTTGTGTTAAGTTAACCGTTCAATCTAACCGGACGGTAACGAGTTATGTAACGAGCTAAGTATGAGCGTGGCAACATTCTCGAAGCTCTCAATGGGGACTAACTGTGTTGGTTCTCTTCCTAAAAGGATTTGTATGTTTGTGATGTGTGTTATGATGTGTACAATACCCTTGTTATGTTATATATGTATGTGTTGTGTGTTTAAAATAATATCATGTCATCCTGACAATTGGTTGCGCGTATCCCGGTAGTCGATGGGCTGCGCGTTAGCCATACCAGCAAAGGTGCTGACCCCCTCGGGGGCTCCATATTTTTATTGCAGGATGAGGATCGAAGAGGCGGAGTGGCTCTAGGTCCTAGAGAGTAGTTTACTTTTGAAGTATTTTGGATGTTAGCCCGGGTTGCGCCTGTGCACCCGTGGCGTATTATATACTTGTTGGTGACGGTTTACAGTGAATTAAACAGTGAAGGATTTATGTAAATACTCGGTATTATATTGTTATATATATGGTTGTTAGTTCTATGCTCGGGAGTCTGATCATCAGACCGGTACGATTGTATTTATTCAGCCTTGTTAGCCACGTGGGTGGTTGACGGCATTGTAGCACCAATCGTTTAGTTACCGTTTAGTTGTTGTTTATTTTTCGCTGCGATTCCAAGTATAGTTATGTGCGTAGTAGGGGTGTTACAGGCAGCCTTATCACATGGGTAAGTAAGTTAGACAACTTTTTTGTTTAATATTTAAAAGTATGTATTTTTCTTATGTTATGCACAAGTAAGGTGGAATAAATAAATTGTCACATGGGATCCGAAATGGGAGCATCACATTCCATTGGAGGAAGGTTGGAGAATTTGATGCTCCCATTTTTGTTAAGAACCAGCTCTAAACCCCTTCCTTTCATGTATGGAATCCCAAAATTGGGAGCATCAATCCATTGGAGGAAGGTTGGGATTCAAAGGAGAAATCAAGTACTTAATCAATCCTTGATTAAGAGAACTTTAATTGGCTAAGATGTTGATCGAGAAATAATGGATAGAATCTTGATGAACGGTATTGATTCTTGCAAACCTGTTTTGCTAACTGATTACAACCGGCTTGTGTGCTCACCTGTTGTTTGAATAACGACCAAGATAATTGCATGTAATATGTTGCACTTACGTTTGTGTATCGTTGTGATTATTTGGTGCACTGTTAATTTATTTTATGTGCGTGAACGATACTACTTGACATGTATGTGCCACGCATGCAACTTTACACTACAAGTGGATTAAATACCTACGTATTATTATACCGAGAACTTGTACTCAGTTTCTCACTAACTTCCTTTATAATATGTCGTTGTCCTTAAATGTGACAACTGACAATACACAACAATGTGCTTGTTTAACGTCCTTGTGTGAGTCTAACAATATTCAATTCTACGAGAAGCGAGGAGCCCAGATGTTTCTAGCCATGCATGCAATTATGGAGGCTATACCTATCGCAGGTCGTCCTCAATACAGTATACGTCATGACGGTGGTTTTGGTGTAGACTTTGTCCACTTACCGGGTTAGTATCGGAACATTCTTGAGGTTGGGAGGAAGGCTACGTTTCTCCCGTTGGGCTAAATACTCGTAATATCTTGTGGTGGGAGAAATACTACCTCTCCCGTTGGGCTAAATACCCATATACTTATAATAAGAGGCAGCTACACTAATCTCGGTGGGACCGAATCTTTTTAGTACAGGAGTTGACTATGTTCTCTTCTCTCCTGCGGGATTTATTACCTAACCATTAATGCGAGAGTCTTATCTTGTCTGAAGGGTTTTATCATACCCATTCCAGAATTAAATTACCAACTCGACCTCTGCTGTCATGTTTCTCATTGTGTTGTTATTGACCTTGTACGGCTACTTGTGTAAATTAAATATGATGCATGTTTACAGTGTTTTGACGAAAATGAACCGCATGCTTACGACAAAGTAGTCATGCGTGGCCCGCTAGCTTATGGGCTGCACAGGTTCATACAAGCATTATTTGCTGAGCCATTTTGTGGCTATGTTTTTCAGGTTCCTGAAGAAAGAAAGATACCCGACCGAGTGTAGGTGGGGTAGAAATAAGACATGGGATTTTTACTATCGGTATTATTTTATAGTATTGTATTTTTACTATAAGCTTTCTTTATTTAAGCGGTATGTATTCAGCACTCAGACTGTATCGTTTGTAAGTTATTTTGGAGTTAGCCTTGTTAGTCACATGAGTGACTAACGGCGTTGTAGCACCACCCGTTGTTTTGTATATATATTCCCCGCTGCATTAGTTATCTTTGGGAGCTATCATCGTTCAGGTTGTGGAGTTTCGGGTTGGGTGTTGCAAAAAGTGGTATCAGTGCGTAGTTACGCTCTGAGAACCGAATACAAACCAAATTTAGCCTGGGATATAGGGTGTGAGATAGTACAGTGAGGAGTAGTAACTTAGCTTTTACTTGGTCTGGCGAAGGGCGTTAACACTGTCCCAAAACAGTTAACTACAACTATGACGTGCCTAAATAACGAGCAGATGTCATGAAAAGGAATACATTAATTAACATAAGTACTTAAGACTACCTGAATTGTTGGATACGACGTCAACCGTTGTTCACAGAGGAAGCTGACGACGAATGACAATGACGCCATACCGAAGACAACAAGAAAGGCTGATAGTATCGCCAAGTATACAATGATGAAGGTAATTTGTATCGCAATAAACATACATTGCATGGAAATCCAACTGCCTGGTGCACTTGCTACAACAAGTGCTGCTTCAGTAACCAAATAAAGGTGAAACCATAAAGACCTACAAGCTGTGGCTAACTATAAGGACGTTAGATCATACCTCCTATGACGACAACAAAATAATACCCAGAGTCGATAAAGACAGCATACCCCTAATAACGCTTGAAGAACGAATGCATGAGTTAAGGCAATTGAAAGGCGAATGAAGACCTCCTCGGAGAGAGCAAACACTGAATTTTATGGGATACCCAGGCACTGAGCTTACCGCCCAGTGCGGGACTAGGAAATCTTACAATCCCTTGTAAACTTCGTGAGAAGATCGTGCGAAACCTTGAAATATGACAATCAGTATAGTCCTACAAATAACAAATGATAATGTCAAGAAAAATAGAATCTCACTATATCTGATGAATACATCCATCATGGATAAGCACAGTTTTAAATACCTGGGCAAATACCAGGGGTCTCGGCTAGAATCAATATAGTGACAATGCTGGACTCCTAATTAATAATGAGAAGAGAACAAGCTTTGAATCTATATATTATGTAGTCAGGAGAACTACCTAATTAGCAATACCAAATGCTACTGTGAGCCTCGATTTTAACCCTATCCTATGTTGTTTAGATTGATTAGGATCTGGTCGGGTTTTAGGTCCACTTATAACCTAAGATTAATAACTGTCATATAACAATAATTATTAAACCTAAGCTAGCTCACTGGAACCTATTATGAGTCGCCACCTAATTTTAACCTAGATCAAATTAGGAAAGAAGAGTTCGGGTTCGGGGCTTGATATTCGACTTAATTAGGGTTTAATTACTTTCATTACCCCTAGAAGTTGTTTTTTCCTCTACTTAGTTTAATTATGGCCTATTACGAGTCGTTTTAACCTAAGTGTGCGCTTCTGTTTTTTTTTTTTTTATGTTTTTTGACAGAAAATTAAGGTGAAATTAGAACTACCTAAACTAGGGTTTTGGAGGCAGAATTAGGTCAGATTTTGATTTTGTCCGTGGCCACGGACCTAATGTCCAAACCCACGGACTTCAGTTAACCTAATTACACATAAAAGTCAAATTTAACAGAAATGATATTTTGAAAAGTCCGGGGCTACGGACAGGATGTCCGTGGGCCCGGACATGTTTTATAAAACCCTAACTTTTGAAAATAAAATATCCCGCCACCGTCCGTGGGCGTCCGGCTTACGGACAGAGCTTCCGGGACCCCGGACATAGCGTCCGTGGGTGCGGACAGACCTCGGACGGCGGCATTTAGGTGGCTCCCGGCGGTGTTTTAAGCTCAAAATTTATGTGCGCGTAGCCTGAAGGATGTACATAACGTTAGTGCTTAAAAGTTTTCAATTTGAAATCAAATTTAACGCGAAACTTAACAAACAAGTAATGGGCAGAAGCTTAAACAAACAGCAACTCAGAAGCCACGAAAGGTTATTTTGAACCCAAATTTCGATATAAGACTGATAAAGTCATTGGGAGTTAGAAAAGTGGGATTCCTACCCGTTTTACCTTCGGATTTACAATGATTCTTCACGTCAAGATTCATCGAGTGCTCCGTTGATGGCAGACCGAAAGGTTTTTGATCCAAGCTTCTGGTTGTTGGTTGTTCTTTCTGTTCTTCACGTTTTGGTGCTGTTTTGGTGTGAAGGTTTAATGATGGGTGATGTTGTGGGAGTTGAAAAAGGTGTTTTGGTGTTGATTTGTGAGATTTCGATGAAATTTTGGGCTTGGATGTGTAAAAACGTGGAGAGGTTGTGACGGCTGAGTTTCTTGAGGTGTTTGGGTTCCTCCAGTTCTCCTTTGATCATGGGATAAGGTTCCTTATATAGGCTTCCTTAAAGATAGAAAAATCTGGTAAAAACCGAGATTTACCGACGTTTTGGCTCAAAGGCTTCCAAAAGGAATTTGATTATGAAATTTTACACATGGGTAAAGGATGATATTTTTGATTTTTCAAAAGTGAAATCGAATTTTTGGATATTGGAATATTTTTAAATTCAATTTCTCGTCGATTCAATCAGAAATTGCTAGAAATTATTGGAAATTCAAAAATCAAAATTCCAACGCCATTGCCCAAATGTCATCCTCTATCATGGTTTAAAATTTCAAAGCATTTTGAATTGATTTGACCCTTATTTGAAGGAGAGAGAAAGCCTATAGGGGACCTAGGAGCCTTGAAAAATATGAAAATACCTCTGGAGATGACTAAGCTGTCCCTAGTACTCTAAAATGTGTCAATTGAACTGGGAACCCTCGCTACTGGCCTATTAGTAGAGACTCTCTTCCGGGGGTGTTGAAATTTTGGGTATAACAGATTGCCCCCCGTCAACTAGACTTTGTAATGGAAATGAGAAGGCTAGTTGATGCTTGAGTGATACCCAAAATTTTGGATCTTAAAAGACCTCGCATGCCGTTAGAAATCCAGTGGGTTGTGTCGAGCTATTCTAAGGCGCTGACTACCTAAAGGATAGGAGAAGTTGTTGAACTATTCGAAGGCGCCAACTACCTAAAATGATGATATGTTGTCGAGCTATTCTAAGGCGCTGACTACCTAAAGTGATGAAATGTTGTTAAGCTATTCTAAAGCATTGACTACCTATAATGAATGAAATGAATGCAATGTGTATAACAGAAGCAGGTAAGCTAATAAGATGTGCTAGGTCTTACTACAAGCCTAAAGGGATGATTTAGGTCTTTTGATGAGCCTAAAGATGGTTCTAGGTCTTATGACGAGCCTAAGGGATTGAGCTCTTACTCGAGTGAGAATCTGCTACTCTGGTGAGTTCTTCTACTCGGGTGAGAATCTGTATCTCTGAAGGATCTGAATCTCAGGGCGAGAATTTGTATCTCTGAAGAATCTGTATCTTCGGGGCGAGAATCTGTATCTTCGGGGTGAGAATTTGTATCTTTAAAGTATCTGTATGTTCGGGCGAGAATCTGTATCTTCGGGGCGAGAATCTGTAACTCTGAAGAATTTGTATCTTCAGGGCGAGAATCTGTATCTTCAGGGTGAGAATCTGTATCTCTGAAGAATCTGTATCTTCGGGGTGAGAATCTGTAACTCTGAAGAATCTATATCTTTGGGGCAAGAATCTGTATCTCTAAAGAATATGTATCTTCGAGGCAAGAATCTGTATCTCTAAAGAATCTGTATCTTCGAGTGAGAATCTATATCTCTGGTCTATGATGAGGAGTCTCGTACGGATGGATGCAAGGTAAATTTTATGCAAATGATCATGATGAAGTTGATTATGAAAGTGCCGAACGTGGCAATGATGGTGTGCATGTCAAAATATAATCAAAGTGTATGTAGGAAGCTTGTCCAAAACGAGAAACCATTGGAAAATGTGCCAAACATGGCAATGTTAAAGATCGAAAATTGTCCAAAGCAAGACATTGCTAGAAAGTGTGCCAAACGTGGCCATAATGAGGTTTATGAACCGAAGTGTTTGAAAACAAGAATTGTTGAAAGAGGTACCAAACGTGGCAGTGTGTGAAGAATATTCTGTTTAATGAAAAGGAAAGCGAAATTATCATTTCCTGACTATAGACTTCGGACTTGTATTTTATCTCCTAGGAGATGAACATGCCACCGGGGGTATGGTGTATGACGTGAAGGGCTTATGTGGGCTTGTGTAGTGGTGGTGTGGACGTGAGGGCTTATTTGTGCAAGTGTGGTGTATGATGTGAAAGTAAGGGCTTATGCGAGCCGGTGGTATACAATGGTAAAGGTAAGGGCTTATGCGGGCCAGTGGTGTGTGATGGTGGTGGTGATGTTCAAGCTTTGGGTTCCAATTGGTGTTGTCATAGCAATTGTTGGAACCAACAATTGCCCCCAGTATTTTTCCCTTAAGACAATCTGAGCTAGAGTTCATGGCAATCAATCGGAACGATCGATTGCTCCCAGTATTTTCTTTTATTATACGTGCGAAACAAGTCTCGTCCTCACAGGGTCAAGGCTTATGTTTTTATGTGGTGCTTCCTAACCTACACTCGGCGTGTTTGGTGCTTGCACTCATTCTCACCTACGGTCACAACTTCTAGACCATTGAATTTGATATTTAATGGATTTACACATTTGATCTATTACTTTCACGTGAATTGGACCCACAAGTATCAAGTCGGAAGTCTTTAAAGCTTATAACGTGGCCATGGGGTGTGATGAAGGACAACGGGACCATGGAGGGATATTTTAGGTATGTGGAGCTAAAGAGGTGACCAAAGCTGCACCTTGCGTCTTCTCTTAGAATCATTTTCCTGTCTTGAAGTCGTCTAGCTACTTTGTGTTGATGTTATTTTCGAGCTTCTGGACTTTTACTTTTGAAGTTGTCCTTTACACCATTTCACTTCTTTTGCCACTCGGATTTCTTCGAGGCATTTCGGGTCTGCCTCTATTCTTTGTCCTTTCTTGACTTTGCCTTTGGGGTTCTTGTGTCTCCCGGTTTTGAGTTTTGAGAGCTGTTTTGATGTGAGTTCTTTGGATCCTGTGTCACTCTGGGACCATTTGCGGATCGCTTCGTCGTACTGATAGCGGCGTTGCTTCTTTGGATTGATGAAAACATTATCCGAGAATCTGGCTCCTTGCTTCCTTTGGACACCGGGTCGGATATTCATCATTGGCTGGGTTATTTTGTGGAGTTCATAATATCGAAAAAGGATATATGAAAGGCTCAGCGGGGGTGCCTAGGGTTTAATGTCAGGGTTCACAAGCTTTTGGCTATGTGGTGTTGTACCTAGGTGCTTCGTCATTCCTGATAGTTGTGTATCCGTTCTTGGTTACTTTTCGCAGGTCTAAGAGTAAATTTACAAATTATCTCCTTCAGTCGGAGTTATGCCGTTTACCTCACCTTTAAATATGGTCTCACCGGAGTCGTGTAAAAATGACACGCTCATTCACTCATGGTTTTACCACTTAAGACACTCTCGCGAGATTTTCACTCAGAGACTTGTTCATACACTTAAATGAAAGATTAAAGACAACTAACCTAAACTCAGATCGCCCCCAGTATTAATTTGGGGTTTATGACAACAATTTTGGCAAGTGTGCACTTAAACCACTTTGTGGTTTGTTTGGATGTTTTGGGGTGAGTAGTGGTGTTGGTTGGACATGTTCATCCTTTTAAAAGACAAGTCGTTTTGTTCAGTCGCCAAAAAAATGACCGTTTCATGAACATTAGTTTTAAGAAATGTTTCCTAATGAGCAAGATGATTTGGTTGAAGGTGCATGGTGAACAAACACATTTCTTTTATTATCATTTTTGTGATTACAAACTGAAAAAGCCAAAAAACTGAAATTTTAAAATCTAAACTTAATTAAAATAGAAATGTGATAAACTTCTCACAAAATTGAAAAGAGTAAACAAAACACTACTACACTTTTGCCTACTCAACAAACTAGAGTCCTTGCTCGATATGGTCCTCAATCTTGTGCTTCAATGCTCTGCAGTCGTCAGTATTGTGTCCTGGTAATTGATGAAACTGGCAGAACTGATAGAGATGTTCCCCGGCCTGGGTGATCCTAGGACTAGGTGTGAGAGGGTGTAATAAGTCTTGCTCTTGTAGCTTCACAAGTGCTTGACAGAGAGCCGGCCAATGTCGGTAAACCGTCTCGGTGCAGAGAACCTCTTGGATCGGGGTGAGGCCTTGATACTCTGCTTTGCAACACTGGGTTTTTGTATGGTGCTCACTTGGTATGAAACTTGAGCTGCTTTGGCCGGTCCTGACTTAAAGGTCTCGATACTCACACCCTGGGCTTTGGTTATCCCAGCTTCAGTCTCACCTTTGTGAATCTTTTCTTCCATGACTCTTCCCTTGTAACACCCCTACCGCTAATACTGTAATTCCTGTCCAACTCCTTATACATTCGTACTCTCGCAGCGGATACATACTTACTCAACGGCGGGTGATACAATGCCGTTAGCCACCCACATGACTAACAAGGCCACTACTACATACAGCATCGGTCTGATGGACCGGAATATCCGAGTACTACACATGTACATACATACTCCATTCACCAATCGAATGCTACTATGCTCCATTACAATACTATACAATACAATATACTTAACCGAGTTTGCTAAATTCCAAATACAAATACAATACTCCTTTCAGGTTCATATATACTCATCAGGAGTCTACAACTACCCATTCCTCACAAACTACTTACTTTCTAGGTACAGGGGAGTACTACTTAGCACTCCTTTACATTCTACTACTAGCAGTCCAAGTGTGGCCACCGGTCTCTTACCTTGACCATATCCTCTTCGGGTACCTGCACACTAAAAACATTCCCCCGAGGGGGTCAGCTTTCGCTGAGCATGATAACCGCATACCCCGCGTACTAGCGAGGTACGCCGACCATTTGGTCGAATACATGCAATTCAATTTACAATACATACATTCATACATACATGCTTCATTCATGATACTACAATACTTCGCAAGGCATTCATACATTCGCACACTACAATACATGCTTGGAAGACAATACAAGTCAACCAATACTTACCATCTTCCATGATACACATACACAATACATACTCATTACATACTCAATACGCAATACGGAGATACACTTCTCCAATTCACACACAAGGCTTGTTAGCTTCTTTATACACCCGGGTTAATCGGGTGTTCAATACTCATTACTCATGTCAGGAGTTAGATTGTTAGGAATTAGTAGAAGTCAGTACTTCATTTCCATACATCCATACAATACACAAGTACACAATACTTACACATACTCTTCATTTCCAGTCATACATTTCATGAATTATACAACTAAATGTTCAAGGAGACACTCAAGAACAAAATAGTCCAAACACAGTTAAGTGCAATATAAGTCCGATTCGTGCATTTATCTTATTGGTGATCACATAAGCACACAAATCGGGGTAACCAGGTTAGGATACAGAGCATGAAGAAATCATACCGTTCACCGTCGTATTCGCAGTACCGGTTCCTTTGGAGATCAACTATTGGATTCCTATACATACATGAAGTAGTATGATCAATGGTCTGTTATTGATCTATCTTACTCCTTCATTGTTACTTTCAATGGATACTTTCTACTTCATTACTTTCTTGCTTGATTATCAAACCATTCTTTTCTTTACTACTTCTTAAATTTGTTGCCTTACTCATTTACTTACTTTCTCACCATTATTACTCCATTAATGGTGTATTACTACATACATATGCATATATGTGTATGGCATATATATGTATATATGATTGCTATAATCATATAATAAACAATTTTTTTTTTTTTGACTCGACCGAACTTGCAAGTCCGGTCGCAAGTTCGGTCCAAGTCAGTAAGTTACTTCGCGTGAAAATTTCAGGGCCGACCGACCTTGCAAGTCCAGTCCCAAGGTCGGTCCATTCCAGTAAGTTTCGTACGTGAAAATTTTAGCCCGACCGACCTTGCAAGTCCGGTCGCAAGGTCGGTCCATTCCAGTAGCTTGCATTACGGGAATTTTTCTGGCCGACCGAACTTGCAAGTCCGATCGCAAGTTCGGTCCATTCCAGAAGGTTTCTGACGGGAGAAATTTCTGGGCCGACCGAACTTGCAAGTCCGGTCGCAAGGTCGGTCGATTCCAGAAGGTTTCCCATCTTTGTAAGTCTGGGCTCGACCGACCTTGCAAGTTCGGTCCCAAGGTCGGTCCGGCCCAGTACTTTAGTTTTAAAGTCTGTTTCTTAGTGTTTTACTTTCCCATTGCTTCCCCAACTTACCAACTTCCCTACATGCTTACCACTCATTTAGATGCTCTAAATCACTATAATCCATCCACCAAATCCATTACCAAATCCACCAAACAACTTACACAATTTCCTCACTTCTTTTCCAACACTTGTAACAGTTTTTTGTTACACTTATGCTACAGATTTTAAAACTCAATTCTCACATCCAACACTTCTACTACCAATACCATTTCTAGCATCCCAAATACAATTCCAAGCAATTTACAACATCTATACCCAAATCCAACTCTCCTCTTACCAAATCTTGCACACTAATTCTTCCTAGTTCCACAATGCAATTTAATACATCTTTGCTACAGATTTTGGTTCCTACTTCCTCCATACATAGTTTCCTCTCCTAATGCCATTCCCAAGGCCTACGATGCATTGCCTCACCTCTTCAAGTCCAATACTCATTCCCTAGGTCATGTACATAAGTCCTCCTAGTTTCTCCAATGCCATTCAACAATTCTTGCTACAGATTTTACATTCTTTCATTCTCATACTATGGCCACTACTCTGGCCATTAAACATCTCTACAATCCCTAATACGCACCTTGGTTCTCCCACTCACCAAGTCGTTCATACATGTACATATTCCTACCGAAATTTTGCCATAGTTCATCTACTTTTCTTACCTAGCCACACATACACATTCTTACCAAAATCATTTCTATTCTAGCCACACCCACAAGGGTCCTACCAGCAATACAAAGCAAATATAGTTTCACCAATACTCTCTCAATCCACACTTTTAATACATATACACATTACATTTGGCTCCAAAGCCTACAATTCATATACTTGCTCTTAAATACTCAAACTTCACAATCCTCAATACTAATACAAGGCTTTGGGTTCTTTAAATATTTTACCCATTCCCATTACTCTAATGCAATAGAATTTAACATTAGGAAGGGGCTCTTACCTTGAGCTTATACTTCCTTCTTTCTTTCACATTTTTCCTCCTTCTTCCTTTCTTGCCTCAAGATCGGCTACATGGGGAATGGAGTTGCCAAAATCCATTCCCATCACCCAATGTACACAAAATAAGTGCAATTAAAATGCTAACCCTTAAATTAACACTAACTCATTGGAGTGTTTAGAATACAAATTCTAGGGTTTACCTTTGGAGTGTTTTAGGAGGATCTTTAGCCCTTGGTTCAAGAAGGAGAATCCACCACCATTGCAAGGTGAAATTTATGCTCAAAAGAGAGAGAGAAAATGGAGTATTACAATGAGGTAAAAATCGGTTATGAAACAAGATGGAGAAACATGAGTTCTTCATGTAGATTTTTACCTTGATGGAGAGAGGGAACCCCAAGCCACACATTGATCTATTTTCTTCACCAATGGGGTATACCCACGAAAATGAACTTCATCATTTTTGAATTTTAAAAAGAGGGAAGTGTAGAGTATGATGAGGGGAGCAAGAACATGTATTTATTTTGCATTTGGGGCTCACATGGAGATGGAGCATGGAGTCAAAGTGGAGAAGCCATTGGAGCTTCTTAGAGCTTCAAAAATCGCCCAGCATAGGAGGGAGAAGAGAGAGAAATCGGTGGGGATAAGGAAGAAGAGAGAGATGAGGGAAATTAGAGAGTGAGGTGAGAGAGTGTTTTATTTGCTTTTACTTTATTGTTGTCCTTTAGCATATTAGAGAAATAAGGAGAGTGTGAGGGAGAGGGGCTGCCGATCACACACACAACACTCACTCAAATTTTTACTTTTATTTACAAAAGTGGACACACAAGTTTTCTTTTATTACACTCTCACCCCGCTACTTCCCGGTTACCGTTTTTACTAACCGTTTTCTAATTCTTCGGATTTCTTTTTTAATTTTTCTACTCTTTAATTCTTCTTTTAATTAATTTTATTAACTATTAAGATTCCATAAATGCTTAATACTAGTCATTTAATGATTTATTATTTTTACGGGTCCGTTTGACCACTTAAAGTCACGTTTTCGGGTTTTCTCGAAAAACGTGCTCTAAAGTTCTATTAGCGTTTTAATTCATTATTTGGATCCGTTTTCTTCGGAGTTGTTCCCATATATTATTTAGGTCTTATTAAACCTTTAGAATCCATATAATACGCTAACCGAGGTCTCATACCTCCTATGATTATCTAACGCTTATTTAGCGTTTTCCGCTTTTTAAGCGTTCATTTATTTCTTTTGGGTTTTTTTTCCTCACCAATATTACTCAAGCATTATTAGGCTCTTACATTCAGATTAGAATTATCTTAATCACTATATTTAAGGTCGGGGTATTTCAATTTACCCCCCTTAAGAACTTTGTCCTCAAAGTTGTTCGAGGTTATAGGTTTACAATGCTTACTCATTCTTATATGTCTAATACCAAAGCCATACCTTCTTTCTCCTTACAATTCCCCAAATCCGTTACCCAAGGTTTCTCCTCTCCATATCATACCAATGCACCATAATTACTCCAATCCATATTACTATCAACCATCCGGTTCCTCATTACAAAATTTATACATACATACAATGCAACGCTATCCCCAAGGCAATGCAATACACATACAATCCCGCAGGCGCTCAGGTCATCTAGACACAGGACTCCTTTATGTCCTGCTGCCCTTGGATACTACGACTGCTACACTACTATCTTCTCCGGTACAAGCTTCCCACAAATCCTTCATCTTCAGGCTAAGGAAATTCCTTCCTACAGCTAATTAGAAATCTTTCTAATGCATACAACTCCAAATTTCAATTTATATTCATTACTTCTATCCTATGTGTGATTCTTGTGACCACTTGAGGGGAGCTAAGAGAATCATTCGACCCTGATGTGATCAGCATCAGTGTTGAACTATCCTTCCACCCCAATTTGTGTTCGGTTTCCCTCGATCTGATCAGGATCAAGTTCGACTTCCCACATCAATTTCAAACAAACAATTAATTAGTTGTTTTCATTTTCTATCTTTTTTACTCTTTCTAGTCGTGATTACGAATTCATACTACTCCAAAGGATGGAATTCAGTCCATCAATCATTCTCAATCTACTTACCAAATACTTTCCTCGGAATTCGATGCCCAAATGCTCATTTCATCAATCTTCTCTACTTTCTTCATTACTCTCTATTATCTCTACTATTCTGACTAGGGAATGCAGTACTTATGAAATTCAGTTGTCCTCAATTTACTTCCAATAACATACTTACGAATACACCGCTCGCGGGCTACATTCCTCTACTACTCATAGTCAATCCGTACTACTTCTTTAAGGATACGATACTTGTGGAGCTCCGTCCACTACTCATTCTCAATTGTCTCAAAACAATCACCTAGGGACTCAATTTCCTCTAGGTTCTACATCGGTTTATACCGATTCATGCATCGTAGTGCCATGTCTAAGTTCAAATAGACATACACAATAGGAATTATCATTTCTCAAAGAGTTTCTCTACTCTTCCTTACAAATACTCTCACATTGGAGTTACAAGATGGTTAAATTCATCCAATGGTATTCGCATCTCTTGTGCCTAATTACCACCATTACTATATGAATGAGTACATATGTTTATCTGACATAAGTACTAATCATCAATTCGATTCTCATTTGTGCTATGCACATTATAGTTTCTGTGTTTTATTCATGAAACTTACATTAAGCGGTTTTCGCTCTACCCCCTTAAAAGGGATTACGCCCACGTAATCTACCATATGTTATTATTGAACATTGGTTTACTCAATTTGGGCAATCTGAAGCGTTCAACTTCACTACGATATACTATACAATGTGCTCTGGTCAAAGGGTCTTAACCATACCAATGGTTTAGTCTTTGCACCGAGGATTCCTATATGAGTTTATTTAACTCATAATTAGTTCGGTTCTAGCCTATTAGGCTTCAAGGCATTAATAGCCATTCTTTCATACTTACTAGGTGTATTACATTTCCTAGCTAGGGCCCACTAGCTTCTGCTGCACGACCCTAATAACTTGGGTACTCACCCTTCATGTTATCCTTAATGTGCTATACATCACCTTTTTATCACTCTATTGTGGAAATAAGGTTTACTAACAGTGTGGTATTCTTTTACCGCTGTTTGAACTCAATGAGTTTTAGATTGTAACCAGCCCTCTGGTAATCTATTATACATACTATTCGTACTCCCACGATTATTCACTAAGTTCCTCCGACTTGTTGTCGGGCGAGGTTAGGTCACTACCTAGTTGTAGTGCTTCCTCTGCTGTCACTAGCTTCTGACTTATACCAGTTCTTCTGGTTCAGTACAAGTGTTCTTTGCTTGTATGTCCTTGTATTTTCTATGCATCGGTCCTAGTGACTTCTACAGTCTCCTTTCACCCTTTATTCCAATGGAATTCACATCTTGTGATTGTTAGTGTGTTCTACACTCTTCGTGCTTCTTTGGCCTTAGGCCGCACGATCTGTTACTAAGCTTGCTTAACTGGCTTATGCCATGTTTGTGGTGAAAAGAAAGATTTACTACGGTTTACATTCTCCATGTCCCTAGCCATCCCATTAGATCATTAGCTGCACCAGTGCAATACCAAAACACTCAGTCATACGGAGTGTAGAGGCGTAAACGCTTGACAGTAAGTCACTTATGTGATAGGAAGGAATATTTCTGTCTGTCTTCTCATACTTATACTCCGTGTCATTATCTAACGACTTCTTCATAGCGGTCGCTTGTTGCGCACCGTATTCTTACTCATTATACAATATTGTTCTTACTGATTGTGTTACTATGGTAGCTCGTCTTTACACCTTACTATTGTGGTTGGCGCCATTTCTTATGGTGTAATTACACTAGGGTTTCCTCTGTTCGTGTGTATGGCGGTTGTCGTAGCATACCGCAATGTTACTATATTCCCACTGTGGGAATGTTTCATTCCAGTTTAGGTCTCATGTGTAGGTTGGTTTACCTCATATTATTTCCATCACTTACGATGCGATTTACCAATTATCTTGGTTGACCAAGGATGAGATAATTCATCGGGTTACAAGCTCTCTTGAGCGTTGGTCATTCATGGTGTATAGTGTGCACACACATTAATTGTTTTTGACAATTACTGTCTCCATAGTGTTGAGCATTGGTTATAGGCTCTAGCTGTGTAGTTCTACTCGTATGTACATCACGGGGAGATCCCAAGAACTTCGAGGGTTTTCCGGTCCCATTCTCCAATTGGAGGGTATTCTATCATTAACAAGTGAAGGTTCTTGTTGAGGGGTTGTCTCCACTCATAGGTCTCCTGACAAGGTTTACCATGTTGGTGTTTATACAATGGTTCACCACATGCTGGAGTGTATATGGAGTATGGTTACTCCTTAAGTCGTAATGGTTTGGAAATCTCATTTCCTTATTCCATCGCCCCTTGGCAATATTTATGAGCATAGACTTTACTGTTATAATAGATGGAAGCCTTACCAAGGGTTCACATCTTCACCACATTGGTGGTCTTTGGCTAA
Source organism: Limonium bicolor (assembly GCA_023374045.1). NCBI lineage: Eukaryota > Viridiplantae > Streptophyta > Magnoliopsida > Caryophyllales > Plumbaginaceae > Limonium > Limonium bicolor. The sequence goes on along the minus strand of CM041783.1, from coordinate 13,264,266 downwards.
CGAGGGGTACCTTCCCTTGGGTTTCTCATAGTGTCCAAGTGTGGACTAGGCCAATGTTGGCATCATCATGATTCTTATGCCCCTGTGCTACTATTGCTACAGAAGGCATGAAGGAAAATTAAGGGTTTGTCTACTGTATACTAGGGTGATGCTCTAGTGACAGTGACATTGAGATAGCCATCAGTCCAAGCCACTCATAAAGTTGGGTTTGAATTGATGGTCCAGTTGTTGATTTCTTGTCGTTTGAGGCAATACCTCTTGCAAGTCTTGCTAACAACTGGTGCAGGTTTTGCAACCGTTTAAGTTCATATGATGTATTTGGTGTACGGCTTCTGAGCCGTATTGCTGCAAGCCATGCTCTTTGCAAGCTGCTTATACATGTTTCCACTCCATGTATACCGTCATAGGTTGGAGATATTATTGGGCTCCATGGTAAGTCGTGGTATCACGCTTCCGTTCATAGGAGACTTTTAGGCAATCTGGTGTTGGTCAGTGCCTTTTGTAGTCTAGGGTATTTCCTGTCAAGTGAAATCCCTTCGGTGTCTTAACCGAGTGTTCGTCCCAGCTCCTGTATTCTTATCTTGACGCTTTGTTTGACTGTTGTTAATCCAGTCTCCCTCAAGGTTTGCTCCTGGGTGTTGTTAAACTATGCCGTTACATCCGGCTAACGTTTATGATATGTTGTCCACTGTACCATCTTGTGGTATCGTACTTGAGTTGTCCCTTTCTGGGTTATAACGTCTCCCGTTCTTGGGTAGACTGTTTACACTTGCTCCTAGTGCTTAAGACTAGGTTTGATATCCCCTTCAATGATGGAGTATACTTATGGTAATCTCGGGGTTGCTCTTGGGAATTCCGCCCCGTTTGTTGAGCATTGTTAGGTTCACGTTAGGCATTCACCTTACTGTGTTTAGGCTGGGTATTCCATCCAGCTGTCAGGTAGTTGCTTGGATTATTTGAGACATATCCAATGTCTATACTTATTAGTATGTGCTCTTTGCACTTCCTAGTTCTTATTCCTCATCTTCAGATGGATTCTCTGAGTTCCTTTATACTTGATCGTCTGAGGTGTCCAGCTGTTCTGATTTGAACTCACTCATGGTCCGTAGGACGGAGTTGACTACTTCCCGTGTGTCGCACACTACATGTATACATACGTGGGGTACCGTGTTGATACGTTACCACTTACCTAACTATGTGTCAGGCCCGCAAGCTCCTTCAGAGTGCGGTTGTCCCACATCCCGTAATTAGGTACACTCGTAGTGTTCGTCACACGCCTAGGTGAAGTATTCTATTGTTAACTCCTCTTGTATCAATCTATGATACTCACCGTAATTCTGTTGGTTTTGTTTTAAAAATCCAAGGTTTAAAAGAAAGGTTGTGGTTTTGAAAGCAAATTTGGGTTTTATAGAAATCAGAAATCTTCATGGCATCTCCATGCCGGTTGGTTCTAACCGAGTCTGGCTTCTTGCTGACTGGTATGTTCTAAATACGGTGGTCAGGCCGTTAAGCCCTTCCAAGTTTCCATGCTTACAGTTGTTAGGCTGTTTATTCCTGTAGTTGCTTCATTGCATTCACGGTACATTACTAAGTACCTGTGGTATGTAAGAGTTCCTCTACATGTTCCTGTTCTTATTGCACTTGCCGTGGCAAGTGCGTGGTACTGGTGGTTTTGGGTAACCCTATACCGGTCACGGTGTGGTTTCCACTCGTATTTGGGTAGTCTTATTGACTCTTCCCTTGATCTTATTGATCTATGTTTTGGATACTTGATCTTTTAAGTAGTTCCTCTGTGATCTTGACATGACTGTCATTGATCGGGGTACTTCTCCAAATCTTGGAGATCCCCATTTATTTAGTTTGTGTTTTTTCCTTGTTGCTCTGTAATAACCCAAGTTTGTTGCAGTTTTATTTCGTTACAATGATTCGTTAAGTTGGTCCATTCTGAATTTAGGACATGGAAGTCCTTATTAAAGAAGTTGGGGACGAGGAGGTCTTTTCCCCATCCGTTTTATTTTCTGGTGAGTTAACCTCATATTAATTCCCTTAACCTATTTTATTCCATATCCTCTTAATTACTCTCTCTTCTAAACATGTTCTCACGATCATTTACGCTCCTCTCTTCATTGTTCTCTCTCTCTTCTCTCTCAAAGCCGCTTCTTCTCTCGATCACTCAAGACTCCTTTGATTCTGCTGTCAAGATTCAACTGTGGATTGGTCCGTCACCACGAATTGCGGGTTTCTACGAGGTAGAGTTGTCAGATTACTTTGTTCGTTAATTCTTCGGTTCCTGAGTTCTCCTCATTCTGATTTCTTTCCCAATCTGATTGTGATTCAGCGTTGGTTCTTGTGCTCTATCTATCCTCTTCTGCTGTTGGCTTCGTCTGCGAATCCGCTGTCTGATTCAGGTATGAATTGTGGTTCCTTTGGCAAGTGCCGTTCTCTGATTGTAGGGTTCAGCGTTTTGAGTTTGGGTTGTGTCTGCGTTGTATTGATTCAGTGGTTGGGAAGTGCATTTCGGATTCTGCACTGGGTTGGACTCTGCCATTCAGATTGTGGTTCGTCTGCTGTTAATTCGAGGTAGGTGGCTTATGGATTCGGCTAGTGTGTTCGGCCTTAGGGAGTTTCATTCTGGTTCTAAATTCTGAATGCTTCTGTCTTTGGATTGTGAATTGTGTTTGTGAACTGCCTGTTTAACGTCGTTTTAATGCCTACAAACCCCAAGGTTGTTTTCAGAAAACTTATAATGTTTTGACATTGTTTTGATGCCTCTGTCTGTGTGGAAATCGCTTCTGTCTTCTGAGTTTTTCGGCATGTCCGAACTTCGGTCCGACCTTGGAAGTTCGAACATGCCCTTCTGCGCTTTAATTCTCTGAAGTTTTCGCTGTGTCCGAACTTCCGTCCGAGCTTTGAAGTTCGGACACAACCTTCTGCATTCTCTGATTTTGGCTTCGACTTGTGTCCGAACATTGATGTCCGGACACAGGTTCGGACTTTGCACGTACTTGTTTCCGAAGAACGTCCGAACATCAGTCCGAACATTGATGTTCGGACACCTCTGTCTCTACTACTGTTTTAATGTTCGACCTGTGTCCAAACTTCGTAGTTCGGACACATGTTCGGACATCTGTCTGTTTTCGACTTCTGAGTCTCGACTTGTGTCCGAACATTGATGTCCGGACACAAGTTCGGACATGGTACTGTTTTGACCATAACTTGCTCGTTTGAGCTCTGTTTTGACTTCCGTTTGCGGGGTTGGATTCCCCTTCTAATTTCCAAGCCATCTATGTGCTTTCTGGTGCCTTTGGTGCACATATGCTTATCTGTATTTAAGCTTCTGTTTTGGGACCTAGTTATCTCTGTGTCTGAGCCTTTGGATGGCTGGTTTCGCTATCTCGTAGCGCGCTATGTAGGATCCTTCTGTTTCACGGGTGATGTTCCCCGTTCTGTTCACAGGTGTCCCACCTGTTCTGTTTACGAGTGAGGTTTCCTCATTCTGTTCACGAGCTGGTTGCTCGTTCTGTCTGTATGCTGTGATCGCTAGTGTCCCACTCTGTTTTCTGCTTCTGTCTGCTTCTGACTCTGTTTAGTCCTCTATTGTATGGACTTCTGTTCTGTTTTCTGACATGCTTATGGATTCCTTGCGACTCCTTCTGATTTGACATTATTCTATAAAATGTTTTGAGCATGCTGGTTGATGAAGTTTGTCATCTACTGGGCATAGTTGTGTGCTCATTCCCCTACTTTATCTAACTTTGCAGATTGATCAGCGAGGGTCACTTTGCAGCTCTGGAGTTTAGTCTGTTTTGTTATTTAGATTCCTTTGAGACGTTTTGTATTTGACTTGATCCTTTGGGTTCCTTTTGTTAGCTTCCGCTTCTGACATTCGTTTGGTGGGTTCTGTAATAACTTTGGGATGTTACGACATCATTTTGATTATACTTTATTCAAGTATTCGTTTTGGGCCTTGCTTGATTATCTGTTTAAGTTCGTTTATTAGAGCCTTGCGTTATTATGTAATAATACGCGGCGTGTAATACCCCTAACTCCTAGGCCAGTGTTTGGGGGTGTTACATTTAGTGGTATCAGAGCTCTGGGTTCTAATCTGCTGGGATTTTAAGTTAGCCAGTCAGTGTTAGTGTCTTGAGTCTAACTGCCTGCTGTTGGACTTTCAGAATGCCGCCAAGAAGAGCGACGAACCCTCCAGGAAATGTGGCTGATGCTGTTCAGCAGTTCATGATGCAGCTCATGCAGACCATGGCTGCAGGGGGTGGACCAGCTGGAGGAGGACCAGTTGGAGGGCCAGGCCCAGCTGGGGCTGATGCTGGAGGGAGAAATGTGAAGGCGCTTTAGGAGTTCATGAAGCTGAAGCCGCCGTCGTTCGATGGGGCAGGAGACCCCCATGAGGCCAGTCATTGGTTGACTGAGGTCGAGGATTTGCTGCGTGTGATGGGCTCTGAGGAGGAGCAGAAGGTGGACTTCGCCACCTTTCTTTTCAAGGCCGAAGCCAAGGAGTGGTGGAGGTCAGTGATAGGCAGATTCCCACAGCCTTGGACGTGGGAGCAGTTCACTGGGGAGTTCAATAAGCAGTTCTACCCCGACGTGTATAAGGACCAGCATATTCTGGAGTATAACTGACTACGCCAGGGTCGGGATATGAGTGTGAGGAGTATGTCAGGAAATTCATCAGCCTGTCAAAGTTTGCACCTGAGCCTGACGAGCATAGGAAGGCCAGGAAGTTTGAGAGCGGCCTGAGGCCTGATATCCGTTCTGCTGTGACGCCTCTGCGTCACAAGACCTTCAGGGACGTTGCTGATGTCACCCTGTTGGTAGAGGCTGACTTGAGAGGTCGCTAGTCTGAGGGAAGGACCAGAAGAGGAAGCAGAGGTCCGACGAGAGCGACAGGAGGGATCAGTCTGCTTCTCAGAAGAAGCAGTCTACTGGACCGAGCTGGAGACCGCTCTGGGGACCGTTCACGAGATAGAGGTGGTTCGTCTTCGTCAGCTCCTGCTCCGAAGTGCCAGGTCTGTGGCAAGTTTCACAGAGGTCAGGACTGCTACAGGAAGTCTGGAGCCTGCTTCAAGTGTGGGTCCATGGGACATAGGATAGCTGACTGCCCTCAGGCCGAGAGGAGCAGAGGTAGCTCAGGAGGTAGAGCAGGTGAGACTGCTTCAGGGTCCAGAGATCGAGACCGGGCTGAGCAGAAGAAGCCCCAGGGCCAGGCCAGAGTGTACGCGATGGCTGGAGAGAGAGAACGATCGACTGACAGAGTTGTCACAGGTATTCTCCAGCTGTCTTCTCGTTCTGTTTTCTATTGTTTGACTCTGGAGCCACCCACTCTTTTATTTCTGCTGAGTTGGTGGGTGAGCTCGGTTTGCCTGTTGTGCCTCTGGGTGTTGAGTTGTGTGTGCATAGTCCATTGGTTAGGGACTCTTCTATGCTTTTTGTAACACCCCAACCGTTAATCTCGTCATTACCTCTAAACTGTTACTAATTACTCCTACTCACGCAGCGGAACTCTAATTACAACGAGGGGTGAAACAACGCCGTTAGCCACCCATGTGGCTAACCAGGCCTTTCTTACATACCGTAACGGTCTGATGAACTGGAACAACCGAGTACTTCATACAATTGCAATACTCATTTCACTTCTTTACTATACGAGTCTACAATATACGGATGCCGATAACATACTCGGACTTACACCTCATTCAAATGCATAAGTAATTACGATCTAACTACCCACGCTTCATAACTGTCCCCGTCCTACTCTCTCGAACGGTGGTCAGCTTCAAGTACCTGCACACTAAAAACGTTCCCCCTAGGGGGTCAGCTTACGCTGAATATGAAATTCGCATATACCGCGTGCTAACCGTGGTACGCCGACTACTTTGGGTCGGATATACATGGAGTTCATTTTAATCAAACAACATGCATCATGGCAATACAATATATATGTATATCACACAAGGAATCTACATCCAATCACGGAACACGATTCCTAACTAACATAACAATGTTGTTAGTGGTAACTGGTTACTCTTAGGCATTGAGGGTTATTCCTCACTATGCCTTGTTTACTTATTCAATACCTCACCCGCTCTCTCGGGTTACTTATTCGTATACACACCCATTCTCTTGGGCTACTCATTCTTATACTTACCCATTCTCTCGGGTTACTCATACATATACTCACCCCTTTCTCTCGGGTTATTTATACTCATTATCTCACCCACACTCTTGGGTTATTCATACTCAAGCTCTTGTAGATTCTCGAGACACTACAGTCTCCTACGTCACGCTTGTTACTCTCTTTATACTTAAGCCAAAACTCATGGCTCTCTAGCATAGTCTTACTTCCCCGGTTTCGACCCTACTCTGGGTCTAGCATGGTGGGAAGGTTCAACTAGCTCACGGAACTCTCTCTTAGTTCCTATCTCTTTTACTTAGGTCCGACTACTCACGGACTACTCTCGTTCCTATACACTCCTCTCTCGGAGTTATAATAATATCATGTATATTAGTCTAGAAGCATCATTCTCGATGTTTCTAATGACTTTGGGAACTTTACTTAAATTCGGGTAATCTTAAGCTTAAGGGTTACCCTTACATTCATATACTTATACTTTGGATATTTTCTTATACCGGGTAAAACCCTCATATAGGAGGTCGACCATGTCTCAAGGGAGTTACATAATCCCTTAGGTCTCTTTTACCTTTCTTATAAGTTCACATTATTGGACTAACTTCAATCCTCTCGATGGAGGTCATTTATCTCTCCACTCATATCTATTTCGTGGATTGTTTCAATAAGGTTCTCTAACCGTTATCGGTATATACTCAACCCGTACATCTCCTCACATTTTAGGGAGTTCATATTTTTGCGTTATCGTTATACTTCAATCGATAGCTTGTGTGTGTTTGCATGTTACCATTGTTCGTGAGACTACCCGATCTACGGGTTTCTAGTCATTCACTACTCTCTATGAGTCGGTCTATGCACTATGTTAGACCACACCGGCATACAAGTATGTTAGTTCATACAACATACAACAATGCATGCATAATCAAACAAGGGATTAGTTTCATGCTTTAATCTTGATTAAGCCGGCACACAAACACACAAATCAGAGTAACTCGGTTAGCATACGGGGCATGAGAAAATCATACCTTTCACCGGGATTTTACTTTTACCGTGTCACCTCACCTTGCTCGGGTCACACACGATCCTCTGATAATGTTTCAAACATTATTGTTAATACTAAACTCATACGGAACATAATTAAATGTTATTCCCGTAGTTACCCCGTTATCCCGTTACCACGGTTTCACTTTTGTTACTTTAAGCTCTCACTTCTCAAACACTTCTAACACTTTCTAACACTTCTTAGGGCCTTTACATCTCACCAAACAAGGCCTTAACATGTTATAACATCATTAACATTCAATCCCCCATCATTTAAACCCTTTAAAACACTCTCTGTAGGTTTCTGGGGTGGTCCGGGACTTGGTCCTCATCCTAAGTCCCGGACCAATTCATTAACTAACTCTCGGGTGAAAAACAATACCTGGTCCGGGACCTTGTCCTGGAGTATAGTCCCGGACCAAAGGGGGGTGTACTCTCGGCATAAAAACAGGGGGTGGTCCGGGTCCTTGTCCATGGACTAGGTCCGGACCCTGCTAAAACCTGCAACTCACATTATTTTTCAACCCCATTTCAATCCTTAATCCACACCCAATCCTCCTCTAATCTTTCCACAAGATTCCTACATGATTAATCACCTTTAAACATGCTCTAAACCTCTTCAAATCATGGGTTAAACCCTTACTCAAATTCTTGCCCAAAATCACAAATTTGCATTCTCCTTTTGCACTAATGCACACTTGTGCATTTTCTAACCTCTCTTGATACTTGCATTATTGCTCTCTCTTCATTTAACCATTCCAAAACTTCCAGGATAATGCACAACTCATACCAAGGTTCATATTCTCTCTTAAAACCTTAAATCTTCTTTGTTTTTCTACAACTCTTCAAGCATTTAAACAACCTCTTATGCTACAGATTTTTGCACAAATCTCTCATCTTTGAACAAGCATTCCTATGGTGGTTTACTAACTCGTTTCAATATCTAAACATACCTAGCTTCTCTAGGTCATTCCTCACTCACAACAATGCTCAACCACTCAAATTTCTATAGAAATTTTGCCATAACTTGGCTACTTTTCTAACCTTGCCCAAAGTTCATCTCATCACATTATTCAACCTAAAACTAACCAAACCCATCATGGGTTCTACCAGCACACACACAAGTTCACCATACTCATCAATTCTCCAAATACAATATAATGCATAATTCATAAAATGCATAACACTTAAATCGAACACTAAATTCACAATGTTTTCTCACTTGCATTATTTTTATACAAGCACATTGCTACCACACACATGTGGGGTTCATTCATTTAATTATCCCATCCCAAATTCTAACACATATAGAATATACTTTAGGGTTGGTTTCTTACCTTGAATTTCTTAAGTTTCCTTGTTAATACACTTCTCCTCTTCTCATCTTCTCTTCATCCAAAATCGGTCTAGGCAACTCACTTGCCCCCATTCTCTAGACCAATACCATTGGACATGAGGAGTACAAGTTAGCTCTTTTAGTTGTGGCAACCACTCATGAATTCAAAGAAAGGCTTAAGGCTTAGAATTGGACATTACCTTAAGAAACCCTAGAATTGGTTTTGCCCAAAAATCAAAGGAGGAGCTCCAACCCACATTGGAGACTTGGAGAGTAGCTCAAAACAAAGAAGCAAGGCATTAACACATGCCAAAATCGGCCAACAAAAGGAGATGAAGAAAAATGCCATTTTCTTTGGATATTTTTACCTCGGATGGAAGAGGAAGCTTCAAGCTTCTAAATGGTGTGCTTTTCTCTTCAAATGGCCAACACCCATCAAAATGAAATTCATCCTTTTCAAATTTTGAAAAGAGGAAGTGTGGAGCTTGATGAGAGGAACACAAATATGTGTTTTGTTTTTGATTTGGAGCATTTATGTGGCTTAAGGAAGCAAGGGAAAGGAGCAGCCATGGAAGCTCTTTGGTGCAGCTCAAATCGCCAGAGGAAGGGAGGAGAAGGCAGCTCACGATGGAAGAAAGGAAAAAGAGTAGGAGAGAGAAGGAAGGAAAGTAAGTTATTTACTTTTTCACTTTCTAACTATTTGCTTTATGACTCACCACTTATTAGCTAGAATATAGTGTGAGAGAGAGCTAATTCATGCTCTAAAAATCGGCCCACTTAATTAATATAGGCTGAGAGCGTTTTCGATTTTTACAGAAAACGCTCGTTAATTTACCCGGTTTGGCACTATTCACTTACCGGGCCCGTTTTTCGGATTTTTCTCGTTTCTTTATTTTTAATGGCTATTAAGCTTCCATTAATACTTAATTATAGTTATATAATCAACTATAATTTTTACGGGTCCATTTGACCACTTAAAGTCACGTTTTCGGGTTTCCTCGAAAAACGTGCTTTAAAACTCCGTTAGCGTTTTAATCCATTATTTGGATCCGTTTTCTTCGAGAATCATTCCCGTATACTTATTAGGCCTAACTAAGCCTAGGAATCCATCTCGGACCCTCTCGAGATCATATATCTCTTATACTCATTTAACGCGCATTTTAGCGTTTTTCGCTTTTCAAGTGTTTTCTCTCTTCTTTTGGTTTTATTCTTTTTACCATACTCTTTAGGCACCATTAGGCCTTTATAATCATATTAGAGTAATTTAATCGCCATTTTTAGATCCGGGGTATTACAATCTACCCCCCTTAGGAACTTTGTCCTCAAAGTTGATGAACCTAGGTGGTTACTCTCATGGCATTCAATGCCAAGGTTATAGTACATGTATAACCCTACTGACTCCACAAGTCAGTCTCATTTCATACTACACATACCACACACATATCACAGCATGTATAGCAATCAAAAATACTTTTTGTTCTCTCTCCATGGAATCGGTCCGAAGACAAGAAGGCACTACAGTCCTCGAATCCATGTTGAGTGATATACTACTGATCCCTCAGGTACCGGTCACGTTGAACACTTACTCTTTCTGGTTCACGGCCGTTTCATGACAAATGGGCACTTACTCTCTCTGGCCACGGTCCCTTCGGTTCTGATCAAAACGTTACACATATACATATCCTCAGGCACTCTGGTTGACTCACTCAACACAGGAACATCTCAGGGTACTCTCCCCGTCCCGCTGCCTTTGGAAAAATCACACACTGACACCGCCCCAACCGGTCACTTAGGACCGCCGCACGTACGGTGCAATGGTTTCAAAACTAATACACGCCCACCGTTCTACCGGTCATCAAGACTTAAGGCTCAGCCATCGGCGGGTGATAGCGGTTTCAAAACCAGTTTTCATTTCCATCTTCATACTTGAAGAAATTCTTTTTCAAAATCTGTTTGAAAATTCTTTTTAAAACATCACAACAACTCCAAATCCGGTTTATGGTTAGTTGTATCCTTCCTTAGCGTGATTACTTGTGACCACTTATAGGGAGCTTCAAGAATCATCCAACCCTGATGTGATCAGCATCAGTGTTGGACTGTCCTTCCACCCCAATTTGTGTTCGTTTCCCTTGATCGCTAGCAGATCAAGTTCCACCTCCCACGTCAGTTTCAAACAATCAGATAGTCAAACATTTTCGTTTTCTATCTTTTACTCTTTCTAGTCGTATTCAAAAACAATCTGTTTCAATTTATCTTTATCATGGAACTTAAGTCATCCATTATTCTCTATTTGTTTCACTTACCTGCCTAGGCATTCCATACTTGTGGCCTCTTTTACTCAAATTGTTGCTCAATTTAAAACACTTAACATACAACTCAAAGGATGGAACTCACTCCATCTATCATTCTCAATAAAATCACTAGGGGACCACTCATCTTTAGGTTACACATCGGTTTCATGCCGATTCATACTCATCATAACTCATGTCTAATCTCACTAGACATATACTATAGGGATTCTCATTCCCCAGGAGTTTCTCTACTCCTCTTTTCATATTATTACATACACATTACTCGCATCTCTCATGCACAATACTCATACTTACGCGATGAATGGGTAGACATGTTTATGTAACATGAGTTCCAATCATCAAAACAATTTCTTTTTGTCTATGCACATAGTAGTTTACGCACCAATACGTAAAACATACTCTAAGCGGTTTCTCGCCCTACCCCCCTTAAAAGGGGTTACGCCCCGTAACCAACCATATGTTATCACTGAACATTGGTTCATTAATTCGAGTATTATGAAGTGTTTTAACTTCAGTACGGTTAATTAACTCATAACCGGGTTCGGTTTTAGCCTCTAAGGCTTCAAGGGGTTTATGACATAGGTATATTTAACCCTGAATCACGGTCCACAAGCTTCTGCTGCGTGACCTGATAACTAGAGCTTAATTTGCTCTTTGGTATTCTCCATGTATTTCAATCGTCGCTTGGTATCTCTTACCGTATGCGAATTCGATGAATTTTAGATTGTCTCTCAGTTCTCTGGGAATCTACTTCGTATAACACTGTATACCTTTGTGATTATTCACTTATTTTTCCCGACTTGTTGTCGGTTGAGGTCAAGCTACTACTTAGCATGTAGTGCTTCCTCGTTTAATAGTGGCTCATGGATTATGTTTGTTTCTTGGTTCTGTACCAGAGTTCTTCATTCATATTACTCTGCATTTTTCCACATATCGATCCTGGGCCCTGTGGGTTACTGCCCACGTTCTTTGTGCATCTTTGGCCAATGGCCGCACGGTTATCTCTCTAGATTCTCACTCAACAGGCTTCGTTGACATTATTACCGCACAAGTGCAATACCAAAACACTCAGTCATACAGAGTGCAGAAGCGTAAACCCTTGACAGTAAATCTCTCATGAGATAGGAATGAACATGTCTCCTTTACCACATTTCTTCATCAACTCTAATCACTATTCGAATATACTCTTACAATGGTCGCTTACTGCGTACCTTGTTCTACTCGTTACAACATTTGTTTACATGGCATCCGCTACTACTTTAGCTTCTGCTCATGTACTCCCGCCATTTATACTATGGCTTGCCATTCACTTGGCTCAATGAAATACGTTACTCTTTAAATCTCTCTGCGCACTTGCGCACTGCTTACTCTGCAGTTCATACTGTACACATACAGTGTTCACTACTCATCCGATTACTCTATCGGTTTCCTTTGTACTGCCATCAAGGTTCCTCTTTACCACTACTATAGTTCATATGCTCCTTGGCAATATACACATGCTCAAGTTTTACTATACCGCTCTAGCGGTTTCACATTTCATGCCTACGTGGTAGCCTTTCTCTGGAGGATTCACGCAATTGCCGCTCCCTAGGCCCCACAGTAACAAGTGGTATCCCCACTCTAAGGTAGGGGTTCGTGCTCCACAATAACTCTTATGCCTTTATGCATATGTTTTACAACGTTTGGATCTACGTATTGTAGTTGGTTTTATCGGCTTACAAGCCACCTTGCCTCGAGTCATGCTCCATGCGGCTGTTTATATAGGTTTCTTCTTCTCCGTATGCCATTAAATGGTTAGGAGGTATTTATGGGCTCTTTGATATGGTTGTCTCACCACTCTTCCGTACTTGGAAGGCCCTTTTTTTTACTAGGTATTAATTCATGCCCTCTAGCAATTTAGGGTATCCCGTGTTACAAGGGATCCCTTCGGGTTTTACCCGAGTGTTTGCTTAAACACTTGTGTTCTCAACACGATGTTTCATTCAAGTACTGTTGACTCCGGCACCCTTCTCGGATTGCTCCTGGGTGTTACTGAGTAATGCCATTACATCTGGCTTGTACTCATGGTTATGTTCAGTTGTGACTTCGCCTTGCGGCTATGTCCTTGACTATCCCGTTTAGGGTTGTAGTGTCTCTCATTATTGGGTAGATCCTTGGTACCTTCTAATACCTTCTAGGTCTGGTCATTATTCTCTTCAGTGAGGTATAAGGTGGGAATTCTATCCCGTTTATCGTACATTAATAAGTTCATTTAGGCATTCGCCGTATTATTTACACTGGTATTCACCCAGTTATTAGGTATTTCCTGAGACATATCCAATGTCTGTACTTAATACTCTGTGCTTCTCGCACTTCTTAACGCCTTATCCTTAGGTCCGTGACCTTACTGGATTCTAGACTCCCTTAACTCGGTAAGCTTCCTTGTGTTCTTCGATCATCCGAGGTGTCTACTGTCTTGGTTTGGATTGGCTCTTTCGTCCGTAGTATGGAGTGGGCTACTTCCCGTGTTCCGTACTCTACTAGTATACATACATGGAGTATCTTATTGATACGTTACCACTTACCCGACTAACTCATAACTGGTCTGTCAGGCCCGCAAGCTCCTTTGGAGTGCGGTCGTTCCATGTCTCGTTTGTGTAAACTTGTAGTGTCGGTCACGCCTAAGTGAAGTATTCTGTTGCCAACTCCTCTTATATGGTCCTATAATAACATACCGTGATTCTCTGGTTTGGTTTTTTTTTTAAAAAAAAAATTTGGGGGTTTTTGGAAAATTTCATGTTTTGAAGAAAAGTTTGAGTCTTGAAAGTAAACTCTTTGCGGCATTTCAATGCCGGTTGCTTCTTACCAGGTCTAGCCTCTTGCTGACCGGTATATTCTTTATACAGTGGTCAGGCCTTTAGGCCTTTCCAAGGTTTCGTTTCAGAATTCATTAGGGTTTGTGGTGCTATATTGGCTTCTCTTGCCGTCTTGGTACTTACTAAGTACTGGTCGCTTGTCAAAGCTCTTCTTATTGGTCCCGCTATTACTGCACTTGCCGTGGCAAGTGCGCGGTACTAGCGGTTTTTGGGTTAACTCATACCGGTCACGGTATTGTTCACATTGTATTTGGTAGCCTAGTCGGCTCTTCCTTGATCCCGTAGTTGGATAACTCTGCTCCTTGGAGCTGATTCTCATTCCCCTTGACATGACTGTCATTCATTTAGGTGCTCCTCCACTCTCGGAGTTCCTTAATTACTTTAATTCTAGGCTTTACCTTGTTGCTCGTTCCCACGTCTTTACTGTGGTTACCGAGGTTTAACTTATTTAGGTACCACTTTTGTAGTCCTATACGGGGGTTGTGGAGGGCGGGTTTGGTATTGTAGGTATCCAGAACATACTGGAAGTTCCTATCTAGCGCATCTCTCACGCTACCACTCAACCCATAGCCCTAAGTCTCTAATTCCTAACTCGGTATTTCCTAAGCTCGGTATTTCCAGTCATCAGAGCGATACTTCGCTCTGATACCATTTTTTGTAACACCCCAACCGTTAATCTCGTCATTACCTCTTAAACTGTTACTAATTACTCCTACTCACGCAGCGGAACTCTAATTACAACGAGGGGTGAAACAACGCCGTTAGCCACCCATGTGGCTAACCAGGCCTTTCTTACATACCGTAACGGTCTGATGAACTGGAACAACCGAGTACTTCATACAATTGCAATACTCATTTCACTTCTTTACTATACCGAGTCTACAATATACGGATGCCGATAACATACTCGGACTTACACCTCATTCAAATGCATAAGTAATTACGATCTAACTACCCACGCTTCATAACTGTCCCGTCCTAGCTCTCTCTCGAACGGTGGTCAGCTTCAAGTACCTGCACACTAAAAACGTTCCCCCTAGGGGTCAGCTTACGCTGATATGAAATTCGCATATACCGCGTGCTAACCGCGGTACGCCGACTACTTTGGGTCGGATATACATGGAGTTCATTTTAATCAAACAACACGCATCAAGGCAATACAATATTATGTATATCACACAAGGAATCTACATCCAATCACGGAACACGATTCCTAACTAACATAACAATGTTGTTAGTGGTAACTGGTTACTCTTAGGCATTGAGGGTTTATTCCTCACTATGCCTTGTTTACTTATTCAATACCTCACCCGCTCTCTCGGGTTACTTATTCGTATACACACCCATTCTCTTGGGCTACTCATTCTTATACTTACCCATTCTCTCGGGTTACTCATACATATACTCACCCCCTTTCTCTCGGGTTATTTATACTCATTATCTCACCCACACTCTTGGGTTATTCATACTCAAGCTCTTGTAGATTCTCGAGACACTAAGTCTCCTACGTCACGCTTGTTACTCTCTTTACATACTTAAGCCAAAACTAATGGCTCTCTAGCATAGTCTTACTTCCCCGGTTTCGACCCTACTCTAGGTCTAGCATGGTGGGAAGGTTCAACTAGCTCACGGAACTCTCTCTTAGTTCCTATCTCTTTTACTTAGGTCCGACTACTCACGGACTACTCTCGTTCCCATACACTCCTCCTCTCGGAGTTATAATAATATGTATATTAGTCTAGAAGCATCATTCTCGATGTTTCTAATGACTTTGGGAACTTTACTTAAATTCGGGTAATCTTAAGCTTAAGGGTTACCCTTACATTCATATACTTATACTTTGGATATTTTCTTATACCGGGTAAAACCCTCATATAGGAGGTCGACCATGTCTCAAGGGAGTTACATAATCCCTTAGGTCTCTTTTACCTTTCTTATAAGTTCACATTATTGGACTAACTTCATCCTCTCGATGGAGGTCATTTATCTCTCCACTCATATCTATTTCGTGGATTGTTTCAATAAGGTTCTCTAACCGTTATCGGTATATACTCAACCCGTACATCTCCTCACATTTTAGGGAGTTTCATATTTTTGCGTTATCGTATACTTCAATCGATAGCTTGTGTGTTTGCATGTTACCATTGTTCGTGAGACTACCCGATCTACGGGTTTCTAGTCATTCACTACTCTCTATGAGTCGGTCTATGCACTATGTTAGACCACACCGGCATACAAGTATGTTAGTTCATACAACATACAACAATGCATGCATAATCAAACAAGGGATTAGTTTCATGCTTTAATCTTGATTAAGCCGGCACACAAAACACAAATCAGAGTAACTCGGTTAGCATACAGGGCATGAGAAATCATACCTTTCACTGGGATTTTACTTTTACCGTGCACCTCACCTTGCTCGGTCACACACGATCCTCTGATAATGTTTCAAACATTATTGTTAATACTAAACTCATACGGAACATAATTAAATGTTATTCCCGTAGTTACCCCGTTATCCCGTACCACGGTTTCACTTTGTGTTACTTTAAGCTCTCACCTTCTCAAACACTTCTAACACTTTCTAACACTTCTTAGGCCTTTACATCTCACCAAACAAGGCCTTAACATTATAACATCATTAACATTCAATCCCCCATCATTTAAACCCTTTAAAACACTCTCTGTAGGTTTCTGGGGGTGGTCCGGGACTTGGTCCTCATCCTAAGTCCCGGACCAATTCATTAACTAACTCTCGGGTGAAAAACAATACCTGGTCCGGGACCTTGTCCTGGAGTATAGTCCCGGACCAAAGCAGGGGGTGTACTCTCGGCATAAAACAGGGGGTGGTCCGGGTCCTTGTCCATGGACTAGGTCCCGGACCCTGCTAAAACCTGCAACTCACATTATTTTTCAACCCCATTCAATCCTTAATCCACACCCAATCCTCCTCTAATCTTTCCACAAGATTCCTACATGATTAATCACCTTTAAACATGCTCTAAAACCTCTTCAAATCATGGGTTAAACCCTTACTCAAATTCTTGCCCAAATCACAAATTTGCATTCTCCTTTTGCACTAATGCACACTTGTGCATTTTCTAACCTCTCTTGATACTTGCATTATTGCTCTCTCTTCATTTAACCATTCCAAAACTTCCAGGATAATGCACAACTCATACCAAGGTTCATATCTCTCTCTTAAAACCTTAAATCTTCTTTGTTTTTCTACAACTCTTCAAGCATTTAAACAACCTCTTATGCTACAGATTTTTGCACAAATCTCTCATCTTTGAACAAGCATTCCTATGGTGGTTTACTAACTCGTTTCAATATCTAAACATACCTAGCTTCTCTAGGTCATTCCTCACTCACAACAATGCTCAAACCACTCAAATTTCTATAGAAATTTTGCCATAACTTGGCTACTTTTCTAACCTTGCCCAAAGTTCATCTCATCACATTATTCAACCTAAAACTAACCAAACCCATCATGGGTTCTACCAGCACACACACAAGTTCACCAATACTCATCAATTCTCCAAATACAATATAATGCATAATTCAAAAAATGCATAACACTTAAATCGAACACTAAATTCACAATGTTTTCTCACTTGCATTATTTTATACAAGCACATTGCTACCACAACACATGTGGGGTTCATTCATTTAATTATCCCATCCCAAATTCTAACACATATAGAATATACTTTAGGGTTGGTTTCTTACCTTGAATTTTCTTAAGTTTCCTTGTTAATACACTTCTCCTCTTCTCATCTTCTCTTCATCCAAAATCGGTCTAGGCAACTCACTTGCCCCCATTCTCTAGACCAATATACCATTGGACATGAGGAGTACAAGTTAGCTCTTTTAGTTGTGGCAACCACTCATGAATTCAAAGAAAGGCTTAAGGCATAGAATTGGACATTACCTTAAGAAACCCTAGAATTGGTTTTGCCCAAAAATCAAAGGAGGAGCTCCAACCCACCATTGGAGACTTGGAGAGTAGCTCAAAACAAAGAGAAGCAAGGCATTAACACATGCCAAAATCGGCCAACAAAAGGAGATGAAGAAAAATGCCATTTTCTTTGGATATTTTTACCTCGGATGGAAGAGGAAGCTTCAAGCTTCTAAATGGTGTGCTTTTCTCTTCAAATGGCCAACACCCATCAAAATGAAATTCATCCTTTTCAAATTTTGAAAAGAGGGAAGTGTGGAGCTTGATGAGAGGAACACAAATATGTGTTTTGTTTTTGATTTGGAGCATTTATGTGGCTTAAGGAAGCAAGGGAAGAGGAGCAGCCATGGAAGCTCTTTGGTGCAGCTCAAATCGCCAGAGGAAGGGAGGAGAAGGCAGCTCACGATGGAAGAAAGGAAAAGAGTAGGAGAGAGAAGGAAGGAAAGTAAGTTATTTACTTTTTCACTTTCTAACTATTTGCTTTATGACTCACCACTTAATTAGCTAGAATATAGTGTGAGAGAGAGCTAATTCATGCTCTAAAATCGGCCCACTTAATTATATAGGCTGAGAGCGTTTTCGATTTTTACAGAAAACGCTCGTTAATTTACCCGGTTTGGCACTATTCACTTACCGGGCCCGTTTTTCGGATTTTTCTCGTTTCTTTATTTTTAATGGCTATTAAGCTTCCATTAATACTTAATTATAGTTATATAATCAACTATAATTTTTACGGGTCCATTTGACCACTTAAAGTCACGTTTTCGGGTTTCCTCGAAAAACGTGCTTTAAAACTCCGTTAGCGTTTTAATCCATTATTTGGATCCGTTTTCTTCGGGAATCATTCCCGAGTAATCTCGGGTCTTAGACCCGTATACTTATTAGGCCTAACTAAGCCCTAGGAATCCATCTCGGACCCTCTCGAGATCATATATCTCTTATACTCATTTAACGCGCATTTTAGCGTTTTTCGCTTTTCAAGCGTTTTCTCTCTTCTTTTGGTTTTATTCTTTTTACCAATACTCTTTAGGCACCATTAGGCCTTTTATAATCATATTAGGGTAATTTAATCGCCATTTTTAGATCCGGGGTATTACATAAACTCTATTTGTAAAGATAGTCCTGTGTTAGTCAGAGATAGGACTCTGTGTGCTAACCTCATCCCGATGGAGATGACTACTTTTGATGTGATTTTGGGCATGGATTGGCTTACTGCGCACCATGCCCACATTGATTGTGCTGCTTCAAGAGTGACGTTTGAGGAGCCGGGTCAGCCCCGCCTAGTTGTAGCAGGGAATGGACTCCCGTGCTCGCCGCCAGTGATTTCAGCCATGCAGGCACTTCGTTTTTTGAGGAAAGGATGCCAGGGATATCTGTGCTACATCCCTGAGGTTCGCAAGGATGCTAAGTTGGAGGAGATTCCAGTAGTCAGAGACTTCCCAGATGTGTTCCAGGATGATGTACCTGGGCTTCCCCCTGTCAGAGAGGTGGAGTTCTCGATCGAGCTCGCACCTGAGACTCAGCCGATTTCTAAGGCCCCATACCGCATGGCGCCTGTTGAGCTCAAGGAGTTGAAGGTTCAGTTGCAGGAGTTGTTGGACAAGGGCTTCATTCGCCCTAGTGTGTCGCCTTGGGGAGCGCCAGTGTTATTTGTTAAGAAGAAGGACGGTAGCATGCGTTTGTGCATTGACTACAGGGAGCTCAACAAGGTTACCATTAAGAATAGGTATCCTCTCCCGCGCATTGATGACTTGTTCGACAAGTTAGCAGGAGCTAAGGTGTTTTCGAAGATTGATCAGAGGTCCGGTTATCATCAGCTGAGGATTAAGGCAGACGATGTGCCTAAGTCCACCTTCAGGACTCGTTATGGACACTACGAGTTCCTAGTGATGCCATTCGGTCTGACGAATGCGCCTTCTGTATTTATGGACATGATGAACCGGGTGTTCAAGCCGTTTTTGGACCAGTTCGTTGTGGTGTTTATTGATGACATCTTGGTGTATTCCAAGAGTGCTGAGGAGCACGAGGAGCATTTGAGGACTGTTCTCCAGACTCTGAGGGAGAAGGAGCTGTACGTGAAGATGAAGAAGTGTGAGTTCTGGCTGGACCAGGTGGTGTTCTTGGGACATGTGGTCTCTAAGGATGGTATCTCCGTGGATCCGGAGAAGATTAGGGCTATTACTGAGTGGGCCAGGCCTGCTAATGTTGGAGAGATTCGTAGCTTCCTTGGACTAGCGGGCTACTATCGTAAGTTTGTGGAGGGCTTCTCAAGCTCGTGATTCCTTTGACTCGTCTACTGCAGAAGGACGTGAAGTTCGAGTGGAGTGAGGCATGTGAGCTGTGTTTTCAGGAACTGCAGAGGAGGTTGACATCTGTGCCGATTTTGACCCTTCCAGAGGGTAATGAGGGTCTGGAGGTTTTCTGTGATGCGTCCCATAAGGGACTTGGGTGTGTGCTGAAACAGCATGGGAAGGCAGTAGCATATGGCTCTCGTCAGTTGAAGCCATATGAGAAGAACTATCTGACCCACGACCTGGAGTTAGCTGCCGTTGTGTTTGCCTTGAAGATTTGGAGGCACTACCTCTATGGAGCTGCGTACAAGGTGTATACGGACCATAAGAGCCTCAAGTATCTGTTCACTTTGAAGGAGTTGAACATGAGGCAGAGGAGGTGGCTGGAGTTGCTGCACGATTATGATCTAGAGATTCTCTACCACCCGGGAAGGGCGAATATGGTTGCTGATGCGCTCAGTAGGGGGGGTCCGTCTAGAGCCGTCTGTGCTATGTCTGGTATGCAGAGGTCTGCTTCTGATTTACAGCGTATAGGTATGGGTCGTCTGTCCAGAGAGGTCTGGGATGTTAGCAGCGTTGCAGGTTCAGCCTACCTTGATCGACCGGATCAAGGCCAGTCAGGAGCTTGATGTCAGTTTGTGTAAGATCAGAGAGAGTTTGTCTGCTGGTCAGGAGTCCGAGTTCAGAGTTTCAGAGGATGGCTGCCTGAGGTTCAGAGGCCGTGTCTGTGTGCCTGCAGATGACGCCTTGAGGCGGGAGATTATGCAGGAGGCTCATGGAGCTCCATACTCGGTACACCCAGGAGGTGTGAAGATGTACCGGGATCTACGTGAGACATTCTGGTGGAGTAATATGAAGAGGGACATTTCTGATTTTGTATCCAGATGTCGGACCTGTCAGCCGGTCAAAGCCGAGCATCAGAGACCAGCTGGTTTGCTTCAGCCTCTTCCCGTTCCGGAGTGGAAGTGGGAGAGCGTCGGTATGGACTTCGTCATGGGGCTGCCTAAGACTCCGAGGGGTTTTGATGCAGTTTGGGTTATCGTGGACCGGCTCACGAAGAGCGCTCACTTCCTGCCTGTCAGGAAGACCTTCAGTTTGCATCGCTTGGCTCAGCTATATATGGATGAGATAGTGCGTCTGCATGGAGTTCCTGCTTCGATTGTATCTGACAGAGATCCGCGCTTCGTTTCCAGATTTTGGCAGAGTTTGCATCAGGCTTTAGGGATGAAGTTGTCTTTCAGCTCAGCGTATCATCCCTAGTCAGATGGTCAGACAGAGAGGACGAATCAGGTCCTTGAGGACATGCTCAGAGCATGTGTGGTTGACTTTGGGGGCAGCTGGGATCAGCACGTGGCGCTGATAGAATTCGCATATAATAACAGCTTCCAGACTAGTATTAGGATGGCCCCGTTTGAGGCTTTATATGGTAGGAGATGCAGGTCACCCATCTGTTGGGACGACCTGAAGGAGAGAGCCGTGATTGGTCCAGACTTGGTTCAGGATGCTGTGGGCAAGATTCAGTCTATCAGAGAGCGCTTGCTTGTGGCTCAGAGTCGTCAGAAGAGCTACGCCGATCAGAGGAGACGACCTCTAGAGTTTGAGGTGGGCGACCATGTGTATTTGAAGGTTTCTCCAGTGCGGGGAGTCGTTCGGTTTGGGAAGAGAGGCAAGCTTAGCCCTCGCTTTGTGGGTCCTTTTGAGATCCTGGAGAGGATCGGACCGGTTGCCTACTGTCTAGCTTTGCCACCGTCGTTGGCTGGTGTTCACAGTGTCTTTCACGTGTCTATGCTGAGGAAATATATTCCGGACCCATCTCATGTGATTGACTTCAGTCCGCTTCAGTTGAGGGAGGACTTCACGTTCGAGGCAGTTCCTTCGAGGATTTTAGCGCGGGATGTCCGCAAGCTCAGGAGTAAGACCATGCCCTTGGTGAAGGTGCAGTGGTCGGGTCAGTCAGAGGAGGAGGCGACCTGGGAGGTCGAAAGCGAGGTGCGCTCCAAGTTTCCCGCCCTCTTCGAGCAGTAGGTACGTTTTAATTTCGAGGACGAAATTCTTTTAAGGGGGAGGTGATGTAATAACCCAAGTTCGTTGCAGTTTTTATTTCGTTACAATGATTCGTTAAGTTGGTCCATTCTGAATTTAGAACATGGAAGTCCTTATTAAAGAAGTTGGGGACGAGGAGGTCTTTTCCCCATCCGTTTTATTTTCTGGTGAGTTAACCTCATATTAATTCCCTTAACCTATTTTATTCCATATCCTCTTAATTACTCTCTCTTCTAAACACGTTCTCACGATCATTTACGCTCCTCTCTTCATTGTTCTCTCTCTCTTCTCTCTCAAAGCCGCTTCTTCTCTCGATCACTCAAGACTCCTTTGATTCTGCTGTCAATATTCAATTGTGGATTGGTTCGTCATCGCGAATTGCTGGTTTCTACGAGGTAGAGTTGTCAGATTACTTTGTTCGTTAATTCTTCGGTTCTGAGTTCTCCTCATTCTGATTTCTTTCCCAATCTGATTGTGATTCAGCGTTGGTTCTTGTGCTCTATCTATCCTCTTCTGCTGTTGGCTTTGTCTGCGAATCCCCTGTCTGATTCAGGTATGAATTGTGGTTCCTTTGGCAAGTGCCGTTCTCTGATTGTAGGGTTCAGCGTTTTGAGTTTGGGTTGTGTCTGCGTTGTATTGATTCAGTGGTTGGGAAGTGCATTTCGGATTCTTGATAAGTGCAAAACATATAGACTTATTAAGGTTTAATCACCTTATTAATTGCAGCATTTTTAGTAATGTTTTTCACTTATCTTGGGTTTTTCCTATATTTATGTTGTTATATTAAAATGATGTATTATATGTGTTAAAATGTAGAAAAAATACCAATTAAAGACTTATATTATAAGGGATTACAAATGCCACGCGAGAAGCACACGGAAGAAGGAAGAAGGCGTGTCCGCTCTGTACCACCTCATATTAGGCGGACAACACTGAGGGGCAACCGCCCCATATCAGGCGGACAAGAGACAAGAGCAAACAGAGAGGAGACCGCCTCAATTTAGGCGGACAACATATGGAGGCAACCGCCCCTTATATGGCGGACATGACTAACATACAACCGCCTATTAACATGCGGACAAGAGAGGAGAATGCACGTGAGAGAAGACCTCCCCATATGTAGCGGACGCGTGTAAATTTCAGGAAATCAACGGGTTATCTTCTTCGGCCGTCGACTTGTTTCTGCCTTATCCATCTACTCCGCCCACCGCCTACCAGAAATCACGCACGCGTTGCAGCCTGTCCCCTGTAATCAATGAGCGGCAATCAATCAATGAGCTGCAACTCTGCTTCTTCTCCTTCCTCTATAAATACCACGCTGCATTTACCTTCTCCAGTGTCCTTCCGGAGGCTCCTTCCGTGGTTCCTTTCGGAGTTCCAATTCACCCCCATCAGTCCATCTTCGAACCACTTCACCTTCACTCACTCGTTCATTCCATTTCTAATCTCCCGCTTCTCCATTTGTTTTCTTTTCATTTCATTAGTTTACGTATACTCTGGGAATAATTATTATGTATCTGTATTAATTATGCAATATGTTTTACTAGTTTTAATTTTAATGAAGTTTGTTACGTTTAAAGGTTTTCTCGCATCTTTTTAATAAACCTCATGAATTTGTTAAAATGCTTTACTAAGTCTGTTTTTGATTTCATCGGTTGGAAACAGATGGGTTGATTAAGCCGTAAAACTGGGGGAAACTTATTTTCATCGTTTAAGTTAGTACTCAGTTGCAAATGTAATCCTTCAACACTATTCTTCAACGGCGTCATTTTGCAGACGTGTAATTGTGAGTAGTTAAACTGGTGTAAAAATAATAGAAAAGAAATTAAAAACTCAAAATAAACGTCGGGCTGCAAACAAATCTCGGTCGTAGTAGTATAGTGAAATGTAAGCAACCGGATGTCGAACCGTGGGACTAATATACATATAATAGTACCTAAGCGTGTCACAAGAGGGGGGATTAATCGACTTGTAATATAAATAAAAAGAAAAGATAAAATAAACTAAGTTAACAGATAAATTAAATGGAACTCTGGGTCAGGTTATTATAATCTGCATAATTAAGCTATTTCTACTGGTTTAATAATTTGGCAAGGTTCCTGTTATTTTCTTAAGGTCCGATGAAAACTCATAAGAACTCGTTTACCTGTAATGCAAGGTCCGATGAAAACTCAAGCAAAATGCCTATAAACGGCAGAGGAGTATTGAGGAATTACATGAAATACCCCAAACCTTGATATGTGGTTTAAATATCAAATTATGGTATGTAAAGGCTAAAAAGTGCCTTAGTAACATCAGTGAACAATTTAAACCATAATAAATGCAATAAAGCATTAAGACACAGTTTGAGCAAAAACATGCTCTAAGCTATGAGTGAACTTGGTTAGGACCCAAAGAGCCTACCAAGACTTGATAACATTTAATTATGATTTAATAAGGCTAAATAAGTCCTTAAGAAACTTTGGTGGACTGTTAAACCAAATAAAACATAAGAAAATACCTTAAAGTCAATATGAGCAAAAATGTGCTCTAAGCTTGGGATGAATGTGTATAAGACCTAATGGTCATACCTATACCTTATTTATATGTTAATGAACATATTAAATCAATTACTAAGGAAAACCAAGCTTGAAAACAAGTTAAAACACAAAATGTGCTTTAAGGAGTCTTAAAGCACGTTTTTGAAAAATTGTCTTGTAAATGAGTTTTGAATGGCTAATGTCCATCATTGCTCTTTAATTAACATGTGTACTATATGTATCACATTTGGGTGGCCATATTAGTGGGAAATAAAAAATTTCACTTCTATGTGCCTTAGTTTGTGAATAGTAACTTTTATGAGCTAGTTTGTAACATATAATGTTATAAGTAATTAAATGAGTCAATAAAGACTATATTACCCCTAGGTAAAGATGGGGGCCGGTTTTTCATGTGTGACTCACCACATTTGAACAAATAAGTAAGTTAAGTAATGACAAAGCAAAAGTACTATTTGCTTTTAGCTTAAATATCTCCAAAGCAAGTGTTATCTTCATTCTCCCATTCCTTCCTTCATTTCCCACGGTGGTCTTCTTCTTCCTCCTCTCTCCATCGGTTTCCAACAGCCCACACTCATTCTTCATCTTCTTTCACTTGTAACTTGTGATTCCCTTGGCCAAATCAAATTCCAAGACCATATTTGTCTTAGTTAGGTCAAGCTCTACACTTCCCTCTTTTTAAATCTTCAAGAACTCAATTTTGGTGCCATGGAGATTCACCATTGAAGGAGCTTGAGCCCATCTTTTCACATATTCTTGTTCTCCTTTGCTTCAAGGTAAGGAAACTCAAAGAAAAATCAAGTTTCCTTCATGTTTTGTGTTGTCCGAAAATTCACCTCACCATGGTGTATTTATCTTGCTTGTTTTAGCTTCATTTGAATCTTCCAAGGGCTAGGAGGAGTCCTCTCTTGATACTTATTCAAGTCCTCTTCCAATTCCAAGGTAAAACAATTACCTTAATGTGTTAAAACAATATGTGTAACTAGGGTTTACAATGAGGAGAAGCATAATGCTTGAATACTCATTCTATTGTTTGTATAATGTTTAATAGTTGAAAAGGGACCAAATGCCCTACCGGTTTTACAAGGAAACAAGAAAGAAATTTGTGAGGAAAAGAGGTAAACAAGCTATCTCAATGTAGTTTAAATGCCTTAGGAAAATGAGCTTGATTTGCTTGATAACATACCTAAGGAGCCAATGGTGAGTGACCTAGTAAAATGTTCTCAAGGAGACTAGTAAAAGAACATATGTTTTGGTGTATGTATTTGCAGGTCAAAGGCATTATTTATGTGGGAAATTCAGTGTTTAAGGTTATGCAATTTAAGGGCCTAAGAGCCATGTTATTTAAGGGCCTAAGTGCCAAGCAATTTAAGTTATGCACTATATTGTGATGTAGTGCTTAATGTGTGAAGTTTGTGTATAAGAATGTGTTTGATGGATTTTAGGTGTTCTTGAGTGAAATAAGGTAAAAACCTAAGTGTTTGGATGTGAGTATATACAAGAGAAGCTATGGCCAAATTTGAAAAAATGTGTGAGAAGTTCTAAGTGTTTTAAGTGGTTTTGGTGAACTAGGAAGTGTTATAGGTGAATAAATGTTTACTTGAGAAGAAAACATGTGTTAAGGTGATTTAGAGTGATGCAAGGATTTAGGTGTTATCTTGGAAGTTCTAGGAATTCAATGTGTGTTTGTGAATGTATTAAAGTCTTGGAGGAGTTGTTTAAGGTTTAGGTAAGGTTGGTGTTCAAGGAACAAGTGATGTTTAGGTATGATGTAAAAAGGAGATTTAGTTAGTAAGAAAATAATGCTTAAGAGATGATGTTAAGATGAGAAGAAAGTGTTTTGGGATAGTAGTTATAATAGGTGAGAAACACCATTTAGGAACCTAGTACAAATGTTGAAAGTGTTAAGGAATTTTTACAAGGAAATAAGTAAAGGTTTAAGGAGTTAGAAGATGAGTTTAGTGGATGTTGTATGTGGATATAAGGTTACCAAATGTTGTTAGGAAACATTAAGAGGCCTTAGGAGAAGTTTGGTGAAGAATTGGTAAAGTTTGGGTAAGTTTAGAAGGCGACCGACCCAGGGGTCCGACCCAGTTTTGGGTCGGTCGAGCCTCTGTTAGATGTTAGAAATGTGTTCGGTAATGGTCCGACCCAAAAGGGTGGGTCGGACATGGGTCGGTCGGTCAAGTTTCAAAGGAAGAAATGTTCGCACATGGTCCGACCCAGTCGAGTGAGTCGGACGTGGGTCGGACGGGCATGATTATAGGGAAGTAAAAGGGTTCTGTAATGGACCGACCCAGTTGTGGGTCGGACGGTGGGTCGGTCGGACCAAGAACATGGTTTAAGGTTATGAAATGATATGTGATGATGGGGATTGGTAGGTAATGATGTCATAAGGATGTTAAGGACATGTTAGGGGAGTTTTAATGACACCTAAGTGGGTTAAAAGTTGTATTAAAATGTGAGAGTAAAACAAGTTAAAAATGTTAAGTTATGTAACTAAGTTAACGGGGAACAATTAAGCATTGACATTAAACGATCAAGCAAACCCCGATGTTAATGAAAACACGTGTGATGTTAACAGTTGTTCGAGAATTGCTCGAGGAACATAAATGGACAGGATAAGTGGACTCCGGTGACAGGTATGGTTTTCTTGCAACCTGTGTCCTACCGGATTACACCGGCTTGTATGCCAATGTGTTTTTCTGTATGTTTGCCACGTTATGAGATAAATCATGAAACGAGTTTACAGTCGTTATTGTTATTGTATGTTTACGTGCCGATACCGGTAACCTCGAATGCGCTTGAAGGGCTAGTTAACCACTATTAGGTAAACGTAGGAGAACGGTATCCGGTAATAACGTTTCCGACTTAAGGAACGTTCTAACCACGGCTATGCGTGAGTTGGTTATGTGATGTTTGTGTGTGATGTTTGTATGTGAATGTATGACTCTCTTTTCCCTTGTGTATGTCTGACAAGACTTAACTCAACGTTTGTGATTGTTTAATAAAGTTCAAAGATGAACTTCTAATAAGTGCTAACGGGGGGAATGAGGAGTCCGGTCTGTTCCGGCCACGCTGTGAGTATGGGGGTCGTTGTCATAGCAGGTTCGATCCTCTCTGTATGTTATGGTTGTTTTCCAATTTGGTTCCCAACCTTCCCTTTAGCTTAACCAAGGCTATTACTGACTCACGTCGGGCCACAGGGGCATACTATTGTTATGTTTGTTTCGGTGTGCTTGGATCACTATATCCGAGACACCTTGTGTTAAGTTAACCGTTCATTTAACGAGACGGTAACGAGTTATGTAACGAGCTTATCATGAGA
This sequence comes from Limonium bicolor, assembly GCA_023374045.1. Lineage (NCBI taxonomy): Eukaryota > Viridiplantae > Streptophyta > Magnoliopsida > Caryophyllales > Plumbaginaceae > Limonium > Limonium bicolor. Next base: position 13,236,417 of record CM041783.1, on the reverse strand, counting down.
CTGGCAACATTCTCTAGGCTCACCAGTGTATTGGTAATGTTTGGGTCGGTTCCTGAGAGGACCATTCCCGTTATGTTATGTATCTTTGTTGTGATGCAATATCTATTACGGTGTTATGTTGTGCACGGGGAAACATGCAAAGTGTTGTTAAGTGTTGTTATGTAGTGTATGTTATATGTTGTAAAATGTGTAGTATGTGGATCATGGATATGATTCCCAGTTTGTGATAAGAGGCGTTTAAGGATAACCCGATTTAAGGGTATGTGTCGTCTTTAAGGAAGTAGCTCCGTTGGAGGAGAAACACTCTAGGGATGATGAATACCATGGGTGACTTGTTAAGTAGGATGTATTATCGATTGTTGAGCCCATTGAGGCGAAATGTTAAGTGTTGTGTGTTTATTGTCACATGCATGATTTAAATGTAATCAACTGCATGCTAAGACGACAATTAGTTGTGCGTGGCCCGGTAGCATGTGGGCTGCGGGATTACCATACCAGCAAAGGTGCTGAGCCCCTTGGGGCCACCCCTTTCTCTTCTTTTCCTATTTCAGGTACGAAGTGCTGGAAGCCGTTCGAGAGTAGGACGGGTAGTCATTGTACATGGGTAAACTTTTAAGTGTATGTATACAGTAGGTGTAGTAAGACCGAAATTGTTGTCGGCACCAGTTTATAAATACTCGGTATAGTTGGAAGGTGTTGTTGTTGTTGTGTTAATGGAAAGGGATAGTAATGTGTAGACGCTCGGGAATTTAGCCCATCAGACCGGTACAATGTGTATGTATTAGCCTTGTTAGCCACGTGGGTGGCTAACGGCATGTAACACCAACGAGTTAAGTAATGTGATGAGGTTGTTCTTCCGCTGTAGTTCATTGTAAGTATGTTAATGTTGGATGGGGTGTTACAGTGAGAGCACGGTGCGCAGTAAGCGACCGTTGTATAAGTGTTGTTGAATGATAATATGGTAGGTCGAACCAGTTACGAGATAAGAGTCTCAGTGAAGGACAGTGTGAATTCCATGGCGAGTCGCATAAGGGATTTACTGTCGAGAGTTTACGCCTCTGCACTCTGTATGACTGAGTGTTTTGGTATTGCACTTGCGCAGTAATGATCGAGTGGGATAGCTAGGAATTGGAGACATGTTAATTATAGAGGAATAATGTTATAAAGGCCGATGCATAGGAAATGCAAGGCCGCACCGATAAAAGAGTACTTGTACAAAACCGAATGTGAAGACATGATTAACAGTAAGTGACTACAGTAGCACTAACTACCAATATCGGTATGGAATATACCCCAAATATTGGAAATAGCTGAGAGAGCACTACACACTAGGTAGTAGCTCAATCTCAACCGACAGTAAGTCGGAAGGGAACAAGTCAATCATTGTGAAATACATAGCTGTATACACAGTAAATTATCATGGAAGTGGATGGAAAATTGTGAAACTCACCGAATCCGCTCAGGGTAAAAGATACCGTGCGTCGGTTGAGAAACCATTGTTACCAAGATGAAGGTGACAATTGGGGATGTACAATACAGTAAGAATAACAAAAGGGAGCAATTAAGCTCTACAGTTATTAGAGTTTCGCAGCAGAAACTAGTGAACCAGTGATTCAAATGTACAACGTGAATAACGAACATGAATGAATGGCTAATTATTAACGCCTGGAAGCCTAACAGGCCAGAATCGAAACCGACTAAGAGTTTATGCAAACTCCAATGATAATTCTTGGGTTAGGAACTAAACCGCCAATATGGTTAAGATCCTCTAATCAGAATCCATTGTGTAATGGACCGCGTGGAAGTTAAAACACTTCACGACGGCAGAACATTTAAGCCCATGTCTAGCGATTGATTACGTGGGCGAAATCCCTTTTAAGGGGGGTAGAGCGCAAAACCACTTGGTGTATATTACCGTACAAGTGTACGTAGTGTATGTGATTGATATTGTGCATAGCACAAAATTATATTATTGTTATGATGATTGGTGTGTGTGTTATGTAAACATACACATTCATTCATGGTTTAATTATGGTAATTGCGCACAGTAGATGCGAATACCATTGTAATAAGTGTGTGTATTTGTTAACAGTTGTGTGTGATAGTACAAGTGTGGGGAGTAGAGAAACTCCCGGGGGAACAAAAGCCCCGACAGTGTATAAATGTAAAACCAGGTGTAGTATTTTGGATAAAATATATGTGTATATATATATATATACTTTATAGTGATGCATGAAAGGGCATGATACCGACATAGAACCTAGTGAGAATAAGATTCCCTAGGCAACAGGATTAAAAGTGAATGGAGGTAACTGATAGACGGAGTTCTATCCTTTGGAGATGTTGTGATCATGACTAGAATGATTCAAAAGATAGAAAATTGGAAATGAGTGATTTACTTGATGCTTGAAAATGAAGTGGGAGGTGGAACTTGATTTGCATGCGATCAAGGGAAGCCGAACACAAATTGGGGTGGAAGGATAGTTCAACACTGATGCTGATCACATCAGGGTTGGATGACTCTTGAAACTCCCTATAAGTGGTCACAAATAACCACGCTAAGGAAAGAAGCAAAGAGCTTAAGCTGGACTTGGAGTGTGTGTGTTTTCAAAAGGATTTTAAATTGGTATTTATAAAACGTTGATGGATACTTTACGTAATTAAAGTTCTCTTACTTAACCTCACAAAGAAATTTTAAATTTAAGTGATTGTTTTAAACTCCCAAAGGCACGGGGACGGAAGGTGTCCATCGCGACCGGGTTCTGCGGGATCATAGTGTATATCAAGGATATTTTAGATTGCTATACATGCTCTGACATGTTGTGTGGTATGTGTAATGAATGTTGTTTTGACTTGGATTTCCTAAAGTGTATACTATCAAGGCCTATGAGTCTAAACGTGTGGTGTTACATAGACCTATGTGTCTAAAGACTGTTATGTTACTGGGACTTATGTGTCCAAATGTTGTTAGGTTACCCAAGACCAGTGAGTCAAAGGGGTTGTCATGTATGTGTAAGTGTTGTTAAGATACCCGGACCATAGAGTCCGAGGTTATCATTTGGATATGTTATGTTATGTGTGGATGTGAATGTGTTGCCCGGACCATCAAGTCCGAGGTTGTGATGTAAAGTGTGTTTGGTTAAGGAAGTTTATTTCCAAGTGATTACTGTGTTCTAATCTATGATATGTGAAAAGTGTGAACTTCGAGGACGAAGTTCTTTTAAGGGGGGTAGATTGAAATACCCCAAACCTTGATATGTGGTTTAAATATCAAATTATGGTATGTAAGGCTAAAAAGTGCCTTAGTAACATCAGTGAACAATTTAAACCAATAAATGCAATAAAGCATTAAGACATAGTTTGAGCAAAAACATGCTCTAAGCTATGAGTGAACTTGGTTAGGACCCAAAGAGCCTACCAAGACTTGATAACATTTAATTATGATTTAATAAGGCTAAATAAGTCCTTAAGAAACTTTGGTGGACTGTTAAACCAAATAAAACATAAGAAAATACCTTAAAGTCATATGAGCAAAAATGTGCTCTAAGCTTGGGATGAATGTGTATAAGACCTAGTGGTCATACCTATACCTTATTTATATGTTAATGAACATATTAAATCAATTACTAAGGAAAACCAAGCTTGAAAACAAGTTAAAACACAAAATGTGCTTTAAGGAGTCTTAAAGCACGTTTTTGAAAAATTGTCTTGTAAATGAGTTTTGAATGGCTAAATGTCCATCATTGCTCTTTAATTAACATGTGTACTATATAGTATCACATTTGGGTGGCCATATTAGTGGGAAATAAAAATTTCACTTCTATGTGGCATTAGTTTTGAATAGTAACTTTTATGAGCTAGTTTGTAACATATAATGTTATAAGTAATTAAATGAGTCAATAAAACTATATTACCCCTAGGTAAAGATGGGGCCGGTTTTTCATGGTGACTCACCACATTTGAACAAGAAGTTAAGTATGACAAGCAAAAGTACTATTTGCTTTTAGCTTAAATATCTCCAAAAGCAAGTGTTATCTTCATTCTCTCATTCCTTCCTTCATTTCCCCGGTGGTCTTCTTCTTCCTCCTCCTCCATCGGTTCCAACAGCCCACACTCATTCTTCATCTTCTTTCACTTGTAACTTGTGATTCCCTTGGCCAAATCAAATTCCAAGACCATATTTGTCTTAGTTAGGTCAAGCTCTACACTTCCCTCTTTTTAAATCTTCAGAACTCAATTTTGGTGCCATGGAGATTCACCATTGAAGGAGCTTGAGCCCATCTTTTCACATATTCTTGTTCTCCTTTGCTTCAAGGTAAGGAAACTCAAGAAAAATCAAGTTTCCTTCTGTTTTTGTTGTCCGAAATTCACCTCACCATGGTGTATTTATCTTGCTTGTTTTAGCTTCATTTGAATCTTCCAAGGGCTAGGAGGAGTCCTCTCTTGATACTTATTCAAGTCTCTTCCAATTCCAAGGTAAAACAATTACCTTAATGTGTTAAAAATATGTTAACTAGGGTTTACAATGAGGAGAAGATAATGCTTGAATACTCATTCTATTTTTTGTATAATGTTTAATAGTTGAAAAGGGACCAAATGCCCTACCGGTTTTACAAGGAAACAAGAAAGAAATTTGTGAGGAAAGAGGTAAACAAGCTATCTCAATGTAGTTTAAATGCCTTAGGAAAATGAGCTTGATTTGCTTGATAAATACCTAAGGAGCCAATGGTGAGTGACCTAGTAAAATGTCCTCAGGAGACTAGTAAAAGAACATATGTTTTGGTGTATTTTGCAGGTAAAGGCATTATTATGTGGGAAATTCAGTTTTAAGGTTATGCAATTTAAGGGCCTAAGAGCCATGTTATTAAGGGCCTAAGTGCCAAGCAATTTAAGTTATGCACTATATTGTGATGTAGTGCTTAATGTGTGAAGTTTGTGTATAAGAATGTGTTTGATGGATTTTAGGTGTTCTTGAGTGAAATAAGGTAAAAACCTAAGTGTTTGGATGTGAGTATACAAGAGAAGCTATGGCCAAATTTGGAAAAATGTGTGAGAAGTTCTAAGTGTTTTAAGTGGTTTTGGTGAACTAGGAAGTGTTAGGTGAATAAATGTTTACTTGAGAAGAAAACATGTGTTAAGGTGATTTAGAGTGATGCAAGGATTTAGGTGTTATCTTGGAAGTTCTAGGAATTCAATGTGTGTTTGTGAATGTATTAAAGTCTTGGAGGAGTTGTTTAAGGTTTAGGTAAGGTTGGTGTTCAAGGAACAAGTGATGTTTAGGTATGATGTAAAAAGGAGATTTAGTTAGTAAGAAAATAATGCTTAAGAGATGATGTTAAGATGAGAAGAAAGTGTTTTGGGATAGTAGTTATAATAGGTGAGAAACACCATTTAGGAACCTAGTACAAATGTTGAAAGTGTTAAGGAATTTTTACAAGGAAATAAGTAAAGGTTTAAGGAGTTAGAAGATGAGTTTAGTGGATGTTGTATGTGGATATAAGGTTACCAAATGTTGTTAGGAAACATTAAGAGGCCTTAGGAGAAGTTTGGTGAAGAATTGGTAAAGTTTGGGTAAGTTTAGAAGGCGACCGACCCAGGGGTCCGACCCAGTTTTGGGTCGGTCGAGCCTCTGTTAGATGTTAGAAATGTGTTCGGTAATGGTCCGACCCAAAAGGGTGGGTCGGACATGGGTCGGTCGGTCAAGTTTCAAAGGAAGAAAATGTTCGCACATGGTCCGACCCAGTCGAGTTAGTCTGAAATACCCCAAACCTTGATATGTGGTTTAAATATCAAATTATGTTATATAAAGGCTAAAAAGTGCCTTAGAAACATCAGTGAACAATTTAAACATAGTAAAGTGCAATAAAGCACTAAGACACAGTTTGAGCAAAAACATGCTCTAAGCTATGAGTGAACTTGGTTAGGACCCAAAGAGCCTACCAAGACTTGATAACATTTAATTATGATTTAATAAGGCTAAATAAGTCCTTAGGAAACTTTGGCAGACAATGAAACCAAACAAAACATAAGGTAATACCTTAAAGTCAATAAGAGCAAAATGTGCTCTAAGCTTGGGATAAATTTGTATAAGACCTAATGGTCATACTTATATCTTATAAATATGTTAATGAACATATTAAATCAATTACCAAAGAAAACCAAGCTTGAAAACAAGTTAAAACGCAAAATGTGCTTTAAGAAGTCTTAAAGCACGTTTTTGAAAAATTGTCTTGTAAATGAGTTTTGAATGGCTAAATGTCCATCATTACTCTCTAACTAACATGTGTACTATATAGTATCACATTTGGGTGGCCATATTAGTGGGAAATCAAAAATTTCACTTCTATGTGCCTTGTTATTGGTGAATAGTGATTTTTATAACTAGTTTGTAACATATAATGTTATAAGTGATTAAGTTGGTCAACAAAGACCAAAACACCCTCCTAGGCATAATGGTGGCCGGTTTTGTAGTGAGGAGTCACCAAGTATGTTAACTTGTTAAGTAAATAAATGTGACTCATAGTTACTATTTGCTTTAAGGCTTAAATATCTTCAAAAGTAAGTTCTATCTCATTCTCTCATTTCCCTTCCTTTCTTCATTCACACGGTTGCTCTCTCTCCCTCCCTTCTTGCTCTCTCTCACGGTTTGGCTAGCACACCAACACCACCATTGAAACCAATCTTTGAGCTCTTGTTAAATCTAGCTCACTTAACCAAATCAAAAACAAACACCACCATTCTCTTAGTTAAGCCAAGCTCTACAATCTTGTCTCTTCAATCTTCAAGAACTCAATTTTGGTGCCATGAAGATTCACCATTGAAGGAGCTTGAGCTCATCTTTTCACATGTTCTTGTCCTCCTTTGCTTCAAGGTAAGGAAACTCAAAGAAAATCCATGTTTCCTCCATGTTTTGTTGTTATCCGAAAATTCACCATTAATGGAGCTCTTATATTGCCTTGTTCTAGCTTCATTTGAATCTTCCAAGGGCTAGGAGGAGTCCTCTCTTGATACTTGTTCAAGTCCTCTTCCAATTCCAAGGTAAAACAATTACCTTAATGTGTTAAAACAATATGTGTAACTAGGGTTTACAATGAGATGAAGCATAATGCTTGAATACTCATATGTTGTTGTTGTATAATGTTTAGAAGTTGACAAACAACCAAACACCCCACCGGTTTACAAGGAACCAAGAAAGAATTTGTGAGGAAAAAGAGGTAAACAAACTATCTCAATGTAGTTTAAATGCCTTAGGAAAATGAGCTAGACTTGCTTGATAAAATACCTAAGGAGCCAATGGTGAGTGACCTAGTAAAGTGTTCTCAAGGAGACTAGTAAAAGAACATATGTTTTGGTGTATGTATTTGCAGGTCAAAGGCATTATGTGGGAAATTCAGTGTTTAAGGTTATGCAATTTAAGGGCCTAAGAGCCATGTTATTTAAGGGCCTAAGTGCCAAGCAATTTGAGTTATGCACTATATTGTGATGTAGTGCTTAATGTGTGAAGTTTGTGTATAAAAATGTGTTTGACGGATTTTAGGTGTTTTGAATGAATTAAGGTAAAAACCTAAGTGTTTGGATGTGAGTATATGCTAGAGAAGCTATGGCCAAATTTGGGAAATGTGTAAGAAGTTCTAAGTGTTTTAAGGAAGTTTTGGTGAACTAGGAAGTGTTAAAGGTGAATGAATGTTTACTTGAGAAGAAAACATGTGTAAAGGTGATTTAGAGTGATGCAAGGATTTAGGTGTTATCTTGGAAGTTCTAGGAATTCAATGTGTGTTTTGAGGATGTATTTAAGTCTTGGAGGAAGTTGTTTAAGGTTTAGGTAATGTTGATATTCAAGGAACAAGTGATGTTTAGGTATGATGTGGAAAGGAGATTAGTTAGTAAGAAAATGATGCTTAAGAGATGATGTTAAGATGAGGAGAAAGTGTTTTGGGATAGTAGTTATAATAGGTGAGAAGCACCATTTAGGAACCTAGTACAAATGTTGAAAGTGTTTAAGGAATTTTACAAGGAAATAAGTAAAGGCTTAAGGAGTTAGAAAATGAGTTTCATGGATGTTGTATGTGGATGTAAGGTTACCAAATGATGTTAGAACACATTAAGAGGCCTTAGGAGAAGTTTGGTGAAGATTGGCAAAGTTTTGGTAAGTTTAGAAGGCGACCGACCCAGGGGCCGACCCAGTTTGTGGGTCGGTCGAGCCTCTGTAAATGTTGGGAAAATGTTCGGTGATGGTCCGACCCAAAAAGGGTGGGTCGGACATGGGTCGGTCGGTCAAGTTTCAAAGGTGGAAAAATGTTCGCACATGGACCGACCCAGAATGGTGGGTCGGACGTGGGTCGGACGGGCATGTCTGTAAGGAAGTAAAGGGGTCCTGTAATGGACCGACCCAGCTGTGGGTCGGTCGGTGGGCGGTCGGACCAAAAACATGGTTTAAGGTTATGAAATGGTATGTGATGATGGGGATTGGTAGGTAATGATGTTATAAGGATGGTAAGGACATGTTAGGTGAGTTTTAGTGACACCTAAGTGGGTTAAAAGTTGTATTAAAATGTGGGAGTAAAACAAGTTAAAAATGTTAAGTTATGTAACTAAGTTAACGGGGAAAAAGTAAGCATTGACATTAAATAATCAAGCAAACCCCGATGTTAATGAAAACAAATGTGATGTTAAGTTGTTCGAGGATTGCTCGAGGAACATAAATGGACAGGATAAGTGGACTCCGGTGACAGGTATGGTTTTCTTGCAACCTGTGTCCTAACGGATTACACCGGCTTGTATGCCAATGGTTTTTTCTGTGTGTTTGCCACGTTATGATATAAACCATGAAACGAGTTTACAGTCATTATTGTTATTGTATGTTTACGTGCCGATACCGGAACCTCTAATGCGCTTGAAGGCTAGTTAACCACTATTAGGTAAACGTAAGAGAACGGTATCCGTAATAACGTTTCCGACCTAAGGAACGTTCTAACCACGGCTATGCGTGAGTTGGATATGTAATGTTTGTGCGTGGTGTTTGTATGTGAAGGTATGACTCTCTTTTCCCTTGTGTATGTCTGACTAGACTTAACTCAATGTTTGTGATTGTTTAATAAAGTTCAAAGATGAACTTCTAATAAGTGCTAACGGGGGAATGAGGAGTCCGGTCTGTTCCGGCCAGCGTGTGAGTATGGGGGTCGTTGTCATATCAGGTTCGATCCTCTCTGTATGTTATGGTTGTTTTCCAATTTGGTTCCCAACCTTCCCTTTAGCTTAACCAAGGCTATTACTGACTCACGTCGGGCCACAGGGGCATACTATGTTATGTTTGTTTTGGTGTGCTTGGATCACTATATCCGAGACACCTTGTGTTAAGTTAACCGTTCATTTAACGAGACGGTAACGAGTTATGTAACGAGACTTGTCATGAGACTGGCACAAAATCTCTAGGCTCACCCGTATGTGGTGATGTTTGGGTCGGTTCCTAGAGAACCATTCCCGTTGTATTTGGTGTTGTTGTGATGCAATACTTATTGCGGTGTTATGTTGTGCACATGGAAACGTGCAAAGTGTTGTTAAGTGTTGTTACGTAGTGTATGTTAATGTTGTAAAATGTGAAGTGTGTGGATCATGGATATAACTCCCAGTTTGTGATAAGAGGCATTTGAGGATAACCTGATTTAAGGGATGTCGCCTATTAAGGAAGTAGCTCCATTAGAGGGGAAACACCCTAGGGATGATGAATACCATGGGTGACTTGTTAAGTAGGATGTATTATCCGATTGTTGAGCCCATTGAGGCGAAATGTTAAGTGTTGTATGTTTATTGTCACATGCATGATTTAAATATAATCAACTGCATGCTAAGACGACAATTAGTTGTGCGTGGCCGGTAGCATATGGGCTGCGGGATTACCATACCAGCAAAGGTGTGAGCCCCTTGGGGCCACCCCTTTCTCTTCTTTTTCCTATTTCAGGTACAGAAGTGCTGGAAGCCGTTGAGAGTAGGACGGGTAGTCATTGTACATGGGTACACCCAATTAAGTGTATGTTATAAGTAGGGTAGTAGACGAAAATTGTTGTCGGCATCAGTTTATAAGTACTCGGTATAGTTGTTAAGGTGTATGTTGTGTTTGTTAATGGAAAGGATACTGATGTATAGTTGCTCGGGAATTTAGCCCATCAGACCGGTACATTGTGTATGTATTAGCCTTGTTAGCCACGTGGGTGGCTAACGGCGTGTAACACCAACAAGTTAAGTAATGTGATGAGGATGTTCTTCCGCTGCAGTTTGTTGTAAGTATATTAATGTTGGATGGGGTGTTACAAAAAGTGGTATCAGAGCGAAGTATCGCTCTGATGACTGAATTACCGAGCTTAGGAAGTACCGAGTTAGGATTTTAGTACTTTGGGTTAAGGGTTGAGTGATAGCGTGAGAGATACGCTAGTTAGGAACTACCAGTGGCTACTGGAAACCTACAATATCCATCCCACCCTCCACATTCCCTGTATATAACTTGGGGAAACAACGCCAGGGAGATGGAAGTTCTCTCTTACTCGGGGATACCCGATCTGGCTGTTATTAAATACCCTTAGGGTACGGTGAACCTGTCATACGGTAGATCCCGAAAACTGGGAATCCCGGAGACGGTCTCCATCTGAATAATGTTAACCGCATTTCATAGCAATGAATGAAGGATCTTGTGTATTGGAGAATAGAATTTCCAGCAACCTGGGTCGACATGCAGAGCAGTCGAGAATAACTAACTTGCAAACGCACCAACCGTGCAAAGGCAAGAAGTGGATTAAAGAAAAACCCGAGACAAGTGTCTACGGAACCACAGTTGAAAATGAACACCAACGGTACCAACCGTCAGGGAACTACAACGTAGTGCCCAAATACGTGGAACGGACTACAAAGTGAATTACAATACTATGAGAACGGGGTCTCCCAGAAAGGGAAAACCCTAGCTACTGATTATCATGTGAAAACAGTGAGAAGTTGCCTAGAGAGTTATTATCAAGACAGTAAGTCAGTGTGGGCCAACAAGGCCACTGATGACAAATGTGTCAAAACAATACCACAACCGGTATGTGTCAAACCGATAGCCAGTTAGCATGGCGCACTTGCCATAGCAAGTGCTGCTATTAATAGGCTATTCGGAAAACTATAACAACGAAGTACTTAGTAAAGTACCATAAAGTTAAACGAGACCACTATGACCATGGAAGGCTAATAGCTAACCTCTGTGATTGTAAGTACACCAGTCAGCAGAAGCTAGATTGGTTAAGGTAAGAAGATGTTGTGAAACCATGAAAATTTTTCTTTCAACCCAGATTTTCACAAACCCTTTTCTTTTCAAACCAGATTTTCTTTCAACCAACACTTCTTTCCAACCTTCTTTAAAACCAAACCAGTAAAACCAAGAGCAGTTGATAAGATACAGCAATGGAAAATTTCCCCGTAAGTTCGGAAGCAGGGAATGAATATTGTCACGGGACAATATAAGGGAGTGACAACAGAATACTTCACCTAGGCGTGTGACGGACACTACAAGTGTACCAACTGTGTTGTGGGACGACCGCACTCCGATAGGAGCATGTGGGCCTGAAGACCTACTTATGGTTAGTTGGGTAAGTAGCAAGTATCAAAAAGATACCCCATATATGTATACGAGTAGAGTCCGAAACACGGGAAGTAGTCGACTCCGTCTACGGTCGCAGTATAAATCAAACGAGAGCTAAGGATTACAAGGAATAGTCGAGTTAAGGAATTCAGTTAAGTTAGCAAGACTAAAAGGATTAATGAACTCCTTCAAGGAAATGTTAAGAGTTAGGAAGTGCGAGTGCACTGACTGTTATATAAAGACACACATATGTCTTAAGGATCCTTAGGGAAAACATGTTAGCGGAACGGTGACCCAGCCTGTACATGGCAAGCAGATGCCTAATGTGGACACATTAATGTGCAATGAACGGATAAATTCCCAGAATAAGTACCTACACTACCAGTAAATGTTAATCTTCACAGAAGAAGATAATAACAGTAAGAACGCGAAAGGCGTAACTAACGGAATGTAAATGATAACTTAGCAACACCCAGGAACAATCCTTGGGGTGTTTGCATCAACAATTGTTGAATGAGAATGCATGACAGAAAGCAAGGGTTGAAATAACACCCAGTTTGGACATAAGTGGTCAGGAGACGGACTGAAACATCCTAAGGGGCATCCCATGAAGGAAACGTGATGCAACGACCATGTGATACTGTACAGAGAAGTACATGTGTGTGGACAGCCTATAATGAGCCCCCTCAAGGCAAATAAGGCTTATAATCCAAAAGCAGGATATATCATATGAATTCGATTGATGGTAGAAGTTTAGGTTGTAAGTGAATAGAGTGGTAAACGAAACCACTGCATTAAGAGTGGGATACTCTCGATATCCTGAAACCGCAGGAGCAGTAGTTATGTGAATCAAGTTCAAGAAATATGTTAAGGATGGACGACGTTATTACTGAAAAAAGAGCAGTTAGCTTGATAGCTGTGTGTATAAAGTGAAACACGCTGAAAACCGGCTTGTGACTCGAATGATCGATGCTCAAGGAGCATTCAGTGGTCATCCAAATGAGGGATGAACCATAATATGAGTAATGTAAATTTATGTGTGGAAGTTGAGGTGACAGCAGATACGACATAAGCGGATGATATACAATAAGTAAGAGCACGGTGCGCACCAAGCGACCGTTGTATAAATGTTGTTAAACGAAACGTAAAAGATAAGATCAGTTATGAGTTAAACTCAGTGGAGATGCAAGATGAGTGATGTTAAACAGACTGGGCAATAAGCCAGTGGTTGGTACTGTGTGATGAGGAACTCAGTGTGAATTCCATGGCGATCGCATAAGGGATTTACTGTCAAGAGTTTACGCCTCTGCACTCTGTATGACTGAGTGTTTTGGTATTGCACTTGCGCAGTAATGATCGAATGAGATAGCTAGGAATTGGAAACATGTTGATTGTGGACAAATAATGTTATAAAGGCCGATGCATAGGAAATGCAAGGCCACATCAATAAAAAGTACTTGTACAAAACCAAACGTGGAAATATGATTAACAGTAAGTGACTACAGTAGCACTAACTACCAAATATCGGTATGGAATATACCCCAAATATTGGAAACTGAGAGAGCACTACACACTAGGTAGTAGCTCAATCTCAACCGACATAAGCCGCAAGGGAACAAGTCGGTCATTGTGAAATACATAGTGGTATACACAGTAAATTGTTATGAAAATTGTGAAACTCACCGAATCCGCTCAGGGTAAAAGATACCGTGCGTCGGTTGAGAAACCATTGTTACCAAGATGAAGGTGACAATTGGGGATGTACAATAACAAAAGGGAGTAATTAAGCTCTACAGTTATTAAAGTTTCGCAGCAGAAACTAGTGAACCAGTGATTCAAATGTACAACGTAAATAATGAACATGAGTGAATGGCTAATTATTAACGCCTAAAAGCCTCACAGGCCAGGACCGAAACCGGTTATGAGTTATAACTCCAATGCGAATTCTTGGTTTACGGACTAAACCGCCAATATGGTTGAGATCCTCTAATCAGAATCCGTTGTGTAATAGACCGCGTGGAAGTTAAAACACTTCACGACGGCAGAGCATTTAAGCAATGTTTAGTGATTGATTACGTGGGCGTAATCCCTTTTAAGGGGGGTAGAGCGCAAAACCACTTGGTGTATATTACCGTACAAGTGTACGTAGTGTATGTGACTCGTATTGTGCATAGCACAAAATTATTGTTTGTTTTGATGATTGGTGTGTGTGTTACGTAAACATACACATTCATTCATGGTTTAATTGTGGTAATTGCGCACAGAGGATGCGAATACCATTGTGATAAGTGTGTGTTTGTTAACAATTGTGTGTGATTGTACAAGTGTGGGGAGTAGAGAAACTCCCGGGGGAATAAGAGCCCCGACAGTGTATAAATGTAAAATCAGGTGTGTTGTATTTTGATAAAATATGTATATATATATATATGTATACTTGTTAGTGATGCATGAAAGGGCATGATACCGACATAGAACCTAGTGAAAATAAGATTCCCTAGGCAATGTGATTAAAGTGAATGGGGGTAACTGATAGACGGAGTTCTATCCTTTGGAGATGTTGTGATCATGACTAGAATGATTCGAAAGATAGAAAATTGGAAATGAGTGATTTAATTGATGCTTGAAAATGAAGTGGGAGGTGGAACTTGATTTGCATGTGATCAAGGGAAGCCGAACACAAATTGGGGTGGAAGGATAGTTCAACACTGATGCTGATCACATCAGGGTTGGATGACTCTTGAAACTCCCTATAAGTGGTCACAAATAACCACGCTAAGAAATGAAGCAAAGAGCTTAAGTTGGACTTGGAGTTGTGTGTGTTTTCAAAAGGATTTTAAATTGGTATTTATAAAACGTTGATGGATACTTTACGTAATTAAAGTTCTCTTACTTAACCTCACAAGGAAATTTTAAACTTATGTGATTTTTTAATCTCCTAAAGGCACGGGGACGGAAGGTGTCCATCGCGACCGTGTTCTACGGGATCACAGTGTATATCAAGGATATTTTTGATTGCTATACATGCTCTGACATGTTGTGTGGTATGTGTAACGAATGTTGTTTTGACGTGGATTTCCTAAAGTGTATACTATCAAGGCCTATGAGTCTAAATGTGTGGTGTTACGTAGACCTATGTGTCTAAGGACTGTTATGTTATGGGGACCTATGTGTCCAAATGTTGTGATGTTACCCAAGACCAGTGAGTCCAAGGGGTTGTTATGTATGTGTAAATGTTGTTAAGATACCCGGACCATAGAGTCCGAGGTTATCATTTGGATATGTTATGTTATGTGTGGATGTGAATGTGTTGCCCGGACCATCAAGTCCGAGGTTGTGATGTAAAGTGTGTTTGGTTAAGGAAGTTTATTTCCAAGTGATTACTGTGTTCTAATCTAATGATGTGTGAAAAGTGTGAACTTCGAGGACGAAGTTCTTTTAAGGGGGGTAGATTGAAATACCCCAAACCTTGATATGTGGTTTAAATATCAAATTATGTTATATAAAGGCTAAAAAGTGCCTTAGAAACATCAGTGAACAATTTAAACATAGTAAAGTGCAATAAAGCACTAAGACACAGTTTGAGCAAAAACATGCTCTAAGCTATGAGTGAACTTGGTTAGGACCCAAAGAGCCTACCAAGACTTGATAACATTTAATTATGATTTAATAAGGCTAAATAAGTCCTTAGGAAACTTTGGCAGACAATGAAACCAAACAAAACACAAGGTAATACCTTAAAGTCAATAAGAGCAAAAATGTGCTCTAAGCTTGGGATAAATTTGTATAAGACCTAATGGTCATACTTATATCTTATAAATATGTTAATGAACATATTAAATCAATTACCAAAGAAAACCAAGCTTGAAAACAAGTTAAAACGCAAAATGTGCTTTAAGAGTCTTAAAGCACGTTTTTGAAAAATTGTCTTGTAAATGAGTTTTGAATGGCTAAATGTCCATCATTACTCTTAATTAACATGTGTACTATATAGTATCACATTTGGGTGGCCATATTAGTGGGAAATCAAAAATTTCACTTCTATGTGCCTTGTTATTGGTGAATAGTGATTTTTATAACTAGTTTGTAACATATAATGTTATAAGTGATTAAGTTGGTCAACAAAGACCAAAACACCCTCCTAGGCATAATGGTGGCCGGTTTTTGTAGTGAGGAGTCACCAAGTATGTTAACTTGTTAAGTAAATAAATGTGACTCATAGTTACTATTTGCTTTAAGCTTAAATATCTTCAAAAGTAAGTTCTATCTCATTCTCTCATTTCCCTTCCTTTCTTCATTCACACGGTTGCTCTCTCTCCCTCCCTTCTTGCTCTCTCACGGTGGCTAGCACACCAACACCATGGAACCATCTTTGAGCACTTGTAAATCTAGCTCACTTAACCAAATCAAAAACAAACACCACCATTCTCTTAGTTAAGCCAAGCTCTACAATCTTGTCTCTTCAAATCTTCAAAACTCATTTGGTGCCATGAAGATTCACCATGAAGGAGCTTGAGCTCATCTTTTCACATGTTCTTGTTCTCCTTTGCTTCAAGGTAAGGAAACTCAAAGAAAATCCATGTTTCCTCCATGTTTTGTTGTCCGAAAATTCACCATAATGGAGCTCTTATATTGCCTTGTTCTAGCTTCATTTGAATCTTCCAAGGGCTAGGAGGAGTCCTCTCTTGATACTTGTTCAAGTTCTCTTCCAATTCCAAGGTAAAACAATTACCTTAATGTGTTAAAACAATATGTGTAACTAGGGTTTACAATGAGATGAAGCATAATGCTTGAATACTCATTATGTTGTTTGTATAATGTTTAGAAGTTGACAAACAACCAAACACCCCACCGGTTTACAAGGAACCAAGAAAGAATTTGTGAGGAAAAAGAGGTAAACAAACTATCTCAATGTAGTTTAAATGCCTTAGGAAATGAGCTTGATTTGCTTGATAAAATACCTAAGGAGCCAATGGTGAGTGACCTAGTAAAGTGTTCTCAAGGAGACTAGTAAAAGAACATATGTTTTGGTGTATGTATTTGCAGGTCAAAGGCATTATTTATGTGGGAAATTCAGTGTTTAAGGTTATGCAATTTAAGGGCCTAAGAGCCATGTTATTTAAGGGCCTAAGTGCCAAGCAATTTGAGTTATGCACTATATTGTGATGTAGTGCTTAATGTGTGAAGTTTGTGTATAAAAATGTGTTTGACGGATTTTAGGTGTTTTGAATGAATTAAGGTAAAAACCTAAGTGTTTGGATGAGTGTATACAAGAGAAGCTATGGCCAAATTTGGGAATGTGTAAGAAGTTCTAAGTGTTTAAGTGAGTTTTGGTGAACTAGGAAGTGTTAAAGGTGAATGAATGTTTACTTGAGAAGAAAACATGTGTAAAGGTGATTTAGAGTGATGCAAGGATTTAGGTGTTATCTTGGAAGTTCTAGGAATTCAATGTGTGTTTTGAGGATGTATTTAAGTCTTGGAGGAAGTTGTTTAAGGTTTAGGTAATGTTGATATTCAAGGAACAAGTGATGTTTAGGTATGATGTGGAAAGGAGATTTAGTTAGTAAGAAAATGATGCTTAAGAGATGATGTTAAGATGAGGAGAAAGTGTTTTGGGATAGTAGTTATAATAGGTGAGAAGCACCATTTAGGAACCTAGTACAAATGTTGAAAGTGTTAAGGAATTTTACAAGGAAATAAGTAAAGGCTTAAGGAGTTAGAAAATGAGTTTCATGGATGTTGTATGTGGATGTAAGGTTACCAAATGATGTTAGAACACATTAAGAGGCCTTAGGAGAAGTTTGGTGAAGATTGGCAAAGTTTTGGTAAGTTTAGAAGACGACCGACCCAGGGGCCGACCCAGTTTGTGGGTCGGTCGAGCCTCTGTAAAATGTTGGGAAAATGTTCGGTGATGGTCCGACCCAAAAGGGTGGGTCGGACATGGGTCGGTCGGTCAAGTTTCAAAGGTGGAAAAATGTTCGCACATGGACCGACCCAGAATGGTGGGTCGGACGTGGGTCGGACGGGCATGTCTGTAAGGAAGTAAAAGGGGTCCTGTAATGGACCGACCCAGCTGTGGGTCGGTCGGTGGGTCGGTCGGACCAAAAACATGGTTTAAGGTTATGAAATGGTATGTGATGATGGGGATTGGTAGGTAATGATGTTATAAGGATGGTAAGGACATGTTAGGTGAGTTTTAGTGACACCTAAGTGGGTTAAAAGTTGTATTAAAATGTGAGAGTAAAACAAGTTAAAAATGTTAAGTTATGTAACTAAGTTAACGGGGAAAAAGTAAGCATTGACATTAAATAATCAAGCAAACCCCGATGTTAATGAAAACAAATGTGATGTTAACAGTTGTTCGAGGATTGCTCGAGGAACATAAATGGACAGGATAAGTGGACTCCGGTGACAGGTATGGTTTTCTTGCAACCTGTGTCCTAACGGATTACACCGGCTTGTATGCCAATGTGTTTTTCTGTATGTTTGCCACGTTATGATATAAACCATGAAACGAGTTTACAGTCATTATTGTTATTGTATGTTTACGTGCCGATACCGGTAACCTCTAATGCGCTTGAAGGGCTAGTTAACCACTATTAGGTAAACGTAAGAGAACGGTATCCGGTAATAACGTTTCCGACCTAAGGAACGTTCTAACCACGGCTATGCGTGAGTTGGATATGTAATGTTTGTGCGTGGTGTTTGTATGTGAAGGTATGACTCTCTTTTCCCTTGTGTATGTCTGACTAGACTTAACTCAATGTTTGTGATTGTTTAATAAAGTTCAAAGATGAACTTCTAATAAGTGCTAACGGGGGGAATGAGGAGTCCGGTCTGTTCCGGCCACGCGTGTGAGTATGGGGGTCGTTGTCATATCAGGTTCGATCCTCTCTGTATGTTATGGTTGTTTTCCAATTTGGTTCCCAACCTTCCCTTTAGCTTAACCAAGGCTATTACTGACTCACGTCGGGCCACAGGGGCATACTATTGTTATGTTTGTTTCGGTGTGCTTGGATCACTATATCCGAGACACCTTGTGTTAAGTTAACCGTTCATTTAACGAGACGGTAACGAGTTATGTAACGAGCTTATCATGAGACTGGCAACAATCTCTAGGCTCACCAGTATGTTGGTGATGTTTGGGTCGGTTCCTAAGAGAACCATTCCCGTTGTATTATGTGTTTGTTGTGATGCAATACTTATTGCGGTGTTATGTTGTGCACATGGAAACGTGCAAAGTGTTGTTAAGTGTTGTTACGTAGTGTATGTTAATGTTGTAAAATGTGAAGTGTGTGGATCATGGAAATGATTCCCAGTTTGTGATAAGAGGCGTTTAAGGATAACCCGATTTAAGGGTATGTGTCGCCTATTAAGGAAGTAGCTCCGTTGGAGGAGAAACACTCTAGGGATGATGAATACCATGGGTGATTGTTAAGTAGGATGTATTATCCGATTGTTGAGCCCATTGAGGCGAAATGTTAATGTTGTTGTTTGTTGTACATGCATGATTTAAATATAATCAACTGCATGCTAAGACGACAATTAGTTGTGCGTGGCCCGGTAGCATGTGGGCTGCGGGATTACCATACCAGCAAAGGTGCTGAGCCCCTTGGGGCCACCCCTTTCTCTTCTTTTCCTATTTCAGGTACGAAGTGCTGGAAGCCGTTCGAGAGTAGGACGGGTAGTCATTGTACATGGGTAAACAATTAAGTGTATGTATACAGTAGGTGTAGTAAGACCGAAATTGTTGTCGGCATCAGTTTATAAGTACTCGGTATAGTTGTTAAGGTGTATGTTGTTGTTATTGTTAATGGAAAGGGATACTGATGTATAGTTGCTCGGGAATTTAGCCCATCAGACCGGTACATTGTGTATGTATTAGCCTTGTTAGCCACGTGGGTGGCTAACGGCGTGTAACACCAACAAGTTAAGTAATGTGATGAGGATGTTCTTCCGCTGCAGTTTGTTGAAGTATATTAAGTTGGATGGGGGTTACAGAGTCGGACGTGGGTCGGACGGGCATGATTATAGGGAAGTAAAGGGTTCTGTAATGGACCGACCAGTTGTGGGTCGGACGGTGGGTCGGTCGGACCAAGAACATGTTTAAGGTTATGAAATGATGTGATGATGGGATTGGTAGGTATGATGTCATAAGGATGTTAAGGCGAATGTTAGGGGAGTTTTAATGACACTAGTGGTTAAAGTTGTATTAAATGTGAGAGTAAAACAAGTTAAAATGTTAAGTTAGTAACTAAGTTAACGGGAAACAATTAGCATTACATTAAACGATCAAGCAAACCCGATGTTAATGAAAACACGGTGATGTTAACAGTTGTTCGAGAATTGCTCGAGGAACATAAATGGACAGGATAAGTGGACTCCGGTGACAGGTATGGTTTTCTTGCAACCTGTGTCCTACGGATTACACCGGCTGTATGCCAATGTGTTTTCTGTATGTTTGCCACGTTATGATAAATCATGAAACGAGTTACAGTCGTTATTGTTATTGTATGTTTACGTGCGATACGGTAACTCGAATGCGCTTGAGGGCTAGTTAACCACTATTAGGTAACATAGAGAACGGTATCCGGTAATAACGTTTCCGACTTAAGGACGTTCTAACCACGGCTATGCGTGAGTTGGTTATGTGATGTTTGTGTGTGATGTTTGTATGTGAATGTATGACTCTTTTCCCTTGTGTATGTCTGACAGACTTACTCAACGTTTGTGATTGTTTAATAAAGTTCAAAGATGACTTTTAATAAGTGCTAACGGGGGGAATGAGGAGTCCGGTCTGTTCCGGCCACGCGTGTGAGTATGGGGTCGTTGTCATAGCAGGTTCGATCCTCTCTGTATGTTATGGTTGTTTTCCAATTTGGTTCCCAACCTTCCCTTTAGCTTAACCAAGGCTATTACTGACTCACGTCGGGCCACAGGGGCATACTATTGTTATGTTTGTTCGGGGTGCTTGGATCACTATATCCGAGACACCTTGTGTTTAAGTTAACCGTTCATTTAACGAACGGTAACGAGTTATGTAACGAGCTTATCATGAGACTGGCAAACATTCTCTAGGCTCACCAGTGTATTGGTAATGTTTGGGTCGGTTCCTGAGGACCATTCCCGTTATGTTATGTATTTTGGTTGTGATGCAATATCTATTGCGGTGTTATGTTGTGCATGGGGAAACGTGCAAAGTGTTGTTAAGTGTTGTTATGTAGTGTATGTTATAGTTGTAAATGTGTAGTATGTGGATCAGTGGATATGATTCCCAGTTTGTGATAAGAGGCGTTTAAGGATAACCCGATTTAAGGGTATGTTCGTCTATTAAGGAAGTAGCTCCGTTGGAGAGAAACACTCTAGGGATGATGAATACCATGGGTGACTTGTTAAGTAGGATGTATTATCCCTATTGTTGAGCCATTGAGGCGAAATGTTAAGTGTTGTGTGTTTATTGTCACCATGCATGATTTAAATGTATCAACTGCATGCTAAGACGACAATTAGTTGTGCGTGGCCCGGTAGCATGTGGGCTGCGGATTACCATATCCAGCAAAGGTGCTGAGCCCCTTGGGGCCACCCCCTTTCTCTTCTTTTCCTATTCAGGTACGAAGTGCTGGAAATTGAAGCCGTTAGAGAGTAGGAGGATGGGTAGTCATTGTACATGGGTAACTTTTAAGTGTATGTATTACAGTAGGTGTAGTAAGACCGAAATTGTTGTCGGCACCCAGTTTATAATACTCGGTATAGTTGGAAGGTATGGTGTTTGTTGGGTGAATGGAAGAGGATAAGTAATGTGTAGACGCTCGGGAATTTAGCCCATCAGACGGTACAATGTGTATGTATTAGCCTTGTTAGCCACGTGGGTGGCTAACGGCGTGTAACACCAACGAGTTAAGTAATGTGATGAGGTTGTTCTTTCCGCTGTAGTTAATTGTAAGTAGTCTAAGGATGTTGATGGGGTGTTACATTACATTTGCACTGAGTACTAACTTAAACGATGAAAAATAAGTTTCCCCAGTTTTACGGCTTAATTAACCCATCTGCTTTAACCGATGAAATTAAAAACGACTTAGTAATGCAATTTAATAAATTCATGAGATTTATTAAATAGGCGAGATAACCTTTAAAACGTAACAAACTGTATTTAAATAAACCATAAAAATATTGCGTAATTAATACAAACACATAATAACCATTCCCAGAGTGTAAATATTCTAGCCTAACTATTAAATAGAATAACAGATACAAGAGTAATAAAATCATCTGTAATCACTCCTGGATTCGCTCTGCTATTTTATACGTAGGACTAGAGGTGGATATGGTGGAATGTAGAAATAAATAAATGGAGAATGCGGGAGAAGAGAAATGGGATGGACGTGTGTGGTGAATGGATGTTGGGTCGTGGATGATTGATGGATTTTTAATACCGAAGGAATGTTGTTTATATAGAGGAAAGGAAAAAGCAGCAGATAGGTAGCACCGCTGAGGGTTTGATTGAGGCGGCAGAAAGAGCAGATTGATTGCTCCTGATTGCTCATTGGAGCGGGCGAGTTGCAGACAGTCGGTGAAGGCAAGTTGCGGGCGAAGAAGAAAATAAGCTCGCGTTAATTTTAGTCACACCGCCTAAACAACCGCCTCCTTTTTATGCGGTTTAGCCTAAGAAACCGCCCAAAGAGAGGCGGTCTCCTCTCTGCCTCGTCCGCCTGATATGGGGCGGTTGCCCCTCTACCTTGTCCGCCAATATAGAGGTGGTTGTCACCCCTCCCTTGTCCGCCTGTTTCTAGGCGGTTCCTTGTGTGTTGTCCGCATGTTAACAGGCGGTTGGGGACTGTCTCACATCCGCTCAACATGGGGCGGTTGCACCCTCTGCCTTGTCCACCTATTAAGAAGCGGTACAGGGGCGGTCACGCCAAATGCGTGCCTCTCGCGTGCCTCTCTTCTACCGGCTCTAGATTCTTTGTTTGGACTCCGTTTTCTGAGCCGTTTGTATCTATGCGTTCGTCTCTTTGTCTACTTCACTCCCAGCTTGGTTTTCCTCATGTTAAACCAATAATTTTGTGAGATAAACAATAAAACATAAACTAGAGGAAAACTAACCGAAGTGGAGAAATGAGCAAGAAAAATGTTAATATAATATATGAAATACACCTATAAATCATGCTCATTTGGACACTTATCACACCCCCACACTTATCTTTTTGCTTGTCCTCAAGCAAAATCACGTACCCAAGTAAGTAGGGAATGCTCAATACTAACAAATATTATTATGAAGGGTAGGATAAACATGATCTTTTTAACTTATTGAGGAGTGTGAAAAATTAACTGCTGGTGGCATAGATGTGCTCAGGGTGAAAATAAAATATAGAGTTTCGGGGTATGATCTAAGGTACTTCAATGTTTCTTTTAGGTGACTCTGAGAACTTTTACCATGGCCAACTTCTCTCAAGAATGGGCATTGAGGAGAAAACAAAAGGGAAAATAGATTTATGCATTTGTTTCACTTTTGCATAAGGGATGAGAAAATGTAGGCATCACGCCTTTGTATTTAAGAACACTCAACTCTCTTTGTTGGTTACCAATGGTGTCTCGTAAGTCCCTTATTTTTTCCTTCTTTCTTCTTTTTTTTTAAACAGAGAAGCACCCCTTAACAATCCCTAAGAGAGAAGACAGCAAGAAACCTTGAGTAATAAAATCCAACCATTTGCAGATTATTTGGTCACACCGCATATAAAATGCTCCTCAAAAGTAATCAAAATTTTAAAATTTGTACCATTTATCCTACAATTCATAACAGTATTTATTCTTAAAGAGAACAACCCACATATAAAGGGTCCATAATATTTGAATTGGACAAACGCATGATAAGCAGAGAGATTAAACATTAAAGCACAAAATTTCCACCGAAAGGGCACACTCCCCCACCCTTAATTTGAACAATGTCCTCATTGTTCACTAGAAAAAACAAGGGAAGATTTCAGAAGACCTTTTCGGTAAGTAGATAAAATAGATAACACAAAGATCACAAATAAACATTTAAGCACATAAACGTTCCTCTGCAGTTTTTATTTAAAATAAAAGCATAATTAAAGAAACAGGTACTCCCCTGATATTATTTTTGCTAGCGTTTATAGGAGTTCCCCCACACTTGAGCTTCAGCCTCAAGTAGCGTAGCTTGGTTGCAGTGTAAATATGAAGGTGCACCTGCACAAGACACTAGAAGCAACTATACTACAAACGGGGTTAAAAGTTTAGCAAAGATAAAATTTAAAGAGAACCTGAAAATTAAAAGAGCATAAAAGCAAATAAAATAAAAGTACATCCGGGTTGCCTCCCGGGAAGCTGCCCTTCTTTAACGTCTTTGGCTAGACGCCTGATTCGTTATCCTGGATCAAAACAAAACGTTACCTCGGCACATAAAATAAGAAAATTAATATTCCACAAAATCTGGTGTTTGAGGAGGTACTGTCGGGAACGTAGTTCTAACAGAAGACCCGGTGGTGATGATTTTTCTTCCTCAAATTGGAGGATGTAAACATCCTCCTCTTGTAGGCGAGGCTCGTAGAAAGATCGCTGATTAATATCATCTTCAGAGAAAGTTAATTCTCTGAAGGTGATAGTGGCGTTTTGTTTGGATATCTTAACGGGAGGTGATGGCAATTCCTTCTCTTCATTTCCGAGGATGGAAGTATCCTCATCGTCTGGGTATATTATAGAGAAGGAGGGAAAATAACGGTAGTTGATTTGAGAGGGAGGGGACTCCATGATTGGCTCGTCTGTAGTGGGGTGTTCTACCTCTTGAACTGTTTCGCTCTTTGGTTGCTGCTCTTGTTGAGCGATTCTCTCCAGGTAGTCTGGTTGATCTTCTAACCAGAGTTGCTCTTGAAATATGAGACAATCCTCATAATCATGAGCTCCCCCACATATGGAGCAATATAAGTCCTGCCAATATTCGAGCGCTTCTTCCATTTGCCACGTACAGATTTTAAATTTTTTTTTGTGTTTTTCGTATAAAAAACGAAACTACTGAAATAGATTAGAAAATAAAATTATTAGAAACAACATAATAACAATAATAATATGGAGATGGAATGGGGTCGAACAGAATTTTTTTTTCCGGAACGTGGCGTCTAACTTGGGGACGTCCGCTTGGATGTCCGCGTCTTGTTGGGCGGTTGGCTGGGCGGACAAGTGTGCCCGCGCCTTAGTGGCGTCCGCCTGGAACAAGGCGGACAGGTGGGCGGACGAGTGTCTGTTCGTTTTTTTTTTTTTTTCTCTGCGTAGATCAAACGTATTACTGAAACATATTACAGAACATACACAATAATAATATATAAAAGATAATTAAAATAAACAACAACAAAATAATATAGACACAATATTCTAATATAACAAGTGAATTACACGGTAGAGGAGAGGCACGCGAGAGGCAAAATGGCGCCGTTGCCGGGGACTAGATTATATTCTAGTTCCTAAGCCCCGGATTTTTCACCTGTTTAATTATAAATATTTTGTTCTCTTATTTCTGTTAATATTATGTCTATAATATTTTGTTTATTGTTAATATTAATTATCTACTATATTTTGTTAATATTAATTTTCTAATAATCTGTTAATATTAATTGGACACCTGACTATGGACATTTGACTACGGACATCTAACTCTGACATCTAATTACTAACTCTTATATATTGTCATTTCTTTCCATTGTCCTTCAATTTCCAGTATACTAACTACTAACTTATAATTTCTGTCATTTAATTTTCTGTCATTTAATTTCCATTGTCTCTAACATTTAATTTCCATTGTCCCTAACATTTAATTTCCATTGTCC
This sequence comes from Limonium bicolor, assembly GCA_023374045.1. Classification (NCBI taxonomy): domain Eukaryota; kingdom Viridiplantae; phylum Streptophyta; class Magnoliopsida; order Caryophyllales; family Plumbaginaceae; genus Limonium; species Limonium bicolor. The sequence continues at coordinate 13,210,974 of CM041783.1, read as the reverse complement.
TTAACATTTAATTTCCATTGTCCTTAACATTTAATTTTATGTCATTTTAATTTCTAACTTGTAATTTATGTCATTTTATTACTAACTTATAATTTTTATGATATTATAATTTTGTTGTTGTTTAAATAAGGAAAAAAAACGTTACAGGGGGCTGTCCGCATGGACGTCCGCCCCGTCTCAACAGACGCGGACGACACATACTCCAGTCCGCCCCGTGTCCGCCTCATTAGACGCGGTTGTCCAAGCGGACGTGTCCCGTTTCAAAAAAAAAAGACCTGCACGTCGCGTTTCATTTCATTCTGCTCTTCCCCAAATCTGCTCAATTGCTCTCGACTACAACCCGAAGAGAACAAAGGCGCGCGAGTTCCCCTCCTCTTCAGATTGCCATTTTTTATTTTTGTTATCTTTATTTTCATATTTCTCTGTTGTTTACTAACATTTTATAGACTCATACTGTTTTAACCTTGTAAAACTTTTGTTACATACATGAAGGTAACAGTTAATTTTACTTTATGTTTTTGTTTTATGCAGTGCTTTAATATTTATGCCTATTTATTTATGTTTTTCATATTATTATTTTCTTTTGGTGCCACTTGAGTTCTGCTGGCTATATATGTTTTCCTTTTCATAATAAATTCTATATTCGAATATATAGCTGAACTCGCCTATGGAAGCAACCTCAGTTGCTCTAGGAATTTCGATCTTCGGTTGAACACTTGCGCGAACTTAAGTGTGAGGAACGTCTCACCCTTACCAAAGCTTAAGTGTGAGGAAGGATACCTTCCTCAATCTACGATACAAGGGGAGTTTCAGTTCTTCCTTTATTTTATTAATGTTCAACCTATATTTAATCCTTTATGAGTCTGTCATATTTTGAAAGGTCCTTTTCTTGAATTTAATTCTGAACAATGAGGACATTGCTCCTCTTAAGTGTGAGGAAGGAGAGACCTTTCCCTGAAAATATGAGAGTAGTTCGATAATGCCACACTCACTTTTTGCTACTCTAAACTGCCTAAAATTAAAAAAATTGATAATAATGAGGTAAAATAATTGTAGAAGTGTCTGAAATTATGTCAAGTGACAACTGAAAGATAGTTTTATTTAGAGGAGTTTGTATAAAATTATTTTCCTTCAAAATACTCTATTTTCACTCAAAATGATAGATCTGCTGATTGTAAAAACCAATTTAGTTTAGCTTGGGATTATGGAAATATGTGGAAAGTCAAGGAAAGAAAAGGATAAAGACAAGGTACTCCGCTGTTTATGAATTTTTCTAACCAAAACAGGCCTCGTCTATCCGGTTATTAAGTTCTTTGGGGTGCTTTCACACCTATCTACCTAAGGTCTCGTGATCTGGGACAGAAGACCCAACACCACTACAAGGATAGAGAGAAAAGTCTGGGGTACAGAAAAATAATGCAATTAAAAAAATGTATGTTTTGTTTATACAATCTTCGCATTAAAAAAAAAGATATAAATAATAAATTGCAATTTATGTTTATGAACATGAGTATGTGGTGTTGAAAGGTATTGCGGAATAAGGCATTACTTCACATCCCTTGTCATCCCGGGTTAGAGAATGAAATTGGTTGAAAATCCCAAGTTAATCTAACTTTTTTTCTGCAGTCTAGTTTTTCTTTGCTTTTATTAAATTGTTCTTCTTCACTGTTTATAAAAACCTACTTCTAAGAGCAGAATTATTCTTTCAATTGTCACTTTGTCTAAATTCCCTTCTACACATATTTAATCTTGTTTTATTATTTTGGCTTAGAGATAATTATATTCCTTATTTGCTTGAGGACAAGCAAAAGTCAAGTGTGAGGAACTTTGATAAGTGCAAAACATATAGACTTATTAAGGTTTAATCACCTTATTAATTGCAGCATTTTTAGTAATGTTTTTCACTTATCTTGGGTTTTTCCTATATTTATGTTGTTATATTAAAATGATGTATTATATGTGTTAAAATGTAGGAAAAATACCTATTAAAGACTTATATTATAAGGGATTACAAATGCCACGCGAGAAGCACACGGAAGAAGGAAGAAGGCGTGTCCGCTCTGTACCACCTCATATTAGGCGGACAACACTGAGGGGCAACCGCCCCATATCAGGCGGACAAGAGACAAGAGCAAACAGAGAGGAGACCGCCTCAATTTAGGCGGACAACATATAGAGGCAACCGCCCCTTATATGGCGGACATGACTAACATACAACCGCCTATTAACATGCGGACAAGAGAGGAGAATGCACGTGAGAGAAGACCGCCCCATATGTAGCGGACGCGTGTAAATTTCAGGAAATCAACGGGTTATCTTCTTCGGCCGTCGACTTGTTTCTGCCTTATCCATCTACTCCGCCCACCGCCTACCAGAAATCACGCACGCGTTGCAGCCTGTCCCCTGTAATCAATGAGCGGCAATCAATCAATGAGCTGCAACTCTGCTTCTTCTCCTTCCTCTATAAATACCACGCTGCATTTACCTTCTCCAGTGTCCTTCCGGAGGCTCCTTCCGTGGTTCCTTCTGGAGTTCCAATTCACCCCCATCAGTCCATCTTCGAACCACTTCACCTTCACTCACTCGTTCATTCCATTTCTAATCTCCCGCTTCTCCATTTGTTTTCTTTTCATTTCATTAGTTTACGTATACTCTGGGAATAATTATTATGTATCTGTATTAATTATGCAATATGTTTTACTGGTTTTAATTTTAATGAAGTTTGTTACGTTTAAAGGTTTTCTCGCATCTTTTTAATAAACCTCATGAATTTGTTAAAATGCTTTACTAAGTCTGTTTTTGATTTCATCGGTTGGAAACAGATGGGATGATTAAGCCGTAAAACTGGGGGAAACTTATTTTCATCGTTTAAGTTAGTACTCAGTTGCAAATGTAATCCCTCAACACTCCTCTGCCGTTTGCAGGCTTTTGCTTGAGTTTTCATCGGACCTTGCATTACAGGTGAACGAGTTCTTATGAGTTTTCATCGGACCTTAAGAAAATAACAGGAATCTTGCCAAACAATTATAATTAAACCAGTAGACCTAGCATGAAAGAGCAGATATTTTAATAACCTGACCCAGAGTTCCATTTAATTTATCTGTTAACTTAGTTTATTTTATCTTTTCTTTTTATTTATATAACAAGTCAATTAATCCCCCCTCTTGTGACACGCTTAGGTACTATTATATGTATATTAGTCCCACGGTTCGACATCCGGTTGCTTACATTTCACTATACTACTGCGACCGGGATTTGTTTGCAGCCCGACGTTTATTTTGAGTTTTTAATTTCTTTTCTTTTATTTTTACACCAGTTTAACTACTCACAATTACACGTCTGCAATTCTGCACTGGGTTGGACTCTGCCATTCAGATTGTGGTTCGTCTGCTGTTAATTCGAGGTAGGTGGCTTATGGATTCGGCTAGTGTGTTCGGCCTTGGGGAGTTTCATTCTGGTTCTGAATTCTGAATGCTTCTGTCTTTGGATTGTGAATTGTGTTTGTGAACTGTCTGTTTAACGTCGTTTTAATGCCTACAAACCCCCAAGGTTGTTTTCTGAAAACTTATAATGTTTTGACATTGTTTTGATGCCTCTGTCTGTGTGGAAATCGCTTCTGTCTTCTGAGTTTTTCGGCATGTCCGAACTTCGGTCCGACCTTGGAAGTTCGGACATGTCCTTCTGCGCATTAATTCTCTGAAGTTTTCGCTGTGTCCGAACTTCCGTCCGAGCTTTGAAGTTCGGACACAACCTTCTGCATTCTCTGATTTTGGCTTCGACTTGTGTCCGAACATTGATGTCTGGACACAGGTTCGGACTTTACGCGTACTTGTTTCCGAAGAACGTCCGAACATCAGTCCGAACATTGATGTTCGGACACCTCTGTCTCTACTACTGTTTTAATGTTCGACCTGTGTCCGAACTTCGTAGTTCGGACACATGTTCGGACATCTGTCTGTTTTCGACTTCTGAGTCTCGACTTGTGTCCGAACATTGATGTCCGGACACAAGTTCGGGCATGGTACTGTTTTGACCATAACTTGCTCGTTTGAGCTCTGTTTTGACTTCCGTTTGTGGGGTTGGATTCCCCTTCTGATTTCCAAGCCATCTATGTGCTTTCTGGTGCCTTTGGTGCACATATGCTTATCTGTATTTAAGCTTCTGTTTTGGGACCTAGTTATCTCTGTGTCTGAGCCTTTGGATGGCTGGTTTCGCTATCTCGTAGCGCGCTATGTAGGATCCTTCTGTTTCACGGGTGATGTTCCCCGTTCTGTTCACAGGTGTCCCACCTGTTCTGTTTACGAGTGAGGTTTCCTCATTCTGTTCACGAGCTGGTTGCTCGTTCTGTCTATATGCTGTGATCGCTAGTGTCCCACTCTGTTTTCTGCTTCTGTCTGCTTCTGACTCTGTTTAGTCCTCTATTGTATGGACTTCTGTTCTGTTTTCTGACATGCATATGGATTCCTTGCGACTCCTTCTGATTTGACATTATTCTATAAAATGTTTTGAGCATGCTGGTTGATGAAGTTTGTCATCTACTGGGCATAGTTGTGTGCTCAATCCCTTACTTTATCTAACTTTGCAGATTGATCAGCGAGGGTCACTTTGCAGCTCTGGAGTTTAGTCTGTTTTGTTATTTAGATTCCTTTGAGACGTTTTGTATTTGACTTGAGCCTTTGGGTTCCTTTTGTTAGCTTCCGCTTCTGACATTCGTTTGGTGGGTTCTGTAATAACTTTGGGATGTTACGACATCATTTTGATTATACTTTATTCAAGTATTCATTTTGGGCCTTGCTTGATTATCTGTTTAAGTTCGTTTATTAGAGCCTTGCGTTATTATGTATTAATACACGGCGTGTAATACCCCTAACTCCTAGGCCAGTGTTTGAGGGTGTTACATTTAGTGGTATCAGAGCTCTGGGTTCTAATCTGCTGGGATTTTAAGTTAGCCAGTCAGTCAGAAACGTCAGTGTTAGTGTTTGAGTCTAACTGCCTGCTGTTGGACTTTCAGAATGCCGCCAAGAAGAGCGACGATCCCTCTAGGAAATGTGGCTGATGCTGTTCAGCAGTTCATGACGCAGCTCATGCAGACCATGGCTGCAGGGGGTGGACCAGCTGGAGGAGGACCAGTTGGAGGGCCAGGCCCAGCTGGGGCTGATGCTGGAGGGTGAAATGTGAAGGCGCTTCAAGAGTTCATGAAGCAGAAGCCGCCGTCGTTCGATGGGGCAGGAGACCCCCAGGAGGCCAGTCATTGGTTGACTAAGGTCGAGGATTTGCTGCGTGTGATGGGCTCTGAGGAGGAGCAGAAGGTGGACTTCGCCACCTTTCTTTTCAAGGCCAAAGCCAAGGAGTGGTGGAGGTCAGTGATGGGCAGATTCCCACAGCCTTGGATGTGGGAGCAGTTCACTGGGGAGTTCAATAAGCAGTTCTACCCCAACGTGTATAAGGACCAGCATATTCTGGAGTATAACTGACTACGCCAGGGTCGGGATATGAGTGTGGAGGAGTATGTCAGGAAGTTCATCAGCCTGTCGAAGTTTGCACCTGAGCCTGACGAGCATAGGAAGGCCAGGAAGTTTGAGAGTGGCCTGAGGCCTGATATCCGTTCTGCTGTGACGCCTCTGCGTCACAAGACCTTCAGGGACATTGCTGATGTCGCCCTGTTGGTAGAGGCTGACTTGAGAGGTCACCAGTCTGGAGGGAAGGACCAGAAGAGGAAGCAGAGGTCCGACGAGAGCGACAGAAGAGATCAGTCTGCTTCTCAGAAGAAGCAGTCTACTGGAGACCGAGCTGGAGACCGCTCTGGGGACCGTTCACGAGATAGAGGTGGTTCGTCTTCGTCAGCTCCTGCTCCGAAGTGCCAGGTCTGTGGCAAGTTTCACAGAGGTCAGGACTGCTACAGGAAGTCTGGAGCCTGCTTCAAGTGTGGGTCCATGGGACATAGGATAGCTGACTGCCCTCAGGCCGAGAGGAGCAGAGGTAGCTCTGGAGGTAGAGCTGGTGAGACTGCTTCAGGGTCCAGAGATCGAGACCGGGCTGAGTAGAAGAAGCCCCAGGGCCAGGCCAGAGTGTACGCGATGGCTGGAGAGAGAGAACGATCGACTGACAGAGTTATCACAGGTATTCTCCAGCTGTCTTCTCGTTCTATTTTCTGCTTGTTTGACTCTGGAGCCACCCACTCTTTTATTTCTGCTGAGTTGGTGGGTGAGCTCGGTTTGCCTGTTGTGCCTCTGGGTGTTGAGTTGTGTGTGCATAGTCCATTGGTTAGGGACTCTTCTATGCTTTTAAACTCTGTTTGTAAAGATAGTCCTGTGTTAGTCAGAGATAGGACTCTGTGTGCTAACCTCATCCCGATGGAGATGACTACTTTTGATGTGATTTTGGGCTTGGATTGGCTTGCTGCGCACCATGCCCACATTGATTGTGCTGCTTCAAGAGTGACGTTTGAGGAGCCGGGTCAGCCCCGCCTAGTTGTAGCAGGGAATGGACTCCCGTGCTCGCCGCCAGTGATTTCAGCCATGCAGGCGTTTCGTTTTCTAAGGAAAGGATGCCAGGGATATCTGTGCTACATCCCTGAGGTTCCCAAGGATGCGAAGTTGGAGGAGATTCTAGTAGTCAGAGACTTCCCAGATGTGTTCCAGGATGATGTACCTGGGCTTCCCCCTGTCAGAGAGGTGGTATTCTCGATCGAGCTCGCACCTGAGACTCAGCCGATTTCTAAGGCCCCATACCGCATGACGCCTGTTGAACTCAAGGAGTTGAAGGTTCAGTTGCAGGAGTTGTTGGACAAGGGCTTCATTCGCCCTAGTGTGTCGCCTTGGGGAGCGCCAGTGTTATTTGTTAAGAAGAAGGACGGTAGCATGCGTTTGTGCATTGACTACAGGGAGCTCAACAAGGTTCCCATTACGAATAGGTATCCTCTCCCGCGCATTGATGACTTGTTCGACCAGTTAGCAGGAGCTAAGGTGTTTTTAAAGATCGATCTAAGGTCCGGTTATCATCAGTTGAGGATTAAGGCAGACAATGTGCCTAAGTCCGCCTTCAGGACTCGTTATGGACACTACGAGTTCCTAGTGATGCCATTCGGTCAGACGAATGCGCCTTCTATATTTATGGACATGATGAACCGGGTGTTCAAGCCGTTTTTGGACCAGTTCGTTGTGGTGTTTATTGATGACATCTTGGTGTATTCTAAGAGTGCTGAGGAGCACGAGGAGCATTTGAGGACTGTTCTCCAGACTCTGAGGGAGAAGGAGCTGTACGCGAAGCTGAAGAAGTGTGAGTTCTGGCTGGACCAGGTGGTGTTCTTGGGACATGTGGTCTCTAAGGATGGTATCTCCGTGGATCCGGAGAAGATTAGGGCTATTACTGAGTGGGTCAGGACTGCTAATATTGGAGAGATTCGTAGCTTACTTGGACTAGCGGGCTACTATCGTAAGTTTGTGGAGGGCTTCTCTAAGCTCGTGATTCCTTTGACTCGTCCACTGCAGAAGGATGTGAAGTTCGAGTGGAGTGAGGCATGTGAGCTGTGTTTTCAGGAACTGCAGAGGAGGTTGACATCTGCGCCGATTTTGACCCTTCCAGAGGGTAATGAGGGTCGGGAGGTTTTCTGTGATGCGTCCCATAAGGGACTTGGGTGTGTGCTGATGCAGCATGGGAAGGTAGTAGCATATGACTCTCGTCAGTTGAAGCCATATGAGAAGAACTATCCGACCCACGACCTGGAGTTAGTTGCTGTTGTGTTTGCCTTGAAGATTTGGAGGCACTACCTCTATGGAGCTGCGTGCAAGGTGTATACTGACCATAAGAGCCTCAAGTATCTGTTCACTCAGAAGGAGTTGAACTTGAGGCAGAGGAGGCACTAGTAGGAAAAGGACCTACCGCAGCGGTTGTTTGGTACCTATGGCAGCGGTTGAAAACCGCTGCGATGGGTGCCGCTGCGCTAGGTGAAAACTCTACCGCAGCGGTTGTAGAACCGCTGCGGTAGGTACTCTATCGCAGTGGTTGTTAGTAAGAACCGCTGCGTTAGACCTATTTTTTTTTAAAAAAAACCACCTATCGCAGCGGTTCTTATTAACAACCGCTGCGATAGACCTTTTTTTTTAAAAAAAAAACCACCTATCGCAGCGGTTCTTATTAAGAACCGCTGCAATAGGTTATTTTTTTTTTTTTGCTTTTTCCATTCCACCCTACAATTCTACCACACACACCCAAAATCAATCAAACCTGTGAAGATATAGCAATAAACAATGCCACCACAGTGGGCATTAGATCAACCATTTCACCATATAAATTGCCACCAAAACCTATCTACGGGCAATAATCCACTTACATTTACAAATTTGACCAAATTAATCAAATATCAACAAAATCTTTACAGAAACGACAATTGTTTCATGAGAATTTCAAAATCATCCTACTCAATCCTACCAAACCCTAGAAGCAACCTACATTAACGCTCATGAATTCTGCCCATTCTTCGAGCACCTCGGTTATATGTCCTTCGTTGTAACCGTCTACCAACTCTTCAAAAGCCTTGGAATTAACACAAAAAGAAATATGATTAGTTGCTAATAATACTTTCAGTTTAAGAATCAATGTTAAAAATTATCTACAAACGATACGACATCTGTTCCAGAACCAACAGCTAGACATCTGATTTCTTCACTGACATCTTCGGGGTTCAATGAAGCTTGCTTAAACACATATTCCTTAAACCATTGGACGAATACTCGATTTTGTCTTTTTTAAGCCAGATACGGTTTTTGGTAGGGTTTTGTCGACTCAACTCAGCAATGTGAATATCGAAGTAGGGTTCAACAACCTCAAGGTGTTGTAGTACAAACAAATGTGCCTGATTAATAAGATCACGAGAGATACGAACAACCTTTTTGCCAATAACTCCTTTACCCGCAAATCTACCATGGTGACGTGGTTTGGGAATACCAATTGACTCTGCATCGTTCAAATAACTTGTTACGAATTCTGTGACTTCCTCAGTCACTGTTGCTTCGATGATACTGCCTTCCGGTCTATATCTGTTTTTCATTCTACCCTTCAGAATCCCCATATATCGTTCGAAAGGATACATGTAACGTAAGTAAACCGGACCACAATATTTGATCTCTCAGACAATATGCACTACTAAATGCACCATTATGTCGAAGAAAGATGGTGGGAAATAAATCTCAAGCTGGCATATTGTCACAACAATTTCATGTTGCAGATCATCGAGGGTGTCTGAGTCAATTGCCTTGCAGCAGACAGCGTTGAAGAAGAAACATAATCGAGTTATAGCATTTCTGACATTTTCTGGTAATATCCCTCGTATTGCAACTGGAAGAAGATGCAACATTAACACATGATAATCATGAGATTTCATGCCTAACAGTTTCAAATCCTTCATAGAAACTAGGTTCTTCCAGTTTGAAGAGTACCCAGATGGTACCTTCAATGTGTGCAAACACTTGCAAAAACTTAATTTTTCACTCTTAGAGAGGGTATAACACGCAGGAGGTAGATATGTTCGCTTCTCATCCTCTATTGGGTGTAGTTCTTTCCGTATGCGCAACTCTTGCATATCTCTCCTCACCTTCAATCCGTCTTTCGTCTTGCCGGGTACGTTAAGCAAAGTACCACACAATGCCTCACCGACGTTCTTCACAATGTGCATGATATCCAACAATGTCGAACAGGCAGATGCCGCCAATACGGTAGATCCCAAAAATGGAACGTTTTTTCCAAATGTTCTTCGGCGGCTTGGATGTGTTTCCAAATACATTTTCAATGTCGTTTACCTTTGCATACACTTCCTCTGAATCAAAGGCAGACGAGCCACACGAGTCTCGGGCTCATTGTTGAACAGCTTTCGCTTTCTCGAAGGGTAAGGATGGTCTACTGGAAGAAACCGTCGATGACACATATAAACATTTTTGCCGCAGTGCTTCAGACGATCTGAACATGTGTCATCCTCACATACCGGACACGCTTTGAATCCTTTCACCGAGTATCCTGACAAGTTCCCATAGGCAGGAAAGTCGTTAACAGTACAGAACAACATCGCCTTCAGTGTGAAATTTTCTTTCGCATGAGCATCATATACCACTGTCCCTTCATTCCACAACAAGTTCAGATCGTCGATCAGTGGTGCAAGATATACGTCAATGTTATGACCAGGTTGCTTTGGACCGAAATTAGGAGTGATAACATAATGTATTTTCGTTTCATGCACAACCATGACGGTAAATTATAGATCACTAGTAGCACCGGCCAAGTGCTGTGCTGACTGCTCAACGTGCCATACGGGTTCATCCCATCGGTACATAATCCAAGTCTCAGATTCCTATCCTCATCCCCAAAATGATGTTTAAATTTTCTGTTGATATTTCTCCACTGAGGTCCGTCTGCAGGATGTCTTAATTTTTCATCAATTTTTCTACCATCCGCGTGCCATCGTAAGTTCTTCGCATCTTTCGGGTTGGCAAACAACCGTTTGAATCTAGGAATTATCGGCAAGTACCACAATAATTTCACTGGACGATTTTTTTTCTGAAAGGAGGAATCCTCATCCTTGTCCTTGTACCGGGACAACAAACATTTAGGACACTTGTCTAGATGTTCGTATTCACCCCTATAAAGCACACAATTATTTGGGCAAGCATGAATCTTTTTATATTCAACCCCCATTGGACACATCCATTTCTTTGCCTCGTAGGTGGATGTAGGAAGACCATTCTCATCAGGAAGCATATCATGTATCAGCTCTAGAAATGACGTGAAACACTTGTCACCAACTCCATATTTCCCCTTTAAGTTGAACAAATTAAGTACAGCAGTCAATTTTGTGTATTTAACGCACGAAGGGTACAAAGGTGTCTTTGATGCGTCCAACAATCTTTGATACTCTTCCGGCTTATCGACAAAAGTATCGGCAACATTTTCTAACATTTCATCCATTTGTTCATCATGGTGAGTGGTCACGCTGTCATCGAATCCTGAATCACTTAACGGTACCGACTCATTGATGGTATTGAAGGTGTGGGCGGTACTTGCGTAACGTGGATCATGAGCACTTGATGATGTTGAAGCACTAGCTGCAACAGTTTCTCCATGAAAATTCCATCTTCTGTAATGTGGCATGAATCCACGGGACTTAAGATGAAATCTAATTTCCTCAATGTCTTCATATTTCCTTACGACCCCACAGTCAACACAAGGACATGAAATCTTGTCCGCCTTTGTTATGTCCTTGTGTTGCACTGCCGCTTTGAGAAACTCTTTCAGCTTCTCATCAAAATAGTTATCCCCTCGATAACCGTACATCCAGTCACGCTCCATTCTATATATGAAAACAAAACAATGTTTAGATTGATTTGTCTTTCAGTTTCGTCTGCATTTATATGGAGCATGTTTCTACTGGATGTACGGTTGCAACCAAACTCAGCACTACTCTATGGTTACAACCTAACTAACGTAGCCTAAGTACTCTAACTTTCCAACGTAACTAATCTAGCCTTATTCTAACAATTCTAACACATTTAATTTAACTTCAACAAATCATTGCATTATTAAAACAAAAAATAAAGTTTAATTACTTACTTGTTTTAAGGTTGTACAGAGGGGGAAGCTAGGACACTGCTTTGGTGATGGGCTGGGAAAGTACTGGTACAAATCCAATAGCAGATTCAGAAGACCTGACAAAGAAAAGTAAAGATTGTTATACACAAATAACAAATAAAATTAATTAATAAGACTATTACGATTCTAGAAAAAATTCGGCATGACCTTTACGTAATCGTGTTAATCCCATGCTTATCATTAAGCATTCACCAACATCTTATTTACCACGACAAATAAATTCCACAATTGGCAGCAACCATTCGCAATCACTCAATATTAACCACAACCACTTTTTCGCAATAATTAATTAAACAAACAAAGAGAAAACATAGATGAAGATGTTACCTTTTCACTCTTACTTCACAGTAGAATAAATGAGGAAGAAGAAGTAGAGACCACCCCAATTACTGCAGACAGCGGGGAAACAAGGAAATAATATTAGGGGGGGCAGAAAATCCATTATTATAAGCATTATCATATTAAGAAAATAAAAAAGATAACATCCAATAGATGATATTATTACCTTTCAGCTCATGCTGCACAACAGAAGCAATGAGGAAGAAAGAGACCTAGAGACCACCCCAATTACTGCAGACAGCGGTGAAGCAAGGTAATAAAATTAGGGGGGGCAAGAAATCCATTACTATAAGCATTATCATATTAAGCACGTATATACTGCAATGTAATGGGAGAACATAGATGTTATAAAGTTATAGATCTTACCACTTTATTAATGTGAAACTTGAAGTTAATTTTTTTAATAGTTTGAGAATTAAGAACAAAATGATTTGTAGTTATTCATTTTCTTTTCGTAGTAGTTTTATTTACAATTTCAATCAATATGAATTTAAATTATAAATTTGTTATATATGAATTGTTATATGAATTGTTAATATGAATTGTTGTCTAAAACAACATATTAAGCTAGTTTTTTACAGGATTTTTTAATTAATAGTCTATTTTTTTGCAGGAATTATGTAAAATAATAATAGTCAACAACATATATACATATGAATTCTCAAACTTTTTCATGTAAACAAACGACTTATATATGGTTTATGACATTGGTATCATGTAGTCATTATGTAATGAATTCAACATATAACGTTTAGATCTAATTAGTTTAGTAACAAAATTCATATACAATAAATCTATTAAAACTTGTTTTGAATTACAAAATTGTTTATTACATCTATATAATGAAAAGTTAAAACTTATAGTGTGGAAAAAAATTATAAATTATAAAATGGTATATAATACTTGCACTAAGTTATTTTATAGTAGATGTTTATATGCATTATTTGTATATTGATTTGCAATTTTTAGTTTTAAATATCTTTCATAGTTTCATAGTCATGTTTATAATATTAGTTCTATATTTATATAATTAAATTTATCATCCGTATCATTAACCCCGTTTTATCCGTATCCGTACTTCCGTATCGCATATTTATATAACTAAACTCCCGTACCGTTTTTTACAACTTTGGGTTGTATGCAGAGGGCACAAACAGCAACAATATCAACTCAGACATTTTATCGAACACCTTATATGCACAACTATTTATACTTGTTCAATAACCTATCTATATTCAAATTATGCACACACAACTAAACTAACAATCAATAACTATATTACAACTAATTATTCAATCAACAAGACAATAATTAACATATTTCGAAATTACAAATCGAATTCGAACCTAGGGTTCCGCTAGAACCGACGATCGACGCCTGCGACCAGTTCTCTCTGTTGCGACTGCGACGGCAACTGCGGCGGTGGACGATGGCGGCGCGCGCTGAAGTAGAAGGTGGCGGTGGTGGTGGCGGAGTCGCAGACGTCGAGAGGAATCGCCGTCGCCTTTCTTCGTTCTCGAAATATTACAGAAGAGAATGAAGAGGAGAAGACGATGCGGAGTCGATTTGGGGGAAATAAAAAACTCTATCGCAGCGGTTCCTACTAAGAACCGCTGAGATAGGTCTGTAAAAAAGACCTATCGCAGCGGTTCTTAGTAGGAACCGCTGCGATAGAGTTCTTTTTTTTTTAAACGACCCTAGCGCAGCGGTTGTTACTTACAACCGCTGAGATAGGTGTGCGGGTTTTTTAAAATTGGCCTATCTCAGCGGTTGTTATTACAACCGCTGCGGTAGGGGCGCTGCGATAGACCATTTCTGTACTAGTGAGGTGGCTGGAGTTGCTGCACGATTATGATATGGAGATTCTCTACCACCCGGGTAGGGCGAATGTGGTTGCTGATGCGCTCAGTAGGAGGGGTCCGTCTGGAGCCGTCTGTGCTATGTCTGGTATGCAGAGGTCTGCTCAAAAGTTGCAGCGTATGGGTATCTGGGTCGTCCGTCCAGAGAGGTCTGGGATGTTAGCAGCGTTGTAGGTTCAGCCTACCTTGATCGACCGGAGCAAGGCCAGTCAGGAGATCGATGTCAGTTTGTGTAAGATCAGAGAGAGTTTGTCTGCTGGTCAGGAGTCCGAGTTCGGAGTTTCAGAGGATGGCTGCCTGAGGTTCAGAGGCCGTGTCTGTGTGCCTGTAGATGACGCCTTGAGGCGGGAGATTATGCAGGAGGCTCATGGAGCTCCATACTCGGTACACCCAGGAGGTGTGAAGATGTACCGGGATCTACGTGAGACATTCTGGTGGAGTAATATGAAGAGGGACATTTCTGATTTTGTATCCAGATGTCGGACCTCTCAGTAGGTCAAAGCCGAGCATCAGAGACCAGCTGCTTTGCTTCAGCCTCTTCCCGTTCCGGAGTGGAAGTGGGAGAGCGTCGGTATGGACTTCGTCATGGGGCTGCCTAAGACTCCGAGGGGTTTTGATGCAGTTTGGGTTATCGTGGACCGGCTCACGAAGAGCGCTCACTTCCTGCCTGTCTGGAAGACCTTCAGTTTGCATCGCTTGGCTCAGCTATATATGGATGTGATAGTGCGTCTGCATGGAGTTCCTGCTTCGATTGTGTCTGACAGAGATCCGCGCTTCGTTTCCAGATTTTGGCAGAGTTTGCATCAGGCTTTAGGGACGAAGTTGTCTTTCTGCTCAGCGTATCATCCCCAGTCAGATGGTCAGACAGAGAGGACGAATCAGGTCCTTGAGGACATGCTCAGAGCATGTGTGCTTGACTTTGGGGGCAGTTGGGATCAGCACGTGGCGCTGATAGAATTCGCATATAATAACAACTTCCAGACTAGTATTGGGATGGCCCCGTTTGAGGCTTTATATGGTAGGAGATGCAGGTCACCCATTTGTTGGGATGACCTGAAGGAGAGAGCCGTGATTGGTCCAGACTTGGTTCAGGATGTTGTGGGCAAGATTCAGTCTATCAGAGAGTGCTTGCTTGTGGCTCAGAGTCGTCAGAAGAGCTACGCCGATCAGAGGAGACGTCCTTTAGAGTTTGAGGTGGGCGACCATGTGTATTTGAAGGTTTCTCCAGTGCGGGGAGTCGTTCGGTTTGGGAAGAGAGGCAAGCTTAGCCCTCGCTTTGTGGGTCCTTTTGAGATCCTGGAGAGGATCGGACCGGTTGCCTACCGTCTAGCTTTGCCACCGTTGTTGGCTGGTGTTCACAGTGTCTTTCACGTGTCTATGCTGAGGAAATATATTCCGGACCCATCTCATGTGATTGACTTCAGTCCGCTTCAGTTGAGGGGGGACTTCATGTTCGAGGCAGTTCCTTCGAGGATTTTAGCGCGGGATGTCCGCAAGCTCAGGAGTAAGACCATGCCCTTGGTGAAGGTGCAGTGGTCGGGTCAGTCAGAGGAGGAGGCGACCTGGGAGGTCGAAAGCGAAGTGCGCTCCAAGTTTCCCGCCCTCTTCGAGCAGTAGGTACGTTTTAATTTCGAGGACGAAATTCTTTTAAGGGGGAGGTGATGTAATAACCCAAGTTCGTTGCAGTTTTTATTTCGTTACAATGATTCGTTAAGTTGGTCCATTCTGAATTTAGGACATGGAAGTCCTTATTAAAGAAGTTGGGGACGAGGAGGTCTTTCCCCATCCATTTTATTTTCTGGTGAGTTAACCTCATATTAATTCCCTTAACCTATTTTATTCCATATCCTCTTAATTACTCTCTCTTCTAAACACGTTCTCACGATCATTTACGCTCCTCTCTTCATTGTTCTCTCTCTTTTCTCTCTCAAAGCCGCTTCTTCTCTCGATCACTCAAGACTCCTTTGATTCTGCTGTCAAGATTCAACTGTGGATTGGTCCGTCATCGCGAATTGTTGGTTTCTACGAGGTAGAGTTGTCAGATTACTTTTTTCGTTAATTATTCGGTTCCTGAGTTCTCCTCATTCTGATTTCTTTCCCAATCTGATTGTGATTCAGCGTTGGTTCTTGTGCTCTATCTATCCTCTTCTGCTGTTGGCTTCGTCTGCGAATCCGCTGTCTGATTCAGGTATGAATTGTGGTTCCTTTGGCAAGTGTCGTTCTCTGATTGTAGGGTTCAGCGTTTTGAGTTTGGGTTGTGTCTGCGTTGTATTGATTCAGTGGTTGGGAAGTGCATTTCAGATTCTGCACTGGGTTGGACTCTGCCATTCAGATTGTGGTTCGTCTGCTGTTAATTCGAGGTAGGTGGCTTATGGATTCGGCTAGTGTGTTCGGCCTTGGGGAGTTTCGTTCTGGTTCTGAATTCTGAATGCTTCTGTCTTTGGATTGTGAATTGTGTTTGTGAACTGTCTGTTTAACGTCGTTTTAATGCCTACAAACCCCCAAGGTTGTTTTCTGAAAACTTATAATGTTTTGACATTGTTTTGATGCCTCTGTCTGGGTGGAAATCGCTTCTGTCTTCTGAGTTTTTTGGCATGTCCGAACTTCGGTCCGACCTTGGAAGTTCGGACATGCCCTTCTGCGCTTTAATTCTCTGAAGTTTTCGCTGTGTCCGAACTTCTGTCCGAGCTTTGAAGTTCGGACACAACCTTTTGCATTCTCTGATTTTGGCTTCGACTTGTGTCCGAACATTGATGTCCGGACACAGGTTCGGACTATGCGCGTACTTGTTTCCGAAGAACGTCCGAACATCAGTCCGAACATTGATGTTCGGACACCTCTGTCTCTACTACTGTTTTAATGTTCGACCTGTGTCTGAACTTTGTAGTTCGGACACATGTTCGGACATCTGTCTGTTTTCGACTTCTGAGTCTCGACTTGTGTCCGAACATTGATATCCGGACACAAGTTCGGGCATGGTACTGTTTTGACCATAACTTGCTCGTTTGAGCTCTGTTTTGACTTCTGTTTGGGGGTTGGATTCCCCTTCTGATTTCCAAGCCATCTATGTGCTTTCTGGTGCCTTTGGTGCACATATGCTTATCTGTATTTAAGCTTCTGTTTTGGGACCTAGTTATCTCTGTGTCTGAGCCTTTGGATGGCTGGTTTCGCTATCTCGTAGCGTGCTATGTAGGATCCTTCTGTTTCACGGGTGATGTTCCCCGTTCTGTTCACAGGTGTCCCACCTGTTCTGTTTACGAGTGAGGTTTCCTCATTCTGTTCACGAGCTGGTTGCTCGTTCTGTCTATATGCTGTGATTGCTAGTGTCCCACTCTGTTTTCTGCTTCTGTCTGCTTCTGACTCTGTTTAGTCCTCTATTGTATGGACTTTTGTTCTGTTTTCTGACATGCATATGGATTCCTTGCGACTCCTTCTGATTTGACATTATTCTATAAAATGTTTTGAGCATGCTGGTTGATGAAGTTTGTCATCTACTGGGCATAGTTGTGTGCTCAATCCCTTACTTTATCTAACTTTGCAGATTGATCAGCGAGGGTCACTTTGCAGCTCTGGAGTTTAGTCTGTTTTGTTATTTAGATTCCTTTGAGACGTTTTGTATTTGACTTGAGCCTTTGGGTTCCTTTTGTTAGCTTCCGCTTCTGACATTCGTTTGGTGGGTTCTGTAATAACTTTGGGATGTTACGACATCATTTTGATTATACTTTATTCAAGTATTCATTTTGGGCCTTGCTTGATTATCTGTTTAAGTTCGTTTATTAGAGCCTTGCGTTATTATGTATTAATACACGGCGTGTAATACCCCTAACTCCTAGGCCAGTGTTTGGGGGTGTTACATTTAGTGGTATCAGAGCTCTGGGTTCTAATCTGCTGGGATTTTAAGTTAGCCAGTCAGTTAGAAACGTCAGTGTTAGTGTCTGAGTCTAACTGCCTGCTGTTGGACTTTCAGAATGCCGCCAAGAAGAGCGTTGAACCCTCCAGGAAATGTGGCTGATGCTGTTCAGCAGTTCATGACGCAGCTCATGCAGACCATGGCTGCAGGGGGTGGACCAGCTAGAGGAGGACCAGTTGGAGGGCCAGGCCCAGCTGGGGCTGATGCTGGAGGGAGAAATGTGAAGGCGCTTCAGGAGTTCATGAAGCTGAAGCCGCCGTCGTTCGATGGGGCAGGAGACCCCCAGGAGGCCAGTCATTGGTTGACTGAGGTCGAGGATTTACTGCGTGTGATGGGCTCTGAGGAGGAGCAGAAGGTGGACTTCGCCACCTTTCTTTTCAAGGCCGAAGCCAAGGAGTGGTGGAGGTCAGTGATGGGCAGATTCCCACAGCCTTGGACGTGGGAGCAGTTCACTGGGGAATTCAATAAGCAGTTCTACCCTGACGTGTACAAGGACCAGCGTATTCTGCAGTATAACTGACTACGCCAGGGTCGGGATATGAGTGTGAAGGAGTATGTCAGGAAGTTCATCAGCCTGTCGAAGTTTGCACCTGAGCTTGACGAGCATAGGAAGGCCAGGAAGTTTGAGAGCGGCCTGAGGCCTGATATCCGTTCTGCTGTGACGCCTCTGCGTCACAAGACCTTCAGGGACGTTGCTGATGTCGCCTTGTTGGTAGAGGCTGACTTGAGAGGTCGCCAGTGTAGAGGGAAGGACCAGAAGAGGAAGCAGAGGTCCGACGAGAGCGACAGGAGGGATCAGTCTGCTTCTCAGAAGAAGCAGTCTACTGGAGACCGAGCTGGAGACCGCTCTGGGGACCGTTCACGAGATATAGGTGGTTCGTCTTCGTCAGCTCCTACTCTGAAGTGCCAGGTCTGTGGCAAGTTTCACAGAGGTCAGGACTGGTACAGGAAGTCTGGAGCCTGCTTCAAGTGTGGGTCCATGGGACATAGGATAGCTGACTGCCCTCAGGCCGAGAGAAGTAGAGGTAGCTCTGGAGGTAGAGCTGGTGAGACTGCTTCAGGGTCCAAAGATCGAGACCGGGCTGAGCAAAGAAGCCCCAGGGCCAGGCCAGAGTGTACGCGATGGCTAGAGAGAGAGAACGATCGACTGACAGAGTTGTCACAGGTATTCTCCAGCTGTCTTCTCGTTCTGTTTTCTGCTTGTTTGACTCTGGAGCCACCCACTCTTTTATTTCTGCTGAGTTGGTGGGTGAGCTCAGTTTGCCTGTTGTGCCTCTGGGTGTTGAGTTGTGTGTGCATAGTCCATTGGTTAGGGACTCTTCTATGCTTTTAAACTCTGTTTGTAAAGATAGTCCTGTGTTAGTCAGAGATAGGACTATGTGTGCTTACCTCATCCCGATGGAGATGACAACTTTTGATGTGATTTTGGGCATGGATTGGCTTGCTGCGCACCATGCCCACATTGATTGTGCTGCTTCAAGAGTGAAGTTTGAGGAGCCGGGTCAGCCCCGCCTAGTTGTAGCAGGGAATGGACTCCCGTGCTCACCGCCAGTGATTTCAGCCATGTAGGCGTTTCGTTTTCTAGGAAAGAATGCCAGGGATATCTGTGCTACATCCCTGAGGTTCCCAAGGATGCGAAGTTGGAGCAGATTCCAGTAGTCAAAGACTTCCCAGATGTGTTCCAGGATGATGTACCTGGGCTTCCCCCTGTCAGAGAGGTGGAGTTCTCGATCGAGCTCGCACCTGAGACTCAGCCGATTTCTAAGGCCCCATACCGCATGGAGCCTGTTGAGCTCAAGGAGTTGAAGGTTCAGTTGCAGGAGTTGGTGGACAAGGGCTTCATTCGCCCTAGTGTGTCGCCTTGGGGAGCGCCAGTGTTATTTGTTAAGAAGAAGGACGGTAGCATGCGTTTGTGCATTGACTACAGGGAGCTCAACAAGGTTACCATTAAGAATAGGTATCCTCTCCCACGCATTGATGACTTGTTCGACCAGTTAGCAGGAGCTAAGGTGTTTTCGAAGATCGATCTGAGGTCCGGTTATCATCAGTTGAGGATTAAGGCAGACAATGTGCCTAAGTCCGCCTTCAAGACTCGTTATGGACACTACGAGTTCCTAGTGATGCCATTCGGTCTGACGAATGCGCCTTCTGTATTTATGGACATGATGAACCGGGTGTTCAAGCCGTTTTTGGACCAGTTCGTTGTGGTGTTTATTGATGACATCTTGGTGTATTCCACGAGTGCTGAGGAGCACGAGAAGCATTTGAGGACTGTTCTCTAGACTCTGAGGGAGAAGGAGCTGTACACGAAGCTGAAGAAGTGTGAGTTCTGGCTGGACCAGGTGGTGTTCTTGGGACATGTGGTCTCTAAGGATGGTATCTCCGTGGATCCGGAGATGATTATGGCTATTACTGAGTGGGCCAGGCCTGCTAATGTTGGAGACATTCATAGCTTCCTTGGACTAGCGGGCTACTATCGTAAGTTTGTGGAGGGCTTCTCCAAGCTCGTGATTCCTTTGACTCGTCTACTGCAGAAGGATGTGAAGTTCGAGTGGAGTGAGGCATGTGAGCTGTGTTTTCAGGAACTGCAGAGGAGGTTGACATCTGCGCCGATTTTGACCCTTCCAGAGGGTAATGAGGGTTTGGAGGTTTTCTGTGATGCGTCCTATAAGGGACTTGGGTGTGTGCTGATGCAGCATGGGAAGGTAGTAGCATATGGCTCTCGTCAGTTGAAGCCATATGAGAAGAACTATCCGACCCACGACCTGGAGTTAGCTGCTGTTGTGTTTGCCTTGAAGATTTGGAGGCACTACCTCTATGGAGCTGCGTGCAAGGTGTATACGGACCATAAGAGCCTCAAGTATCTGTTCACTCAGAAGAAGTTGAACTTGAGGCAGAGGAGGTGGATGGAGTTGCTGCACGATTATGATCTGGATTCTCTACCACCCGGGTAGGGCGAATGTGGTTGCTGATGCGCTCAGTAGGAGGGGTCCGTCTGGAGCCGTCTGTGCTATGTCTGGTATGCAGAGGTCTGCTCTTGAGTTGCAGCGCATGGGTATCTGGGTCGTCCGTCCAGAGAGGTCTGGGATGTTAGCAGCGTTGCAGGTTCAGCCTACCTTGATCGACCGGATCAAGGCCAGTCAGGAGCTCGATGTCAGTTTGTGTAAGATCAGAGAGAGTTTGTCTGCTGGTCAGGAGTCCGAGTTCGGAGTTTCAGAGGATGGCTGCCTGAGGTTCAGAGGCCGTGTATGTGTGCCTGCAGATGACGCCTTGAGGCGGGAGATTATGCAGGAGGCTCATGGAGCTCCATACTCGGTACACCCAGGAGGTGTGAAGATGTACCGGGATCTACGTGAGACATTCTGGTGGAGTAATATGAAGAGGGACATTTCTGATTTTGTATCCAGATGTCGGACCTGTCAGCAGGTCAAAGCCGAGCGTCAGAGACCAGCTGGTTTACTTCAGCCTCTTCCCGTTCTGGAGTGGAAGTGGGAGAGCGTCGGTATGGACTTCGTCATGGGGCTGCCTAAGACTCCGAGGGGTTTTGATGCAGTTTGGGTTATCGTGGACCGGCTCACGAAGAGCGCTCACTTCCTGCCTGTCAGGAAGACCTTCAGTTTGCATCGCTTGGCTCAGCTATATATGGATGAGATAGTGCGTTTGCATGGAGTTCCTGCTTCGATTGTGTCTGACAGAGATCCGCGCTTTGTTTCCAGATTTTGGCAGAGTTTGCATCAGGCTTTAGGGACGAAGTTGTCTTTCAGCTCAGCGTATCATCCCCAGTCAGATGGTCAGACAGAGAGGACGAATCAGGTCCTTGAGGACATGCTCAGAGCATGTGTGCTTGACTTTGGGGGCAGCTGGGATCAGCACGTGGCGCTGATAGAATTCGCATATAATAACAGCTTCCAGACTAGTATTGGGATGGCCCCGTTTGAGGCTTTATATGGTAGGAGATTGCAAACGATTTATCTTGTGTATTAAAAGCCTAAGAAATAATCCTAGAATTCAATAGTTTAATATATCGTCAGGTTGCAAAAATCCCGGTCGAAATAGTATAGTAATTAAAGAAGCGACCGGGGTGTCAATCCACGGGACTCGATGAGTAAGTCTAGCCTTAGGTATTGGTTAACTCGAAAGGGGGTTTTGTTTTGGTTTTGGGTTGCAAATAAATAACAGGTAAGTAAATAGCAGATAAAGTAAAGTGATAGTTTTGGGAGTGTGAACGGTACTCTAGGTTCAGGGAGTTGTTTCACTAGCTAGGTTCTGCATATTTTACTGCTCAAGTGGAGACTTGGATCGGCTTGTAATTCTCAATTATCTATTCTGTATTAAGTCATAATTCCAGATAGCTCATCTAGACAGGGCATGTAGTTCTAGTCTAGTCCTAGCAAGTATATCTAGATGGCTTTAATGCACAGAATTACTAGTCTGGTTGGTTCAATCCGGACTAAAGCTCCTAGTGACTAGAGTAATCTATCCGATTGCAATTATCACAGGTAACAGGTTAATAGGACCGTCAATGCTAATCACCTTATCTGATCATAACATGATTCGAGGGCTTATAATAACTTAGCAACGTTTATTAAAAGCACTTAAAAGCATTAACCTGAACAATCCAAATTGTCTCAACAAGCAGCAAAATAATGCAGAGTTTAACTAATTACAACATCCCTTCCCCTAGAGTAAATCCTTTTAACTAGACATAGCAGTTATAATCATAAATGAGAGAGAGTTAGAAGAAATCATCTGTTACGAAGATCTTCTTGCTCGCTCCGTCCTCTGTCCTTGCTCCGTGCTAGCTTGAAGGTTGATCTCGGTGATAATGGAGTGGATTGGGTGAAATGGGGCGAAAGTGGAAGTTTTGGTGATTTTTGTGAGGTGTCCGGCTGACTAGGGTCGGACAGGGGTCGGACGTGAGATGTCCGGATCTGTCTGGGTCGGACGTGATCCGGACGTGGGTGGAAGGAGCTTGTCCGGGTCCGGACAAGGGTCGGACACGGCTAAATCTGGTGAATGGATGCGGGGTGTTGGCGTGGTGAAAGCGAATGGTTACGGGGGATTTTGAGCGAGGTTGATGATAAAACTGGGCTGAGATATGGAGGAGATAGAGGAATGAATGGAGATGGAGCGTAAGGTGAGTGAGGAAGTTAGAGAGGGGAAGGACTGTGAAGTCAGGTGCGAGTTGGAATGAAGGCAGAAGGGGGTTTATATAGGGTTAGAAGGGAAACACAATTAGTGGGAGTTTGGTATAGTTGGTGAGAAAAATTTGGTTGAGCTTGGAGTCTTCTTCATTAATGCGCCGCTCCCGTTTATTCGCCGCCTGTCTGTTCGATAATTAGCCGAAAGGCTAATTATCGGTGCGTGGATTTTTATTTTTCAATTTTGTGTGACGTCCGGATCGTGTCCGGATTGTGTCCGGATCCGGACGTGACACAGAATTCTAGATCTGAAACGCAAACTCTCGAATCTGGAATTTTAGTCATGTCCGGCTTGCGTCCGGCCCAATCAGATCCGGACAAGAGATGTCCGGTTTGTGTCCGGCCAAACTGATCCGGACAAGACCAATTTTTGTCTTCTTCTCCTGATTTGTTCCCCGTTTGTTGTTGAATCCTTATGATGATAATCTTTATTTCCTGGGTTTTTCCTGCATTTAACATATAAACACATCAATTCTTATCAAAGCATCAATTTTAGGAAAAACACATAATAAGTGGGAAACATTGCCTGAATTGTTACAAATTATAAGGTTTTTAAACCCTAAAAAGCCTATATGTTTCACACTTATCAACTTCCTCACACTTAAGCTTTTGCTTGTCCTCAAGCAAAATAGGAATAAGAATATCTCTAAAACATTCAAATAATCTCAATTTGAAACAAGTGCAGGGCGAAATCAAACCAAGTGATAAATGAAAGAATAATCTCGCTCTCTGAGGTAGGTTTTCACAAACAGTGAAGCAGGAACAATTTTGTAAAAGCATAGAGAAACTAGATTGTAGAAAACAAGTTAACTTAGCTTGGGACTTTCCACCATTTTCATTCCTCTAACCTTTGGATGACAAGGGGTGGAGTAATGCCTTATTCCGCAATACCTTTCAACACCACGTACTCGTGATCAAAAACAAAAATTAACTGCAATGAATTCTTTTCTTTCACATGCAAAAATATTCTTCTTCCAAGAATTATATATACAAAACAAACGAAATATTGTGAATTGCAGAGTTTATTCCGTAACCCAGACTTTTCTCTCTATCCTTGTAACGGTGTTGGGCCAACTATCCCAGATCACGAGACCTTAGGTAGATAGGTGATAAGGCACCCTTAAGACTTAATAACCGGATAGACGAGGCCTGCTATTGTTAGGAAAAAATTTTTGATCAGTGGAGTACCTTGCCTTACCCTTTTTCATTCCAAACATTCACTTCATTTCCAAAATCCCAAGCTAAAATAATCTAGTTTCCACAATTAGCCAATCTACCAGATTTTTAGTGAAAAGAGAGTATTTTTAAATAAAACTATTTTTATACAAACCTCATCAAACAAAAAGATTCCAACGGTTTTCACTTTGGTTTAACGACACTCGTTTGCACAGGTATTAGAGAAGCAAAAAGCAAGTGTGGCATTAAAGAACAAGTACCATGTTTTCAGGGAAAGGTCTCTCCTTCCTCACACTTAAGATGAGCAATGTCCTCATTGGTCAAGAAGAAAAACAGAGAAAAGCTTTCAAACATGCTATACTCATAATAGATGCATATGCCATAATAAACCCTCAACGCAACAAATGTGGAACAATAAATAAGTGAAATTATGAACTGAGACTCCCCTGGTGATACGGATTGAGGAAGATGTTCTTCCTCACACTTGGAGTTTGGCAGGGGTCGAGAGATTCCTTATGAGTCACAGACAGTATGCGTTGTTTTGCAGATTAAAAGTTGCTAAATTTTCACTGGTAAGTACAACCACAGAATAAGTGCATTAACTCGAACTATAGAGAATATTGGAATCGAATGAGTTATATTTATAGAAAGAATACTCCCCATAGTTTAAGCTTAGCAGACATTCGCAAGTAGTGTGGTTCCATTTCCTGTACTTATAGCCGGTTCTTTCGCAGTAGAGATGACATGTAGAGTAATCATTTTAGAACGCTGCAACTGCTCAGAGAAACAAGAATTTTAGCAATTTAGATTTAAAATACTGCTGAATATCTAATACCACTTCACCTGCAGTCCCATGTTTCCGTTAGGCTTAACAAATCAAAGTAAAATAAGGAAAGAAAAAAAAGAAACATACAGAAAAATCAACAAAAGAAAAGAAAGCATAAAAATAGAGTGGCTGTCACTGAGGCGGTGTGTAACACCCCATCCAACAACCAGCACATACTAACAATCTGCAGCGGAAACTCAACTCATCACATTACTTATTCAATGGTGTTACACGCCGTTAACCACCACGTGCTAACAAGGCTAATATATGTACATTTGTTATCGGTCTGATGGACTAGATTCCCGAGCAACTACACAATACAATACTCATCCATCTCACATTTATTATGTACATCACTCCCCCTGTACGAGTATATAACTGTTGCCGACACACTTCGGTCTACACACCTACTGTATACATACACTTAAAAGTTTACCCATGTACAATGACTACCCGTCCTACTCTTCGAACGCTTCCAGCACTTCGTACCTGAAATAGGAAAAAAGAAGAGAAAGGGGTGGCCCAAGGGGCTCAGCACCTTTGCTGGTATGGTAATCCCGCAGCCCGCATGCTACCGGGCCACGCACGACTATTCGTCTTACATGCAGTTGATTATATTTAATTCATGCATAAAAACAACCATTAATATGTTCTGCACATAATGTTCGCCTCAATGGGCTCCACCTATAACCAAAAACATCCACACCTTAACAACCACCATCAAATGATTCCTTAACCCTAGAGTGGCTCTCTCTCTAAACGAGCTACTTCCTTAACGAACGGCATATACCCATTAATCGGGTTATCTTAAATGCCTCTTGTCACAAACTGGGATTCATTTCCATGATCCATATTCCATATCCTACAACATAACTCTCCTACACATAACAACATAACAACCCTTTCTTGTCTCGACGGACACATGACCACATGCTTCATTTAAAACGTCCAATATATATATATAAACCAAAGCATAGCAAGGTATTTTGCGTATCACAACAACAATACATATCATCATAAACTCGTTCTCACAAGGACCTTCCATCATAGGTAGTCCATACATACCATGAGCACAGAGATTGTTGCCAAACTCATACCAAGCTCGTTAATTACCTCATCACCATCCTGTTATTTGAACGGTTGACTTAAACCCAAGGTGTGTCGGATATAGTGATCCCAAGCACACCAAACACAGTATGCCCCTATGGCCCGACGTGAGTCAGTAAACTAGCTTTGGATAAGCTAAGGGAAGGTTGAAACCAAATTGGAATACCACCTAAACATACACCAAGGGAGCCGAACTGGATATGATAACCGACCCACCATCACACGCGTGGCCGGAAACTACCGGACTCCTCACCCCCCATTAGCCCATAGACTCTTATAATTAAGTAGTTAGAGATCCATTATGGAGCCTACCACAACCACACACACCATACGGTATCATAACCGAGTTAAGCACACAAGGGAGGAGAGAGAGTCATACCTTCACATACAAACATCACGCACAAACATCACATAACCAACTCACGCATAGCCGTGGTTAGAACGTTCCTTAAGTCGGAAACGTTGTTACCGGATACCGTTCTCCTACGTTTACCTAATAGAGGTTAACTAGCCCTTCAAGCGCATTCGAGGTTACCGGTATCGGCACGTAAACATACAATAACAATAACGACTGTAAACTCGTTTCATGATTTATCTCATAACGTGGCAAACAACAGAAAAACACATTGGCATACAAGCCGGTGTTCCGGTAGGACACAGGTTGCAAGAAAACCATACCTGTCACCGGGGTCCACTTTACCACGTCCATTTATGTTCCTCGAGCAAATTCTCGAACAACTGTTAACATCACATGTGTTTTCATTAACATTGGGGTTTGCTTGATTATTTAGTGTCCAAAGCTTATAATTTTTCCCCGTAACTTTGTTACATAACTTTACATTTTTAACATGTTTTACTCTCACATTCTTAATACAACCTTTAACCCACTTAGGTGTTATTAAACTCCCCTACAAGCCCTCAACATCCTTATAACATCATTACCTACCAATCCCCATCACAAATCATCTCATAACCTTAAACCATGTTTTTGGTCCGACCGACCCACCGACCGACCACAGCTGGGTCGGTCCATTACAGACCCCCCTTTTACTTCCTTACAACATGCCCGTCCGACCCACGTCCGACCCACCATTCTGGGTCGGTCCATGTGCGAACATTTTCCCTCCTTTGTAACTTGACCGACCGACCCATGTCCGACCCAACCTTCTGGGTCGGTCCATTACCGAACATATTCTTAACATTTTACAGAGGCTCGACCGACCCCAAACTGGGTCGGGCCCCTGGGTCGGTCGCCTCCTAAACTTACCCAAACTTTGTCAAAATCTTCACCAAACTTCTCCTAAGGCCTCTTAATGTTTCTAACATCATTTGGCACTTCAAACCACACCCTTAAGATATTCTTAAACACTCACAAAATTATTTTTCCTAATTCCTTAAACCTTTACTTATATCTCCACAAAATTCCTAACACTTACAATGTTTTCTCCTTATGATTTCTAGGTGGCATTTCACCTATAATGACCAAAATCCAAGGTGTATCCTCTACCCTTATCATCATCCCTCAACTTCTTTTCTTACTTAACTAAATCTCCTTTTTCACATCATACCTAAACATCACTTGCTCCTTGAACACCAACCTTACCTAAACCTTAAACAACTTCTCCAAGACTTTAATACATTCACAAAACACCCATTGAATTCCTAGAACTTCCAAGGCAACACCTAAATCCTTGCATCACTCTAAATCACCTTAATACATGTTTTCTTCTCAAGTAAACATTCATTCACCTTTAATCCTTCCTAGTTCACCAAAACTCACTTACCACACTTAAAAC
The DNA here is from genome assembly GCA_023374045.1 of Limonium bicolor. Lineage (NCBI taxonomy): Eukaryota > Viridiplantae > Streptophyta > Magnoliopsida > Caryophyllales > Plumbaginaceae > Limonium > Limonium bicolor. The sequence goes on along the minus strand of CM041783.1, from coordinate 13,183,123 downwards.
TTCTTACACATTTCCCAAATTTGGCCATAGCTTCTCTAGTATATACCCACATCCAAACACTTAGGTTTTTTACCTTAATCCATCCAAGAACACCTAAAATCCATCAAACACATTTTATACACAACTTCACACATTAAGCACTACATCACAATATAGTGCATAACTTAAATTGCTTGGCACTAGGCCCTTAAATGCATGGTCTTAGGCCCTTAAATTGCATAAACCTTAAACACTGAATTTCCCACATAATAATGCCTTTGACCTGCAAATACACCCAACAATACATATTCCTTTAATAAACTCCTTGAGAGCATTTTACTAGCTCATTCACCATTGGCTCCTAGGTACTTTAACAAGCATTATAACTTATTCCTCCTAAGGCATTAAACCACATTAAGATAGGTTGTTTACCTCTTTTCCTCACAAATTTCTTTCTTGTTTCCTTGTAGAACCGTAGGGCATTTGGTTCCTTGCCAACAACTAAACAATATACCAACATTAAAATGAGTTATAATCTTTAAGCTTTATCTCATTGTAAACCCTAGTTACATGTATATCTTAAGGTATTAACATGATTGTTTTACCTTGGAATGGAAAGAGAGCTTGAATATATCAAGAGAGGACTCCTCCTAGTCCATGAAAGCTTGGAATGAAGCTAGAACAAGGCAATATAATGACTCCATTAAGAGTGATTTTCGGACATGACAAAACATGAAGGAAACTTGATTTTTCTTTGAGTTTCCTTACCTTGAAGCAAAGGAGAATGTCAAGGCATGAAAAGATGAGCTCAAGCTCTTCCCATGGAGGTTTCTCTCTTGGCACCGAAATGGAGGTTTTGAAGTTTTGAAGAGACAAGATTGTAGAGCTTGGCTTAACTAAGAGAATGGTGGTGTTTGTTTTTGATTTGGTTAAGTGAGCTATGTTTTTACATGTGGTCAAAGATGAACTTCCATGGTGATGGTGCTATATTACCGAGAGAGAACAAGAAGAAGAGAGGGAGAAGGAGTTGGAACCGTGTGAAATGGAGAAAGGAAGGGAGAATGAAGATAGAACTTACTTTGAAGATATTTAAGTCTTAAAGCAAATAGTAACTATGAGTCACATTTATTTACTTAACAAGTTAACATACTTGGTGACTCCTCACTACAAAACCCGGCCACCATTATGCCTAGGAGGGTGTTTTGGTCTTTGTTGACCAATTTAATCACTTATAACATTATAGTACAAACTAGTTATAAAATCACTATTCACCAATAACAAGGCACATAGAATGAAATTTTGATTTCCCATTGATATAGCCACCCAAATGTGATACTATATAGTACACATGTTAATTAAGAGTAATGATGGACATTTAGCCATTCAAAACTCATTTACAAGACAATTTTCGAAAACGTGCTTTAAGACTCCTTAAAGCACATTTTGTGTTTTAACTTGTTTTCAAGCTTGGTTTTCTTTGGTAATTGATTAATATGTTCATTAACATATTTATAAAGTATAGGTATGACCATTAGTCTTATACACATTTATCACAAGCTTAGAGCACATTTTTGCTCTTATTGACCTTAAGGTATTTATTTGTGTTTGTTTGGTTTCATTGTCTACCAAAGTTTCCTAAGGACTTATTTAGCCTTATTAAATCATAATTGAACATTATCAAGTCTTGGTAGGCTTTTGAGTCCTAACCAAGTTCACTCATGGCTTAGAGCATGTTTTTGCTCATACCGTGTCTTAGTTTTTTATTGTGTTTACCATGGTTTAAATGATTCATTTATGTTTCTAAGGCACTTTTTAGCCTTTAAATACCATAGCTTAACATTTACACAACATACCAAGGTTTGGGGTATTTCAATCTACCCCCTTAAAAGACTTCGTCCTCGAAGTTCACATTTCCTCCGCATCATTGGATTAGAATACGGGAATTACTTATATCCATAAAACTTCCATTACCAACCACCCTTTACATCCAACCTCGGACTTAATGGTCCGGGCAACATATCCACATCATTTGGACACATAGGTCCCCATAACATAACAGTCTCTAGACACATAGGTCTATGTAACACCACATTTAGACTCATAGGCCTTGATAGTATACACTTTAGGAAATCCAAGTCAAAACACATTCATTACACATACCACACAACATGTCAGAGCATGTATAGCAATCAAAAATATCCTTGATATACACTATGATCCCGCAGAACCCGGTCGCGATGGACGCCTTCCGTCCCCGTGCCTTTGGGAAATTAAAACAATCACTTAAATTTAAAATTTCCTTGTGAGGTTAAGTATAAGAAGATCTTTTTTCAAAATATTAATCGATTGTTTGAAAACACCAATTGAAAATCCTTTTGAAAACACCATACAACTCCAAGTCCGATTTATGCCCTTTGTATCTTCTAATATAGTTATTTATGACCACTTACAGGGAGCTTCAAGAGTCATCCAACCCTGATGTGATCAGCATCAGTGTTGAACTATCTTTCCACCCCAATTTGTGTTCGGCTTCCCTTGATCCTCATGATAATCAAGTTTCACCTCCCACTTCATTTTCAATCAACAATTAATTCAAGCATATCGCATTTTCTATCTTTGAATCCTTCTAGTCATAATCATAACATCTCCAAGGAATAGAACTCCGTCTATCAATCATCACCCAAATCCAACTTAATTCGAGTTACCTAGGGAATTCAATTCTCACTAGGTTCTATGTCGGTCTCATAACCCTTCATAAATACATATATTTTTATCAAAATACAATACATGGTTTATATTTATGCACCATCGGGGTTGTAGATCCCCGGGAGTTTCTTTACTCCCTTCCACTTGTACTCTCACACACCACTGTTGCAATTACCACAATTTACCCACAAATAAATGCGTATGTTTATATAACACACGCGCCAACCATCATAACAATCATTTTGTGCTATGCACACCTAGTTCGCGTACACTTGTACGGTAAAACACACTAAGTGGTTTTGCGCTCTACCCCCCTTAAAAGGGATTACGCCCACGTAATCAATCACTGAGCATTAGCTTAAAATGTTCTTCCGTCGTGAAGTGTTTTAACTTCCACGCGGTCTATTACACAATGGATTCTGATTAGAGGATCTTAACCATATTGGCGGTTTAGTCCCTAAACCAAGAATTCGCATTGGAGTTGTAACTCATAACCGGTTTCGGTCCTGGCCTGTGAGGCTTTTAGGTATTGATAACTAGTCATTTATTCATATTCACCATATATATCCGGTACCTGACGCATGGGCTCACTGGCCTCTGTTGGTTTGCCCCATTCGTTACTGTTAATGTATTGTACATCTCCAACGTATTACCATTATCGAGGTAACAATGGTTTCTCAACCGACGCATGGTATCTTTTACCCTGAGCGAATTCGGTGAGTTTCACGATTTTCCATCCACTTCTCCTATAGCTTACCGCGTAAACTACTATGTAATTCACAATGATTGACTTACTTTTACCGACTTACTGTCGGTTGAGATTGAGCTACTACCTAATGTGTAGTGCTCTCTCAGTTATTTCCCACACCTGGGGTATATCTCATACCGACCTTTGGTATTTAGTGTTACTGTAGTTATTTACTGTTAATCATGTCTCCACCTTTGGTTTTGTACATGTATTCTTTCATTGGTGCGGCCTTGCATTTCCTATGCAACCGCCATTATAACATTATTCTTCCACCATCAACATGTTTCCAATTCCTAGCTATCCCACTCGATCATTACTGCGCAAGTGCAATACCAAAACACTCAGTCATACAGAGTGCAGAGGCGTAAACTCTTGACAGTAAATCCCTTATGGGATTCGCCATGGAATTCACACTGTGTTTCACTGAAATTCTGATCCCGTAATACTGGCTACTGGCTTACTGCCGAGTCTGTCGAACATCAATTATCTTGCATCTCCACTGGGTTTAACTCATACTGGTCTTATCTGTTACATTATCGTTTAACAACATTTATACAACGGTCGCTTGTTGCGCACCGTGCTCTTACTCCCTGTACAACATCAGCTTATATCGTATCTACTGTCACCTCAACTTCCACATATAAACTTACATTATTCACATTATGGTTCATCCTCATTTGGATGACTACTGAATGCTCCTTGAGCATCGATCATTCGAGTCACAACCCGGCGTTATTCAGCCAGGTGCTTCACTTTATACACATACTACTAAGCTAATTTCTCTTTCAATAACAACATGGTCAATCCTTAACATATTTCTTGAACTTGATTCACATAACTACCGCTCCTGCGGTGTCACAATGTCGAGAGGTATCCCCACTCTTAATGCAGTGGTTCGTTTACCACTCTATTCACTTATACAACCTAAACTTCTACCATCAATCGAATTTATATTATATATCCTGCTTTTGGATTATAAGCCTTATTTGCCTTGAGCTGGGCTCATTATAGGCTGTCCACACATATGTACTTCTCTGTACTACCTTACATGGTTTGAATATTATATTGGGCTCCATGACAAGGTCGTTGCATTCCGTTTCCTTTCATGGGATGCCCCTTAGGATTGTCAGTCCGTCTCCTGACAACTTATGTCTAAACTGGGTGTTAGTTTCAACCCTTGTGCTTCTGTCATGCATTTCATTCAACAATTGTTGATGCAAACACCCCTCAAGGATTGTTCCTGGGTGTTGCTAAGTTATCATTTACATTCCGTTAGTTACGCCTTTCGCGTTCTTTACTGGTTATTATCTTCTTCTGTGAAGATTAACATTTCCTGGTAGTGTAGGTACTTATTCTGGGAATTTATCCGTTCATTGCACATTAATGTGTCCACATTAGGCATCTGCCTTGCCCTGCTTTTCAGCTATCATGTTTATCCCTGGGGACCCTTAAGTCATACAAGCTGTCTTTACATTCAGTTAGTGCACTTCGCACCTCCTGACTCTTAAACATTTCCTTGAAAGGAATTTACTAATTCCTTTAGTCTCGTTAACTTAACTGAGTTCCTTTACTTCAAGCATTCCTTGTATTTTCTAGCTCCTGTTTAATTTATACTGCTTACCGTAGACGGAGTCGACTACTTCCCGTGTTCTGGACTCTACTCGTATACATATATGGGGTATCATACTGATACATTACTACTTACCCAACTAACCTATAAGTAGGTCTGTCGGGTCCACATGCTCCTATCGGAGTGCGGTCGTCCCACAACACAGTTGGTACACTTGTAGTGTCCGTCACACGCCTAGGTGAAGTATTCTGTTGTCAACTCCCTTATATTGTCCCGTGACAATATTCATTCCTTGCTTCCCGAACTTAATCGAGGGAAGGTTTATCCACTGTTGTATCCTTGTCAGTTGCTCTTGGTTTCACTGGTTTGGTTTAAAGAAGGTTGGAAAGAAGTGTTGGTTTGAAAGAAAATCTGGTTTGAAAAGAAAAGAGTTTGTGAAAGATTAGGTTTGAAAGAAAAATTTCCATGGTTTCACAACATCTTCTTACCTTAGTCAAGTCTAGCTTCTTGCTGACTGGTGTGTTTCCAATTACAGAGGTTAGGCTAGCAGGCCCTTCCACTGTTATGACATTCACATTTAACTTTATTGTACTTTTCCAAGTACTTGTAGCGGCTATAAGTTTTCCGAATAGCCCTGTTATAGCAGCACTTGCTATGGCAAGTGCGCCATGCTAACTGGCTATCGGTTTAACACATACCGTTTGTGGTATTGTTTTTACCCATATTGTCATCAGTGGCCTTGTTGGCCCTCACTGATCTTACTGCCTTGATAAATACTCCTCTAGGTGACTTCTCACTGTTTCCACGTGATATTCATTAACTAGGGTGTTTCCCATTCTGGGAGACCCCTTTTTCTTAGTATTGTATTCTCTTTGTATCCCGTTCCACGTATTTGGGCACTACGTTGTAGTTCCCTTGTCTGTTGATACACCGTGGGTGTGTTATTTATTAACTGTGGTCCCGTAGACACTCGTCTCGGGTTTCACTAATCCACTTCTTGCCTGTTGCACGGTAGGTGCGCTGCAAGCTGGTCATTCTCGACTGCTCTGCATGTCGACCCAGGTTGCTGGAAATTCTATTCTTCTATACACAAGATTCTTCATTCTTCGCTATTAAATGCGGTTAACATTGTCCAGATGGAGACCGTCTCCGGGATTCCCAGTTTTCGGGATCAACCGTGTGACAGGTTCTCCGTACCCTAAAGGTATTTAATAACAGCCAGATCGGGTATTCCCGAGTAAGAGAGGACTTCCATCTCTCTGGCGTTCTTTCCCAAGTTATCAAACAGGGATTGTGGAGGGTGGGATGGATATTGTAGGTTTCCAGTAGTCACTGGTAGTTCCTATCTAGCGTATCTCTCACGCTATCACTCAACCCTTAACCCAAAGTACTTAAATCCTAACTCGGTATTTCCTAAGCTCGGTAATTCAGTCATCAGAGCGATACTTCGCTCTGATACCACTTTTTGTAACACCCCATCCAACAACCAGCACATAATAACAATCTGCAGCGGAAACTCAACTCATCACATTACTTATTCCAATGGTGTTACACGCCGTTAACCACCCACGTGGCTAACAAGGCTAATATATGTACATTTGTATCGGTCTGATGGACTAGATTCCCGAGCAACTACACAATACAATACTCAATCCATCTTCAACATTTATTATATACATACACACCCCCTGTACCGAGTATTTATAAACTGTTGCCGACAACAACTTCGGTCTTACTACACCTACTGTATACATACACTTAAAAGTTTACCCATGTACAATGACTACCCGTCCTACTCTCGAACGGCTTCCAGCACTTCGTACCTGAAATAGGAAAAAGAAGAGAAAGGGGTGGCCCCAAGGGGCTCAGCACCTTTGCTGGTATGGTAATCCCGCAGCCCGCATGCTACCGGGCCACGCACGACTAATTGTCGTCTTAGCATGCAGTTGATTATATTTAATTCATGCATACAAACCATTAATATGTCTCACATAATGTTTCGCCTCAATGGGCTCCACCTATAACCAAAACATCCACACTTAACCAACCATCCAATGATTCCTTAAACCCTAGAGTGGCTCTCCTCTAAACGGAGCTACTTCCTTAACGAACGGCATGTACCCATTAATCGGGTTATCCTTAAATGCCTCTTGTCACAAACTGGGATTCATTTCCATGATCCACACATTCCATATCCTACAACATAACTCATCCTACACATAACAAACATAACAACCCTTTCTTGTCTCGACGGACACATGACCACATTGCATTCATTTAAAACGTCCAATATATATATATAAGCCAAAGCATAGCAAGGTATTTTGCATATCACAACAACAATACATATCATCATAAACTCGGTTCTCACAAGGAACCTTCCATCATAGTTAGTCCATACCATGAGCACAGAGATTGTTGCCAAACTCATACCAAGCTCGTTAATTACCTCATCACCATCCTGTTATTTGAACGGTTGACTTAAACCCAAGGTGTGTCGGATATAGTGATCCCAAGCACACCAAACAACACAGTATGCCCCTATGGCCCGACGTGAGTCAGTAAACTAGCTTTGGATAAGCTAAGGGAAGGTTGAAACCAAATTGGAATACCACCTAAACATACACCAAGGGAGCCGAACTGGATATGATAACGACCCCCACCATCACACGCGTGGCCGGAAACTACCGGACTCCTCACCCCCCATTAGCCCATAGACTCTTATAATTAAGTAGTTAGAGATCCATTATGGAGCCTACCACAACCACACACACCATACGGTATCATAACCGAGTTAAGCACACAAGGGAGGAGAGAGAGTCATACCTTCACATACAAACATCACGCACAAACATCACATAACCAACTCACGCATAGCCGTGGTTAGAACGTTCCTTAAGTCGGAAACGTTGTTACCGGATACCGTTCTCCTACGTTTACCTAATAGAGGTTAACTAGCCCTTCAAGCGCATTCGAGGTTACCGGTATCGGCACGTAAACATACAATAACAATAACGACTGTAAACTCGTTTCATGATTTATCTCATAACGTGGCAAACATACAGAAAAACACATTGGCATACAAGCCGGTGTAATCCGGTAGGACACAGGTTGCAAGAAAACCATACCTGTCACCGGGGTCCACTTTACCACGTCCATTTATGTTCCTCGAGCAAATTCTCGAACAACTGTTAACATCACATGTGTTTTCATTAACATTGGGGTTTGCTTGATTATTTAGTGTCCAAAGCTTATAATTTTTCCCCGTTAACTTTGTTACATAACTTTACATTTTTAACATGTTTTACTCTCACATTCTTAATACAACCTTTAACCCACTTAGGTGTTATTAAAACTCCCCTTACAAGCCCTCAACATCCTTATAACATCATTACCTACCAATCCCCATCATCACAAATCATCTCATAACCTTAAACCATGTTTTTGGTCCGACCGACCCACCGACCGACCCACAGCTGGGTCGGTCCATTACAGACCCCTTTTACTTCCTTACAAACATGCCCGTCCGACCCACGTCCGACCCACCATTCTGGGTCGGTCCATGTGCGAACATTTTCCCTCCTTTGTAACTTGACCGACCGACCCATGTCCGACCCAACCTTCTGGGTCGGTCCATTACCGAACATATTCTTAACATTTTACAGAGGCTCGACCGACCCACAAACTGGGTCGGCCCCTGGGTCGGTCGCCTCCTAAACTTACCCAAACTTTGTCAAATCTTCACCAAACTTCTCCTAAGGCCTCTTAATGTGTTCTAACATCATTTGGCACTTCAAACACACCCTTAAGATATTCTTAAACACTCACAAAATTATTTTTCCTAATTCCTTAAACCTTTACTTATATCTCCACAAAATTCCTAACACTTACAATGTTTTCTCCTTATGATTTCTAGGTGGCATTTCACCTATAATGACCAAAATACCAAGGTGTATCCTCTACCTTATCATCATCCCTCAACTTCTTTTCTTACTAACTAAATCTCCTTTTTCACATCATACCTAAACATCACTTGCTCCTTGAACACCAACCTTACCTAAACCTTAAACAACTTCTCCAAGACTTTAATACATTCACAAAACACCCATTGAATTCCTAGAACTTCCAAGGCAACACCTAAATCCTTGCATCACTCTAAATCACCTTAATACATGTTTTCTTCTCAAGTAAACATTCATTCACCTTTAATCCTTCCTAGTTCACCAAAACTCACTTACCACACTTAAAACTTCTTACACATTTCCCAAATTTGGCCATAGCTTCTCTAGTATATACCCACATCCAAACACTTAGGTTTTTACCTTAATCCATCCAAGAACACCTAAAATCCATCAAACACATTTTATACACAAACTTCACACATTAAGCACTACATCACAATATAGTGCATAACTTAAATTGCTTGGCACTTAGGCCCTTAAATGCATGGCTCTTAGGCCCTTAAATTGCATAAACCTTAAACACTGAATTTCCCACATAATAATGCCTTTGACCTGCAAATACACCCAACAATACATATTCCTTTAATAAACTCCTTGAGAGCATTTTACTAGCTCATTCACCATTGGCTCCTTAGGTACTTTAACAAGCATTATAAGCTTATTCCTCCTAAGGCATTAAACCACATTAAGATAGGTTGTTTACCTCTTTTCCTCACAAATTTCTTTCTTGTTTCCTTGTAGAACCGGTAGGGCATTTGGTTCCTTGCCAACAACTAAACAATATACCAACATTAAAATGAGTATATAAGCTTTAAGCTTTATCTCATTGTAAACCCTAGTTACATGTATTATCTTAAGGTATTAACATGATTGTTTTACCTTGGAATGGAAAGAGAGCTTGAATATATATCAAGAGAGGACTCCTCCTAGTCCATGAAAGCTTGGAATGAAGCTAGAACAAGGCAATATAATGACTCCATTAAGAGTGATTTTCGGACATGACAAAACATGAAGGAAACTTGATTTTTCTTTGAGTTTCCTTACCTTGAAGCAAAGGAGAATGTCAAGGCATGAAAAGATGAGCTCAAGCTCTTCCCATGGAGGTTTCTCTTGGCACCGAAATGGAGGTTTTGAAGTTTTGAAGAGACAAGATTGTAGAGCTTGGCTTAACTAAGAGAATGGTGGTGTTGTTTTTGATTTGGTTAAGTGAGCTATGTTTTACATGTGGTCAAAGATGAACTTCCATGGTGATGGTGCTATATTACCGAGAGAGAACAAGAAGAAGAGAGGGAGAAGGAGTTGGAACCGTGTGAAATGGAGGAAAGGAAGGGAGAATGAAGATAGAACTTACTTTTGAAGATATTTAAGTCTTAAAGCAAATAGTAACTATGAGTCACATTTATTTACTTAACAAGTTAACATACTTGGTGACTCCTCACTACAAAAACCGGCCACCATTATGCCTAGGAGGGTGTTTTGGTCTTTGTTGACCAATTTAATCACTTATAACATTATATGTTACAAACTAGTTATAAAAATCACTATTCACCAATAACAAGGCACATAGAAGTGAAATTTTTGATTTCCCATTGATATAGCCACCCAAATGTGATACTATATAGTACACATGTTAATTAAAGAGTAATGATGGACATTTAGCCATTCAAAACTCATTTACAAGACAATTTTTCGAAAACGTGCTTTAAGACTCCTTAAAGCACATTTTGTGTTTTAACTTGTTTTCAAGCTTGGTTTTCTTTGGTAATTGATTTAATATGTTCATTAACATATTTATAAAGTATAGGTATGACCATTAGGTCTTATACACATTTATCACAAGCTTAGAGCACATTTTTGCTCTTATTGACCTTAAGGTATTTATTTGTGTTTTGTTTGGTTTCATTGTCTACCAAAGTTTCCTAAGGACTTATTTAGCCTTATTAAATCATAATTGAACATTATCAAGTCTTGGTAGGCTTTTGAGTCCTAACCAAGTTCACTCATGGCTTAGAGCATGTTTTTGCTCATACCGTGTCTTAGTGTTTTATTGTGTTTACCATGGTTTAAATGATTCATTTATGTTTCTAAGGCACTTTTTAGCCTTTAAATACCATAGCTTAACATTTACACAACATACCAAGGTTTGGGGTATTTCAATCTACCCCCCTTAAAAGAACTTCGTCCTCGAAGTTCACATTTCCTCGCATCATTGGATTAGAATACGGGAATTACTTATATCCATAAAACTTCCATTACCAACCACCCTTTACATCCAACCTCGGACTTAATGGTCCGGGCAACATATCCACATCATTTGGACACATAGGTCCCCATAACATAACAGTCTCTAGACACATAGGTCTATGTAACACCACACATTTAGACTCATAGGCCTTGATAGTATACACTTTAGGAAATCCAAGTCAAAACAACATTCATTACACATACCACACAACATGTCAGAGCATGTATAGCAATCAAAAATATCCTTGATATACACTATGATCCCGCAGAACCCGGTCGCGATGGACGCCTTCCGTCCCCGTGCCTTTGGGAAATTAAAACAATCACTTAAATTTAAAATTTCCTTGTGAGGTTAAGTATAAGAAGATCTTTTATTCAAAATATTAATCGATTGTTTGAAAACACCAATTGAAAATCCTTTTGAAAACACCATACAACTCCAAGTCCGATTTATGCCCTTTGTATCTTTCTTAATATAGTTATTTATGACCACTTACAGGGAGCTTCAAGAGTCATCCAACCCTGATGTGATCAGCATCAGTGTTGAACTATCTTTCCACCCCAATTTGTGTTCGGCTTCCCTTGATCTCATGATAATCAAGTTTCACCTCCCACTTCATTTTCAATCAACAATTAATTCAAGCATATCGCATTTTCTATCTTTGAATCCTTCTAGTCATAATCATAACATCTCCAAGGAATAGAACTCCGTCTATCAATCATCACCCAAATCCAACTTAATTCGAGTTACCTAGGGAATTCAATTCTCACTAGGTTCTATGTCGGTCTCATAACCCTTCATAAATACATATTTTTATCAAAATACAATACATGGTTTATATTTATGCACCATCGGGGTTGTAGATCCCCGGGAGTTTCTTTACTCCCTTCCACTTGTACTCTCACACACCACTGTTGCAATTACCACAATTTACCCACAAATAAATGCGTATGTTTAATAACACACGCGCCAACCATCATAACAATCATTTTGTGCTATGCACACCTAGTTCGCGTACACTTGTACGGTAAAACACACTAAGTGGTTTTGCGCTCTACCCCCCTTAAAAGGGATTACGCCCACGTAATCAATCACTGAGCATTAGCTTAAAATGTTCTTCCGTCGTGAAGTGTTTTAACTTCCACGCGGTCTATTACACAATGGATTCTGATTAGAGGATCTTAACCATATTGGCGGTTTAGTCCCTAAACCAAGAATTCGCATTGGAGTTGTAACTCATAACCGGTTTCGGTCCTGGCCTGTGAGGCTTTTAGGTATTGATAACTAGTCATTTATTCATATTCACCATATATATCCGGTACCTGACGCATGGGCTCACTGGCCTCTGTTGGTTTGCCCCATTCGTTACTGTTAATGTATTGTACATCTCCAACGTATTACCATTATCGAGGTAACAATGGTTTCTCAACCGACGCATGGTATCTTTTACCCTGAGCGAATTCGGTGAGTTTCACGATTTTCCATCCACTTCTCCTATAGCTTACCGCGTAAACTACTATGTAATTCACAATGATTGACTTACTTTTACCGACTTACTGTCGGTTGAGATTGAGCTACTACCTAATGTGTAGTGCTCTCTCAGTTATTTCCCACACCTGGGGTATATCTCATACCGACCTTTGGTATTTAGTGTTACTGTAGTTATTTACTGTTAATCATGTCTCCACCTTTGGTTTTGTACATGTATTCTTTCATTGGTGCGGCCTTGCATTTCCTATGCAACCGCCATTATAACATTATTCTTCCACCATCAACATGTTTCCAATTCCTAGCTATCCCACTCGATCATTACTGCGCAAGTGCAATACCAAAACACTCAGTCATACAGAGTGCAGAGGCGTAAACTCTTGACAGTAAATCCCTTATGGATTCGCCATGGAATTCACACTGTGTTTCACTGAAATTCTGATCCCGTAATACTGGCTACTGGCTTACTGCCGAGTCTGTCGAACATCAATTATCTTGCATCTCCACTGGGGAACCTTATCACATATCGTTTAAACAACATTTATACAACGGTCGCTTGTTGCGCACCGTGCTCTTACTCCCTGTACAACATCAGCTTATATCGTATCTACTGTCACCTCAACTTCCACATATAAACTTACATTATTCACATTATGGTTCATCCTCATTTGGATGACTACTGAATGCTCCTTGAGCATCGATCATTCGAGTCACAACCCGGCGTTATTCAGCCAGGTGCTTCACTTTATACACATACTACTAAGCTAATTTCTCTTTCAATAACAACATGGTCAATCCTTAACATATTTCTTGAACTTGATTCACATAACTACCGCTCCTGCGGTGTCACAATGTCGAGAGGTATCCCCACTCTTAATGCAGTGGTTCGTTTACCACTCTATTCACTTATACAACCTAAACTTCTACCATCAATCGAATTTATATTATATATCCTGCTTTTGGATTATAAGCCTTATTTGCCTTGAGCTGGGCTCATTATAGGCTGTCCACACATATGTACTTCTCTGTACTACCTTACATGGTTTGAATATTATATTGGGCTCCATGACAAGGTCGTTGCATTCCGTTTCCTTTCATGGGATGCCCCTTAGGATTGTCAGTCCGTCTCCTGACAACTTATGTCTAAACTGGGTGTTAGTTTCAACCCTTGTGCTTCTGTCATGCATTTCATTCAACAATTGTTGATGCAAACACCCCTCAAGGATTGTTCCTGGGTGTTGCTAAGTTATCATTTACATTCCGTTAGTTACGCCTTTCGCGTTCTTTACTGGTTATTATCTTCTTCTGTGAAGATTAACATTTCCTGGTAGTGTAGGTACTTATTCTGGGAATTTATCCGTTCATTGCACATTAATGTGTCCACATTAGGCATCTGCCTTGCCCTGCTTTTCAGCTATCATGTTTATCCCTGGGGACCCTTAAGTCATACAAGCTGTCTTTACATTCAGTTAGTGCACTTCGCACCTCCTGACTCTTAAACATTTCCTTGAAAGGAATTTACTAATTCCTTTAGTCTCGTTAACTTAACTGAGTTCCTTTACTTCAAGCATTCCTTGTATTTTCTAGCTCCTGTTTAATTTATACTGCTTACCGTAGACGGAGTCGACTACTTCCCGTGTTCTGGACTCTACTCGTATACATATATGGGGTATCATACTGATACATTACTACTTACCCAACTAACCTATAAGTAGGTCTGTCGGGTCCACATGCTCCTATCGGAGTGCGGTCGTCCCACAACACAGTTGGTACACTTGTAGTGTCCGTCACACGCCTAGGTGAAGTATTCTGTTGTCAACTCCCTTATATTGTCCCGTGACAATATTCATTCCTTGCTTCCCGAACTTAATCGAGGGAAGGTTTATCCACTGTTGTATCCTTGTCAGTTGCTCTTGGTTTCACTGGTTTGGTTTAAAGAAGGTTGGAAAGAAGTGTTGGTTTGAAAGAAAATCTGGTTTGAAAAGAAAAGAGTTTGTGAAAGATTAGGTTTGAAAGAAAAATTTCCATGGTTTCACAACATCTTCTTACCTTAGTCAAGTCTAGCTTCTTGCTGACTGGTGTGTTTCCAATTACAGAGGTTAGGCTAGCAGGCCCTTCCACTGTTATGACATTCACATTTAACTTTATTGTACTTTTCCAAGTACTTGTAGCGGCTATAAGTTTTCCGAATAGCCCTGTTATAGCAGCACTTGCTATGGCAAGTGCGCCATGCTAACTGGCTATCGGTTTAACACATACCGTTTGTGGTATTGTTTTTACCCATATTGTCATCAGTGGCCTTGTTGGCCCTCACTGATCTTACTGCCTTGATAAATACTCCTCTAGGTGACTTCTCACTGTTTCCACGTGATATTCATTAACTAGGGTGTTTCCCATTCTGGGAGACCCCTTTTTCTTAGTATTGTATTCTCTTTGTATCCCGTTCCACGTATTTGGGCACTACGTTGTAGTTCCCTTGTCTGTTGATACACCGTGGGTGTGTTATTTATTAACTGTGGTCCCGTAGACACTCGTCTCGGGTTTCACTAATCCACTTCTTGCCTGTTGCACGGTAGGTGCGCTGCAAGCTGGTCATTCTCGACTGCTCTGCATGTCGACCCAGGTTGCTGGAAATTCTATTCTTCTATACACAAGATTCTTCATTCTTCGCTATTAAATGCGGTTAACATTGTCCAGATGGAGACCGTCTCCGGGATTCCCAGTTTTCGGGATCAACCGTGTGACAGGTTCTCCGTACCCTAAAGGTATTTAATAACAGCCAGATCGGGTATTCCCGAGTAAGAGAGGACTTCCATCTCTCTGGCGTTCTTTCCCAAGTTATCAAACAGGGATTGTGGAGGGTGGGATGGATATTGTAGGTTTCCAGTAGTCACTGGTAGTTCCTATCTAGCGTATCTCTCACGCTATCACTCAACCCTTAACCCAAAGTACTTAAATCCTAACTCGGTATTTCCTAAGCTCGGTAATTCAGTCATCAGAGCGATACTTCGCTCTGATACCACTTTTTGTAACACCCCATCCAACAACCAGCACATAATAACAATCTGCAGCGGAAACTCAACTCATCACATTACTTATTCCAATGGTGTTACACGCCGTTAACCACCCACGTGGCTAACAAGGCTAATATATGTACATTTGTATCGGTCTGATGGACTAGATTCCCGAGCAACTACACAATACAATACTCAATCCATCTTCAACATTTTATATACATACACTCCCCCTGTACCGAGTATTTATAAACTGTTGCCGACAACAACTTCGGTCTTACTACACCTACTGTATACATACACTTAAAAGTTTACCCATGTACAATGACTACCCGTCCTACTCTCGAACGGCTTCCAGCACTTCGTACCTGAAATAGGAAAAAGAAGAGAAAGGGGTGGCCCCAAGGGGCTCAGCACCTTTGCTGGTATGGTAATCCCGCAGCCCGCATGCTACCGGGCCACGCACGACTAATTGTCGTCTTAGCATGCAGTTGATTATATTTAATTCATGCATACAAACCATTAATATGTCTCACATAATGTTTCGCCTCAATGGGCTCCACCTATAACCAAAACATCCACACTTAACCAACCATCCAATGATTCCTTAAACCCTAGAGTGGCTCTCCTCTAAACGGAGCTACTTCCTTAACGAACGGCATGTACCCATTAATCGGGTTATCCTTAAATGCCTCTTGTCACAAACTGGGATTCATTTCCATGATCCACACATTCCATATCCTACAACTAACTCCTACACACAACATAACAACCCTTTCTTGTCTCGACGGACACATGACCACATTGCATTCATTTAAAACGTCCAATATATATATAAGCCAAAGCATAGCAAGGTATTTTGTATCACAACAACAATACATATCATCATAAACTCGGTTCTCACAAGGAACCTTCCATCATAGTTAGTCCATACCATGAGCACAGAGATTGTTGCCAAACTCATACCAAGCTCGTTAATTACATCACCATCCTGTTATTTGAACGGTTGACTTAAACCCAAGGTGTGTCGGATATAGTGATCCCAAGCACACCAAACAACACAGTATGCCCCTATGGCCCGACGTGAGTCAGTAAACTAGCTTTGGATAAGCTAAGGGAAGGTTGAAACCAAATTGGAATACCACCTAAACATACACCAAGGGAGCCGAACTGGATATGATAACGACCCCCACCATCACACGCGTGGCCGGAAACTACCGGACTCCTCACCCCCCATTAGCCCATAGACTCTTATAATTAAGTAGTTAGAGATCCATTATGGAGCCTACCACAACCACACACCATACGGTATCATAACCGAGTTAAGCACACAAGGGAGGAGAGAGAGTCATACCTTCACATACAAACATCACGCACAAACATCACATAACCAACTCACGCATAGCCGTGGTTAGAACGTTCCTTAAGTCGGAAACGTTGTTACCGGATACCGTTCTCCTACGTTTACCTAATAGAGGTTAACTAGCCCTTCAAGCGCATTCGAGGTTACCGGTATCGGCACGTAAACATACAATAACAATAACGACTGTAAACTCGTTTCATGATTTATCTCATAACGTGGCAAACATACAGAAAAACACATTGGCATACAAGCCGGTGTAATCCGGTAGGACACAGGTTGCAAGAAAACCATACCTGTCACCGGGGTCCACTTTACCACGTCCATTTATGTTCCTCGAGCAAATTCTCGAACAACTGTTAACATCACATGTGTTTTCATTAACATTGGGGTTTGCTTGATTATTTAATGTCCAAAGCTTATAATTTTTCCCCGTAACTTTGTTACATAACTTTACATTTTTAACATGTTTTACTCTCACATTCTTAATACAACCTTTAACCCACTTAGGTGTTATTAAAACTCCCCTTACAGCCCTCAACATCCTTATAACATCATTACCTACCAATCCCCATTCACAAATCATCTCATAACCTTAAACCATGTTTTTGGTCCGACCGACCCACCGACCGACCCACAGCTGGGTCGGTCCATTACAGACCCCTTTTACTTCCTTACAAACATGCCCGTCCGACCCACGTCCGACCCACCATTCTGGGTCGGTCCATGTGCGAACATTTTCCCTCCTTTGTAACTTGACCGACCGACCCATGTCCGACCCAACCTTCTGGGTCGGTCCATTACC
This sequence comes from Limonium bicolor, assembly GCA_023374045.1. Classification (NCBI taxonomy): domain Eukaryota; kingdom Viridiplantae; phylum Streptophyta; class Magnoliopsida; order Caryophyllales; family Plumbaginaceae; genus Limonium; species Limonium bicolor. Next base: position 13,165,246 of record CM041783.1, on the reverse strand, counting down.
GAACATATTCTTAACATTTTACAGAGGCTCGACCGACCCACAAACTGGGTCGGCCCCTGGGTCGGTCGCCTCCTAAACTTACCCAAACTTTGTCAAATCTTCACCAAACTTCTCCTAAGGCCTCTTAATGTGTTCTAACATCATTTGGCACTTCAAACACACCCTTAAGATATTCTTAAACACTCACAAAATTATTTTTCCTAATTCCTTAAACCTTTACTTATATCTCCACAAAATTCCTAACACTTACAATGTTTTCTCCTTATGATTTCTAGGTGGCATTTCACCTATAATGACCAAAATACCAAGGTGTATCCTCTACACCTTATCATCATCCCTCAACTTCTTTTCTTACTAACTAAATCTCCTTTTTCACATCATACCTAAACATCACTTGCTCCTTGAACACCAACCTTACCTAAACCTTAAACAACTTCTCCAAGACTTTAATACATTCACAAAACACCCATTGAATTCCTAGAACTTCCAAGGCAACACCTAAATCCTTGCATCACTCTAAATCACCTTAATACATGTTTTCTTCTCAAGTAAACATTCATTCACCTTTAATCCTTCCTAGTTCACCAAAACTCACTTACCACACTTAAAACTTCTTACACATTTCCCAAATTTGGCCATAGCTTCTCTAGTATATACCCACATCCAAACACTTAGGTTTTTACCTTAATCCATCCAAGAACACCTAAAATCCATCAAACACATTTTATACACAAACTTCACACATTAAGCACTACATCACAATATAGTGCATAACTTAAATTGCTTGGCACTTAGGCCCTTAAATGCATGGCTCTTAGGCCCTTAAATTGCATAAACCTTAAACACTGAATTTCCCACATAATAATGCCTTTGACCTGCAAATACACCCAAAACATATTCCTTTAATAACTCCTTGAGAGCATTTTACTAGCTCTCACCATTGGCTCCTTAGGTACTTTAACAAGCATTATAAGCTTATTCCTCCTAAGGCATTAAACCACATTAAGATAGGTTGTTTACCTCTTTTCCTCACAAATTTCTTTCTTGTTTCCTTGTAGAACCGGTAGGGCATTTGGTTCCTTGCCAACAACTAAACAATATACCAACATTAAAATGAGTATATAAGCTTTAAGCTTTATCTCATTGTAAACCCTAGTTACATGTATTATCTTAAGGTATTAACATGATTGTTTTACCTTGGAATGGAAAGAGAGCTTGAATATATATCAAGAGAGGACTCCTCCTAGTCCATGAAAGCTTGGAATGAAGCTAGAACAAGGCAATATAATGACTCCATTAAGAGTGATTTTCGGACATGACAAAACATGAAGGAAACTTGATTTTTCTTTGAGTTTCCTTACCTTGAAGCAAAGGAGAATGTCAAGGCATGAAAAGATGAGCTCAAGCTCTTCCCATGGAGGTTTCTCTTGGCACCGAAATGGAGGTTTTGAAGTTTTGAAGAGACAAGATTGTAGAGCTTGGCTTAACTAAGAGAATGGTGGTGTTTGTTTTTGATTTGGTTAAGTGAGCTATGTTTTACATGTGGTCAAAGATGAACTTCCATGGTGATGGTGCTATATTACCGAGAGAGAACAAGAAGAAGAGAGGGAGAAGGAGTTGGAACCGTGTGGTGTGAAATGGAGGAAAGGAAGGGAGAATGAAGATAGAACTTACTTTTGAAGATATTTAAGTCTTAAAGCAAATAGTAACTATGAGTCACATTTATTTACTTAACAAGTTAACATACTTGGTGACTCCTCACTACAAAAACCGGCCACCATTATGCCTAGGAGGGTGTTTTGGTCTTTGTTGACCAATTTAATCACTTATAACATTATATGTTACAAACTAGTTATAAAAATCACTATTCACCAATAACAAGGCACATAGAAGTGAAATTTTTGATTTCCCATTGATATAGCCACCCAAATGTGATACTATATAGTACACATGTTAATTAAAGAGTAATGATGGACATTTAGCCATTCAAAACTCATTTACAAGACAATTTTTCGAAAACGTGCTTTAAGACTCCTTAAAGCACATTTTGTGTTTTAACTTGTTTTCAAGCTTGGTTTTCTTTGGTAATTGATTTAATATGTTCATTAACATATTTATAAAGTATAGGTATGACCATTAGGTCTTATACACATTTATCACAAGCTTAGAGCACATTTTTGCTCTTATTGACCTTAAGGTATTTATTTGTGTTTTGTTTGGTTTCATTGTCTACCAAAGTTTCCTAAGGACTTATTTAGCCTTATTAAATCATAATTGAACATTATCAAGTCTTGGTAGGCTTTTGAGTCCTAACCAAGTTCACTCATGGCTTAGAGCATGTTTTTGCTCATACCGTGTCTTAGTGTTTTATTGTGTTTACCATGGTTTAAATGATTCATTTATGTTTCTAAGGCACTTTTTAGCCTTTAAATACCATAGCTTAACATTTACACAACATACCAAGGTTTGGGGTATTTCAATCCCCCCCTTAAAAGAACTTCGTCCTCGAAGTTCACATTTCCTCGCATCATTGGATTAGAATACGGGAATTACTTATATCCATAAAACTTCCATTACCAACCACCCTTTACATCCAACCTCGGACTTAATGGTCCGGGCAACATATCCACATCATTTGGACACATAGGTCCCCATAACATAACAGTCTCTAGACACATAGGTCTATGTAACACCACACATTTAGACTCATAGGCCTTGATAGTATACACTTTAGGAAATCCAAGTCAAAACAACATTCATTACACATACCACACAACATGTCAGAGCATGTATAGCAATCAAAAATATCCTTGATATACACTATGATCCCGCAGAACCCGGTCGCGATGGACGCCTTCCGTCCCCGTGCCTTTGGGAAATTAAAACAATCACTTAAATTTAAAATTTCCTTGTGAGGTTAAGTATAAGAAGATCTTTTATTCAAAATATTAATCGATTGTTTGAAAACACCAATTGAAAATCCTTTTGAAAACACCATACAACTCCAAGTCCGATTTATGCCCTTTGTATCTTTCTTAATATAGTTATTTATGACCACTTACAGGGAGCTTCAAGAGTCATCCAACCCTGATGTGATCAGCATCAGTGTTGAACTATCTTTCCACCCCAATTTGTGTTCGGCTTCCCTTGATCTCATGATAATCAAGTTTCACCTCCCACTTCATTTTCAATCAACAATTAATTCAAGCATATCGCATTTTCTATCTTTGAATCCTTCTAGTCATAATCATAACATCTCCAAGGAATAGAACTCCGTCTATCAATCATCACCCAAATCCAACTTAATTCGAGTTACCTAGGGAATTCAATTCTCACTAGGTTCTATGTCGGTCTCATAACCCTTCATAAATACATATATTTTTATCAAAATACAATACATGGTTTATATTTATGCACCATCGGGGTTGTAGATCCCCGGGAGTTTCTTTACTCCCTTCCACTTGTACTCTCACACACCACTGTTGCAATTACCACAATTTACCCACAAATAAATGCGTATGTTTATATAACACACGCGCCAACCATCATAACAATCATTTTGTGCTATGCACACCTAGTTCGCGTACACTTGTACGGTAAAACACACTAAGTGGTTTTGCGCTCTACCCCCCTTAAAAGGGATTACGCCCACGTAATCAATCACTGAGCATTAGCTTAAAATGTTCTTCCGTCGTGAAGTGTTTTAACTTCCACGCGGTCTATTACACAATGGATTCTGATTAGAGGATCTTAACCATATTGGCGGTTTAGTCCCTAAACCAAGAATTCGCATTGGAGTTGTAACTCATAACCGGTTTCGGTCCTGGCCTGTGAGGCTTTTAGGTATTGATAACTAGTCATTTATTCATATTCACCATATATATCCGGTACCTGACGCATGGGCTCACTGGCCTCTGTTGGTTTGCCCCATTCGTTACTGTTAATGTATTGTACATCTCCAACGTATTACCATTATCGAGGTAACAATGGTTTCTCAACCGACGCATGGTATCTTTTACCCTGAGCGAATTCGGTGAGTTTCACGATTTTCCATCCACTTCTCCTATAGCTTACCGCGTAAACTACTATGTAATTCACAATGATTGACTTACTTTTACCGACTTACTGTCGGTTGAGATTGAGCTACTACCTAATGTGTAGTGCTCTCTCAGTTATTTCCCACACCTGGGGTATATCTCATACCGACCTTTGGTATTTAGTGTTACTGTAGTTATTTACTGTTAATCATGTCTCCACCTTTGGTTTTGTACATGTATTCTTTCATTGGTGCGGCCTTGCATTTCCTATGCAACCGCCATTATAACATTATTCTTCCACCATCAACATGTTTCCAATTCCTAGCTATCCCACTCGATCATTACTGCGCAAGTGCAATACCAAAACACTCAGTCATACAGAGTGCAGAGGCGTAAACTCTTGACAGTAAATCCCTTATGGATTCGCCATGGAATTCACACTGTGTTTCACTGAAATTCTGATCCCGTAATACTGGCTACTGGCTTACTGCCGAGTCTGTCGAACATCAATTATCTTGCATCTCCACTGGGTTTAACTCATACTGGTCTTATCTGTTACATTATCGTTTAACAACATTTATACAACGGTCGCTTGTTGCGCACCGTGCTCTTACTCCCTGTACAACATCAGCTTATATCGTATCTACTGTCACCTCAACTTCCACATATAAACTTACATTATTCACATTATGGTTCATCCTCATTTGGATGACTACTGAATGCTCCTTGAGCATCGATCATTCGAGTCACAACCCGGCGTTATTCAGCCAGGTGCTTCACTTTATACACATACTACTAAGCTAATTTCTCTTTCAATAACAACATGGTCAATCCTTAACATATTTCTTGAACTTGATTCACATAACTACCGCTCCTGCGGTGTCACAATGTCGAGAGGTATCCCCACTCTTAATGCAGTGGTTCGTTTACCACTCTATTCACTTATACAACCTAAACTTCTACCATCAATCGAATTTATATTATATATCCTGCTTTTGGATTATAAGCCTTATTTGCCTTGAGCTGGGCTCATTATAGGCTGTCCACACATATGTACTTCTCTGTACTACCTTACATGGTTTGAATATTATATTGGGCTCCATGACAAGGTCGTTGCATTCCGTTTCCTTTCATGGGATGCCCCTTAGGATTGTCAGTCCGTCTCCTGACAACTTATGTCTAAACTGGGTGTTAGTTTCAACCCTTGTGCTTCTGTCATGCATTTCATTCAACAATTGTTGATGCAAACACCCCTCAAGGATTGTTCCTGGGTGTTGCTAAGTTATCATTTACATTCCGTTAGTTACGCCTTTCGCGTTCTTTACTGGTTATTATCTTCTTCTGTGAAGATTAACATTTCCTGGTAGTGTAGGTACTTATTCTGGGAATTTATCCGTTCATTGCACATTAATGTGTCCACATTAGGCATCTGCCTTGCCCTGCTTTTCAGCTATCATGTTTATCCCTGGGGACCCTTAAGTCATACAAGCTGTCTTTACATTCAGTTAGTGCACTTCGCACCTCCTGACTCTTAAACATTTCCTTGAAAGGAATTTACTAATTCCTTTAGTCTCGTTAACTTAACTGAGTTCCTTTACTTCAAGCATTCCTTGTATTTTCTAGCTCCTGTTTAATTTATACTGCTTACCGTAGACGGAGTCGACTACTTCCCGTGTTCTGGACTCTACTCGTATACATATATGGGGTATCATACTGATACATTACTACTTACCCAACTAACCTATAAGTAGGTCTGTCGGGTCCACATGCTCCTATCGGAGTGCGGTCGTCCCACAACACAGTTGGTACACTTGTAGTGTCCGTCACACGCCTAGGTGAAGTATTCTGTTGTCAACTCCCTTATATTGTCCCGTGACAATATTCATTCCTTGCTTCCCGAACTTAATCGAGGGAAGGTTTATCCACTGTTGTATCCTTGTCAGTTGCTCTTGGTTTCACTGGTTTGGTTTAAAGAAGGTTGGAAAGAAGTGTTGGTTTGAAAGAAAATCTGGTTTGAAAAGAAAAGAGTTTGTGAAAGATTAGGTTTGAAAGAAAAATTTCCATGGTTTCACAACATCTTCTTACCTTAGTCAAGTCTAGCTTCTTGCTGACTGGTGTGTTTCCAATTACAGAGGTTAGGCTAGCAGGCCCTTCCACTGTTATGACATTCACATTTAACTTTATTGTACTTTTCCAAGTACTTGTAGCGGCTATAAGTTTCCGAATAGCCCTGTTATAGCAGCACTTGCTATGGCAAGTGCGCCATGCTAACTGGCTATCGGTTTAACACATACCGTTTGTGGTATTGTTTTTACCCATATTGTCATCAGTGGCCTTGTTGGCCCTCACTGATCTTACTGCCTTGATAAATACTCCTCTAGGTGACTTCTCACTGTTTCCACGTGATATTCATTAACTAGGGTGTTTCCCATTCTGGGAGACCCCTTTTTCTTAGTATTGTATTCTCTTTGTATCCCGTTCCACGTATTTGGGCACTACGTTGTAGTTCCCTTGTCTGTTGATACACCGTGGGTGTGTTATTTATTAACTGTGGTCCCGTAGACACTCGTCTCGGGTTTCACTAATCCACTTCTTGCCCTGTTGCAGGGTAGTGCGCTGCAAGCTGGTCATTCTCGACTGCTCTGCATGTCGACCCAGGTTGCTGGAAATTCTATTCTTCTATACACAAGATTCTTCTTTCTTCGCTAAAATGCGGTTAACATTGTCCAGATGGAGACCGTCTCCGGGATTCCCAGTTTTCGGGATCAACCGTGTGACAGGTTCTCCGTACCCTAAAGGTATTTAATAACAGCCAGATCGGGTATTCCCGAGTAAGAGAGGACTTCCATCTCTCTGGCGTTCTTTCCCAAGTTATCAAACAGGGATTGTGGAGGGTGGGATGGATATTGTAGGTTTCCAGTAGTCACTGGTAGTTCCTATCTAGCGTATCTCTCACGCTATCACTCAACCCTTAACCCAAAGTACTTAAATCCTAACTCGGTATTTCCTAAGCTCGGTAATTCAGTCATCAGAGCGATACTTCGCTCTGATACCACTTTTTGTAACACCCCATCCAACAACCAGCACATAATAACAATCTGCGCGGAAACTCAACTCATCACATTACTTATTCCAATGGTGTTACACGCCGTTAACCACCCACGTGGCTAACAAGGCTAATAATGTACATTTGTATCGGTCTGATGGACTAGATTCCCGAGCAACTACACAATACAATACTCAATCCATCTTCAACATTTATTATATACATACACTCCCCCTGTACCGAGTTTATAAACTGTTGCCGACAACAACTTCGGTCTTACTACACCTACTGTATACATACACTTAAAAGTTTACCCATGTACAATGACTACCCGTCCTACTCTCGAACGGCTTCCAGCACTTCGTACCTGAAATAGGAAAAAGAAGAGAAAGGGGTGGCCCCAAGGGGCTCAGCACCTTTGCTGGTATGGTAATCCCGCAGCCCGCATGCTACCGGGCCACGCACGACTAATTGTCGTCTTAGCATGCAGTTGATTATATTTAATTCATGCATACAAACCATTAATATGTCTCACATAATGTTTCGCCTCAATGGGCTCCACCTATAACCAAAACATCCACACTTAACCAACCATCCAATGATTCCTTAAACCCTAGAGTGGCTCTCCTCTAAACGGAGCTACTTCCTTAACGAACGGCATGTACCCATTAATCGGGTTATCCTTAAATGCCTCTTGTCACAAACTGGGATTCATTTCCATGATCCACACATTCCATATCCTACAACATAACTCATCCTACACATAACAAACATAACAACCCTTTCTTGTCTCGACGGACACATGACCACATTGCATTCATTTAAAACGTCCAATATATATATATAAGCCAAAGCATAGCAAGGTATTTTGCATATCACAACAACAATACATATCATCATAAACTCGGTTCTCACAAGGAACCTTCCATCATAGTTAGTCCATACCATGAGCACAGAGATTGTTGCCAAACTCATACCAAGCTCGTTAATTACCTCATCACCATCCTGTTATTTGAACGGTTGACTTAAACCCAAGGTGTGTCGGATATAGTGATCCCAAGCACACCAAACAACACAGTATGCCCCTATGGCCCGACGTGAGTCAGTAAACTAGCTTTGGATAAGCTAAGGGAAGGTTGAAACCAAATTGGAATACCACCTAAACATACACCAAGGGAGCCGAACTGGATATGATAACGACCCCCACCACATCACACGCGTGGCCGGAAACTACCGGACTCCTCACCCCCCATTAGCCCATAGACTCTTATAATTAAGTAGTTAGAGATCCATTATGGAGCCTACCACAACCACACACACCATACGGTATCATAACCGAGTTAAGCACACAAGGGAGGAGAGAGAGTCATACCTTCACATACAAACATCACGCAAAACATCACATAACCAACTCACGATAGCCGTGGTTAGAACGTTCCTTAAGTCGGAAACGTTGTTACCGGATACCGTTCTCCTACGTTTACCTAATAGAGGTTAACTAGCCCTTCAAGCGCATTCGAGGTTACCGGTATCGGCACGTAAACATACAATAACAATAACGACTGTAAACTCGTTTCATGATTTATCTCATAACGTGGCAAACATACAGAAAAACACATTGGCATACAAGCCGGTGTAATCCGGTAGGACACAGGTTGCAAGAAAACCATACCTGTCACCGGGGTCCACTTTACCACGTCCATTATGTTCCTCGAGCAAATTCTCGAACAACTGTTAACATCACATGTTTTCATTAACATTGGGGTTTGCTTGATTATTAGTGTCCAAAGCTTATAATTTTCCCCGTAACTTGTTACATAACTTTACATTTTTAACATGTTTTACTCTCACATTCTTAATACAACCTTTAACCCACTTAGGTGTTATTAAACTCCCTTACAAGCCCTCAACATCCTTATAACATCATTACCTACCAATCCCCATCATCACAATCATCTCATAACCTTAAACCATGTTTTTGGTCCGACCGACCCACCGACCGACCCACAGCTGGGTCGGTCCATTACAGACCCCTTTTACTTCCTTACAAACATGCCCGTCCGACCCACGTCCGACCCACCATTCTGGGTCGGTCCATGTGCGAACATTTTCCCTCCTTTGTAACTTGACCGACCGACCCATGTCCGACCCAACCTTCTGGGTCGGTCCATTACCGAATATTCTTAACATTTTACAGAGGCTCGACCGACCCACAAACTGGTCGGCCCCTGGGTCGGTCGCCTCCTAAACTTACCCAAACTTTGTCAAATCTTCACCAAACTTCTCCTAAGGCCTCTTAATGTGTTCTAACATCATTTGGCACTTCAAACACACCCTTAAGATATTCTTAAACACTCACAAAATTATTTTTCCTAATTCCTTAAACCTTTATTATATCTCCACAAAATTCCTAACACTTACAATGTTTTCTCCTTATGATTTCTAGGTGGCATTTCACTATAATGACCAAAATACCAAGGTGTATCCTCTACCTTATCATCATCCCTCAACTTCTTTTCTTACTAACTAAATCTCCTTTTTCACATCATACCTAAACATCACTTGCTCCTTGAACACCAACCTTACCTAAACCTTAAACAACTTCTCCAAGACTTTAATACATTCACAAACAACCCATTGAATTCCTAGAACTTCCAAGGCAACACCTAAATCCTTGATCACTCTAAATCACCTTAATACATGTTTTCTTCTCAAGTAAACATTCATTCACCTTTAATCCTTCCTAGTTCACCAAAACTCACTTACCACACTTAAAACTTCTTACACATTTCCCAAATTTGGCCATAGCTTCTCTAGTATATACCCACATCCAAACACTTAGGTTTTTACCTTAATCCATCCAAGAACACTAAAATCCATCAAACACATTTATACACAAACTTCACACATTAAGCACTACATCACAATATAGTGCAACTTAAATTGCTTGGCACTTAGGCCCTTAAATGCATGGCTCTTAGGCCCTTAAATTGCATAAACCTTAAACACTGAATTCCCAATAAAATGCCTTTGACCTGCAAATACACCCACCAAAACATATTCCTTTAATAAACTCCTTGAGAGCATTACTTTATGCTCATTCACCATTGGCTCCTTAGGTATTAACAAGCATTATAAGCTTATTCCTCCTAAGGCATTAAACCACATTAAGATAGTGTTTACCTCTTTTCCTCACAAATTTCTTTCTTGTTCCTTGTAGAACCGGTAGGGCATTTGGTTCCTTGCCCAACTAAACAATATACCAACATTAAATGAGTATATAAGCTTTAAGCTTTATCTCATTGTAAAACCCTAGTTACTTATTATCTTAAGGTATTAACATGATTGTTTTACCTTGGAATGGAAAGAGAGCTTGAATATATATCAAGAGAGGACTCCCTAGTCCATGAAAGCTTGGAATGAAGCTTAGAACAAGGCAATATAATGACACTTAAGAGTGATTTCGGACATGACAAACATGAAGGAAACTTGATTTTTTTTGAGTTTCCTTACTTGAAGCAAAGGAGAATGTCAAGGCATGAAAAGATGAGCTCAAGCTCTTCCCAATGGAGGTTTCTCTTGGCACCGAAATGGAGGTTTGAAGTTTTGAAGAGACAAGATTGTAGAGCTTGGCTTAACTAAGAGAATGGTGGTGTTTGTTTGGTTTGGTTAAGTGAGCTATGTTTTACATGTGGTCAAAGATGAACTTCCATGGTGATGGTGCTATATTACCGAGAGAGAACAAGAAGAAGAGAGGGAGAAGGAGTTGGAACCGTGTGAAATGGAGGAAAGGAAGGGAGAATGAAGATAGAACTTACTTTGAAGATATTTAAGTCTTAAAGCAAATAGTAACTATGAGTCACATTTATTTACTTAACAAGTTAACATACTTGGTGACTCCTCACTACAAAAACCGGCCACCATTATGCCTAGGAGGGTGTTTTGGTCTTTGTTGACCAATTTAATCACTTATAACATTATATGTTACAAACTAGTTATAAAAATCACTATTCACCAATAACAAGGCACATAGAAGTGAAATTTTTGATTTCCCATTGATATAGCCACCCAAATGTGATACTATATAGTACACATGTTAATTAAAGAGTAATGATGGACATTTAGCCATTCAAAACTCATTTACAAGACAATTTTTCGAAAACGTGCTTTAAGACTCCTTAAAGCACATTTTGTGTTTTAACTTGTTTTCAAGCTTGTTTTCTTTGGTAATTGATTTAATATGTTCATTAACATATTTATAAAGTATAGGTATGACCATTAGGTCTTATACACATTTATCACAAGCTTAGAGCACATTTTTGCTCTTATGACCTTAAGGTATTTATTTGTGTTTTGTTTGGTTTCATTGTCTACCAAAGTTTCCTAAGGACTTATTTGGCCTTATTAAATCATAATTGAACATTATCAAGTCTTGGTAGGCTTTTGAGTCCTAACCAAGTTCACTCATGGCTTAGAGCATGTTTTTGCTCATACCGTGTCTTAGTGTTTTATTGTGTTTACCATGGTTTAAATGATTCATTTATGTTTCTAAGGCACTTTTTAGCCTTTAAATACCATAGCTTAACATTTACACAACATACCAAGGTTTGGGTATTTCAACACAACACCCCAATAACCACACATCAATAATCCACCGCAATAACCAATAATCTCTCATCATAACAATAATCAATAATCACACATCAATAATCCAAACAAGATACGTGTATTAAACTGTACTTGTTAGTTGGCCACCTGGCCCTTATCCTTTAAATCATTCACTTAACCTTTTCCAATTAATTACCACCACAGGTGTCATGTCAAGACCACCCTTAAAACTTAATAATGGACGATAGTCCCCTGGGTTCCAATGGAACCGTTACTAGCAGACCTTATGGCCTTGGATAAATATAAGACCGATCCGGTCGAACCTGTGCACCAACGGCAGTGCCCTCCGCCATCCCCTAATGTGGCTGATGGATTCCCTTGAGTGACTCCCCATTGAAGTCTCTCGTAGTGATCACTATGCGCAACCAGAAATTCGAAATAGTCTGGATTCCTCTCTTTATAAGTTAGCCCTTTAGTCAGTGGTATAAATCCAATACTTGAATTAAGACTATAACAGTTGACCATCAATTAGGTTTGATAATACCTAAAGGTCAGTTAGTCTTTTTCCCAGTTTAGATGTATAAACTTTCAGTCATAAGACGTTCGCGTATAAATAAAACGCAGTAGTGTCGAGCAATACAGTATACAATATCATATACATAAAATCACAGATATCGCTCTTAACAATTAAACACATAATGTCTTGACCGTAGGATAATCCTTAGGACATTCAGACCACACAATTAACATACCGTTCACCAAGTAACTACTAGCTTGACAAATTCCTGTTCAGTAGTTCCTTCCCGTACGCTGTTATATATACATGCAATACCGGGTTATTAATACAATTGTTCACTAAATATTACTGTACTGTTACTGTAGAGTTTATACTCGTAGTTTAATAATTCTGTGTGCTCTTTGTTTCCCCCTGTTATTTATAGTAGTTCTAGATAGTTCATCAGTTCATTATTTTATGTAGTATCCACATGTGATAATGAATTCCCATATTATGATATTTCTTCATCTTCATCTCTTTAATTATATATCCATAATTATTTCCTCTTATTCCATATACCAATATATTTTGGTTATTTTATTATAACCACCTTTATTTTATAACTTTGTATTATTCTCCATGATATACCATAATACATTATATTACCTAGTTTTAATTCCTTTCTTTATCTAACTACTGAACCAACCTTATAAATTCGGTATTTATATTTTATACTCAACAACTTTTACAATTTACCAAATAACCATATACCTTTTATAATTCATTAATTATCCATACTAACTTTCGGAAATTGCAAAGTGATTATATTAATTTTTATAAATTACGAAATGTCCATATTCATTCTTGGTAATTATAATTTAAACACACTAACCTTTATGAATTACTAATTAACCCCTTAATCATTTTGGTAATTATCAAATGAATATTCCAATTTTACAAATTACCAAATGACCACATATATTTCGGTCTTAATAAATAACTTTCCTTTATTTACAATTTAGCCCCAAAACTTTTATATAAGTTACATATTAACTTATAAACTATAGTTCTAATATTTATTTTCTTAAAATACCGAAGTAACCCATATATTTTCCTAAATTACATTTCCACCCCTAAATCAATTCGGTGTTATATAAACTTTCCCATAATTACATTTTAGCCCTTAAAACTTTATATAAGTTACATACTACTACCTCCGTCCGTCATAAGTGTCTCATTTACTTTTTGGCACGTTTTTCCACTTCAATATTAAATATATAAGATAAAATAATTTTTAAAAAATAATTTTTACAATATAGTTTTTCACATAAAGATTCTGTTAAAAAGAAAATTTATAAAAATATATTATCTTACATGTTAAATATTGAAGTCAAACGACAAGCTCAAATAGTAAAAGGGACAAAGTGAATGGGACGGAGGGAGTATTAACTTATAAATTATAGTTTTAATATTTAATTTCTTCAAATACCGAAATGGTCCTTAAATTTTGTAAATTATAGTTTCGCCCCAAATTAAATTCAGTTTAACACTTACACTTTCATAAATTACATATCCACCCTTAAACTTTTATAAACTTAATATTGTATGTCATAAATCATTTTAACCCAAAGTTTTTGGTCAACACTTTGACCAAGCCTTAATGTCATAATTAATACTTTAATATACCCATAAAACATATGTAATTCGGTTTCTCCTCTAAATTTTCCAATAATTACAAAATAGTCCCAAAACTTAATAAATTGTTATTTTAACACTTAAACACTTATTTAAATTCACCAAAATTCATAATATTAATTCTTACCTTATATTATAACACAAATACACCAAACAACCCCTTATACTCTCGGCAATTAATATTAGTACCCTATACTTTTCAAAATTTACATTTTTGCCACATAACTTATTTAACTAGCCATTTAAATACTTGTAGCTATTTTTAATGTTCCCAAAATTTATATATAAGCTAATATACTTATATGCTTTCAAAATCATCAATTAACACATTTCATTCTCGGCCATAATAATGCTTTACTATATAGTTTTTAAAACTTGATTTAAACCTTATAATATATACTTATAAATGTATATAAGCCATATAAAACTTCTAAAAATTATGCTAATGCCTTAGAAAGATTATAAACTCAAAATAGAACATTTTATCCTTAGGTAAATCGCTTTAAACATATATGTATCATATTTAATTTTTTTGACACATATTTATACCTCAAGGTAATAATCTTGCCTTATATGTTTATAATTTATTTTCTTGACCACATAACCCAAGGTATTTTCGGCCTTAATTTATTTAGAGGTTAGACATAATTTTTATACCAAAGTTTGAAGCTTAATCAAGCTTAAACTCAATAATCCTTAATTATATATACTTACTCCTTAAATCATGACAATTCTTGTACTTGATTTCTCCTTGAATTCCAAGCTCTACAATGCTATTTTGATGAAGAGAATTTTCGGCTCCTTAAATATATTTTGGAGATCCATTTGTTAGACTTCTAACAAGGATTTATAAATAATGTTTGGAGTAATTTTACAAGAATTTACCTTAGGAATTTAACAAGGTATTTTGGTACACCTTGGGATGATTGTATATCCAAGTTTCCTTCATGAAATAATGAAGAGATTATGGATTTAGAAGCTCTTAAATTTCAAAAATAGCTTCAGGTAATTTACTTAGGATTTTCTACAAAAATAATAACCTTAACTTGATCTTGTTGTTCCTTGTGTTGTTGTTAAATTTAGGAACCTCCTTGGAACATCTAAAGCTTGAAAAAAATAGCAAGGTTGCTAGGTTGATTTCTTGCTTCAAGACTTAGTAGATTTAACTAGGAAATTACATTAAAATGGTGTTAGAACTTGAAACACCATTAATGAAGCTTAGAGCTCTAAGGGATTAACTTAGCAAAGGAAGAAGAAAAGAGAGGGAGTAAGGAACTTACCAATTCGGTGATGAGGCAAAGGGAAATGAAGAGTCACATATGGCTTTAGAAGAAAGGAATGAAAGCAATCAATATCTGAATGGTATTGTTTATTTGGTCAAATTAATTAAGCATGCTAGGTAGGCTCCCTTCATTAGTTAATTACTAGGTTCATGGCTCAATTAAATGCTCATTATTGAGCATGCTTTTCGGTCACATGTGGAGGGATTTTAAGAGTTTATTACTTAGTCTAGCATATAGGAAGTTAGGCAAGACATTAGTTTAGCATTTTATGAGTCATTATTGATGCTAATCTTTGTTTAATCCTTGCAGGTATAGGGAAAATTTTTCAACTTGTGTCCGAACTTCCAAGTCGGACGGAACGTTTCGGACACGAACTTAACAACTCCGAAAAATCCGTTTTATAAAACGACGGGGCATGTCCGAACTTCCAAGTCCGGACGGAAGTTCGGACGTACCCAAAAATTCAGCTAACAGAGGCAAATTCTTCCCAGAATTGCACTTCTAATAAACCTATACTCAATCCTTGTTTCACAAGTTACAAACACCCATTCTTTTCCTTGAAATCCCAAATCATCAAGCACCATTTTGCTATCATTCTTGCACTCTCTCAACACTAAAGAACCCAAGTAACACCTAAATTCTCTCATCCATAAAACCATCATCAACACTCATTTTCTACCAGAATTTTGCCATAACCTACCCATAAACCTATACATCGAAATCATCAATTTTCATCCTTCTCATTCTTAGTCTAGCCACACCCTTACAAGGGTCCTAACAGCACATAACAAAACCTCAAACTCATCAACAACAATACAATCACCATAATCTCAATGAACCACAACATAAACACAACCTCCAAACATTTGGCTCTTAAGGCCCTCAATTCAACCATTACTTCACAACCTCTCCAATACCAATTAAACACATTTTCAACATAAATTTAAATCCATCATTTTGGGTTCTTTAATCTGTTTACCCATCCCAAACACTTAAACAATTATACACAAGGTTTAAGGTGAATTCCTTACCTCAATTTTACAAGCCTCTTTAATTCTCCTCTTGTTCCTCGTCTTCTCCAAAATCGGTTAAGAGGGTATGGAGTTTCCAACTCCATCCCAACTTCCAAGAACACAAAAACATACTTAATTAATTATCTAAACCCTTGGAATATCTCAATTCAATAAAAGGGCTAGAATACAAAGTTAGGGTTTACCTTTTTGAAGTTTATAAGAGGGATTCTCACCCTTGAATCAAGAATGAAATTACTCCACCATTGAAGGGTCAATTTGGAGCTCAAGAACAAGAAGAAAAACAAGGTATCAACAATGGTGAAAAATCGATTACACCAAGAGATGAAGGAAAGATGACTTTTTCTTGGAAATTTTTACCTTAGAAGGAAGAGGAGTCTCCAAGCTTCACATTGGTGCCATTTTCTCTTCAAATGGGGAAAACCCATGGAGGTCAACTTCATCCTTTTGGAATTCCGAAAAGAGAGGATGATAGAGGAAGATGAGAGGAAGAAGAATATGTGATTATTTTTGTGATTGGAGCTTGTATGAAGCTTGGACATGAAGACAAAGAGGGAGGAGCCATGGGAGGAGCTCACTGCCGTTCAAAACAGAGAGGGAGAAGGGAAACCGGTGGAGGGAAGAAAGAGAGGAAAGAGAGGAAGAGAGAGAGAGGAAAAAGAAAAATAAAGGAGCAGAGAGAGGAAGAGGGGTATTTGTGCCCTTTGTTATTTTGGCTCTCTCTTGACTTAATTAATTAGCTAACTGGTCATGTGTGGGTGGGCTGTCTACATTAATGAAACCGGCCCACTATATAAACACGCTGAAGCGTTTTTCGTCTTTTAACAGAAAACGCTCGTTTATTACCCGGTTTAGCACTATTCATTAACCGGGACCCGGTTTCCAGAAATTTTCTTATTCCTTTAATGTTAATGGTTATTAAACTCCCATTAATGTTTAATCATTGTTACATAATCAACTATTATTTTTACGGGGTCATTTCACTGTTTAAAGTCACGTTTCGGGTTTTTCTCGAAAAACGCGCTTTAAGACTCCGTTAGCGTTTTAATGCATTGTTTGGATCCGTTTTCTTCCGGAAATTTTCCCCCATGTTCTTAATGTGTAATTAAGGTATAAAAATATATTTATAACCCTAATGGAGGTTATGTACCACCTAAAATAATTAAATACGTATTTTCACATTTTGGGACTTTTACGCATTTCCCTTTTCTTTTTGGTTTTCCTTTCTTCACCAATGACCTTAAGGACTTAATTAGCCTTAGAAAATTATAATTACATATTAATTAGCACATTAAGGTTTGGGGTATTTCACTGCGCAGGTAGGAAGGTGAAGTGTCGCTATTACGAGAAAGAAGGTCACAGGGAGTATGAATGTTTTTCCAATCCAGGGAGCCGAGTATACAAGGGAGCTAGAAGTTCACAGAGAACACCAGCTATGGAAGCGGGTGGACCCAGAGGAGGCCAAGCGCCGCAGACTAATACCATTACTAGGGGACCGTCAGGACAACCATCCACATCCGGGAGCCGGAGGGGAAAGGAGATAGTTCCATGAAGAAATACCCTGTACTCAGTGGGAACTTCAGGCGCTGAAGCTAGCGCTTAGCGCGAAATCGGTAAGCCTAGAACTTAAACCAAATGCATGATGCCTTAAATGTTGTTTATAATTATCAATCAACGAGACGTGTATGTGTTAGTAAGTAACAAATTATAGAGAGACCTAACTTAGGTAACCTCTCACCTAATAGGATACTTCGACATTTGTTTCCTTACCTATGAGACCGAGGTCACCTGAGCCTATGAGCGAAGGTTGGAATATGCAGAGGCATAACGCCAAGTACTTTGACCCGGCATGATCCTACTCAAGGAATACTTAATTATAAATAAACGAATAACTATTAAAATGAATGTAGAACTTTGGGAATAAGCCTAGGAGGATTTTATATTCCAGGATATGGGAGTGGATCAAAACTTAAATTATATATGATATGTATGGGTAAGGATTGGAATACCAGTTGTATTATTCTTCATAGGAGATGATGCTGAGTTTTATATATGGTGATCAGAAGAGGATGAATAAGGCAAACAAGATTTTTTTAAAGTCAGGAGACGCATTGATTTTTGGTGGAGAACCCAGATTAGTGTACCATGGATTAAGAGTATTAAACCGAATACAAACCGAGAATAGCCTCGGATAAAAGGGTGTGAGATAGTATAGTGAGGAATAATAAGTTTGTTTTTGCTTAGACCGCCGAAGGGCGTTATTAGCTGTCCAAACTTACAATAAATACAAATTATGAGCTGCCTAAATGACGAGCAGAAGTCATAAAGAGGGAATACGTTAATTAATATAAAATACCTAAGACTACATGAATTGTCAAAAGTTTTGATGAAGACCTGCATTTGAAGAGCAAACACTGAAATTTTATGGGATACCAAGCACCGAGCTTACCGCTCAGTGCGATACTAGAAAATCTTACAATCCCTTAATAACTTCACGAGAAGATAGTGCGAAACC
Organism: Limonium bicolor; assembly: GCA_023374045.1. Lineage (NCBI taxonomy): Eukaryota > Viridiplantae > Streptophyta > Magnoliopsida > Caryophyllales > Plumbaginaceae > Limonium > Limonium bicolor. The sequence continues at coordinate 13,146,535 of CM041783.1, read as the reverse complement.
TGAAATATGACAATAGAGAACAGAACCTCAAAATATATAACTAAACATCCATTATGGACAAGCACGGGTTTTAAAACCTGAGCAAGTACCAAGGGTCTCAGCTAATATCAATATAGTAACCATGCTGGACTCCTAATTAATAAAGGGGAAAGAACAAACTTTGAATCTATATTCAGGAGAACTACCTAATTAGCAATACCAAAAGCTATATATACATATACTTTGGAGGTTGTAAACCTAAAACGTTTGAGGAATATTGAAATATTTCAGAGGGTTAAGTGTCAGGAAATATACCTACCCTATTTTGAGACACATGTCCTATACTATCCTTATGGTTCTATACGAGCATATGCCTTCTATGAAAGCTCAAATTATGAATACGAATAAAGAGCGCGTGAAATCAAAAAGGATAACCCCTATATAATATAAATTTTAATATAAACATGGTAACGAATAACTCTCCTTGACACTTATAATGAAGGTAGTATAAGTTATATTAAGAGTTTGAATTGATATATACACTAAAAATGAGTGGAAGTTAAACTTCAAAGTAGGAGAAACATACCCCTTGGCTTGTAACAAGTATTCTATACGTGAACTTTCCTAACGTTATATACAATCTCTAAGAATTTTAGATCCTCTATTTATTACACCTAATACTCTTATTTTCGAAAGCTATTGAGCTTGTGGATTAACCACGTTTCTAAAAGATAGAAACAAACAATAAGCATTGATTGTCCAGTTACCAAACCGTAGGATTCAAACTGGAAACCCTTAGTTTGAGATAGTACTAATATTAAGAGAAACTTAACCTAGGCTGAACACATGGTTCACCTGATTGATGGAGTTTAGATGGAATAAAGAGAATGACAAACTTTAAGGTGGAGGGAATAATACTTTATGGAACTGTGATTGTTGAGCGAGTTATGAGAACTTTTCCTTGAAGTCTAACTGTGACTGTCTTTGTTTCATGTAATTATAATCAAATGTAGGCAATAATCAAGCCTGGTGAGTTAAATACTAGATGAGCCTTTTAAAGAGAAGAGGGTATTCTAAGGTATCCAAGTCCATAACTGAACTTATTACTAGTATGATGGATTTAAGAGTTAAAAAGATTGATGGATATAATTGTTAGACAGTATGAGCCTAGATGCTTTAATAAGAATTTGTCTCTTATGCCAAGAGGAAAAAAAAACTGGCTTCCCCGCTTGATGATTTGATCAAAGGAATATGGTTCCGGGGATTTTGGTAATACACTAGATTCAAGTATAGGTTATAACAGTTATTGGAATAGTGTATAACAATCAAAGGAAAATGTACATGTAGTAATCACCACGTCATAAAGTTCGGTAAATAAAATCTTAAAAAAAAAGATAATTATGTGGTTGTTTGATATTTGACGTGGGAGGTCGAACTTGATCCTGGTCAGATCAAGGGAAACCAAACACCAAATGGTGTGGAAGGATAGTTCAACACTAATGCTGACCCCGTCAGGGTTGGATGATTCCTAAGACTCCTTATAAGTGGTCACAAATATTTCTGTAATACGTAGGTATTTATTCTTAAATCTAATATAAAATTTGACTAATAAGTATATGAGATATAGAAGGTGTAAATTAGGAGTTAAGTTGTCCAGGTTACCCTAACAAGATTAAATAGCTAAAACAACTCCGAGTATGTCAGAAAAATGGTCAAGTATGAGGGAAATACTAACTATTATTATTCCATGAACCATGTTAATAAATTAAATATGAGATCAAGAGACAATTACCTATAATAAGAGACAATTACCTATAACATGGTAGAATATAAAGAGTAGAAACATTATACTAATACTCACATGAGTTAATTCGCAACCGCAAGAACATGTTCAATTGAGAGGAAACTGTACCTGGTTAGAAACCTTAGCGGGGACCCTACTGTGGTAAACTGATGAACAGACGATAGAAATCGTGAATGTACTACCGACAATTGTGAATCAATAATATCAAGAAATCTTTCTATAATATACATAAGATGCATGGCTCGACCATAGCTCATACTCTACATTGAAAATGAAAACCGAATATGGTGATAGTAAACCTAAATTACAGAATCACAAGATGATGACCTGAGGATCAAAGAGAGAGATTTTAAGTATGCCCCAATATTAATACAAACCCGAGCGCCAACGATTACAACTCAAAAGGTGATCAATGGAAGTGTGTTAAACACGATAGTTTAAATAAGCCAAAAGATAATATCAACAACGTACAAAATGGTAAATCACCTTCACCAATACATACGGGATTGAAGTATAAAAGCATACTAATGCAATATGGAACATATCAAAGAATGCATTCCAGAGACTATACCCCTACCCCGTAAACAGACAGAAGTCTTATACAGATGTCCGTAGGAGAGACCTCGAGTTCGCAGTAGGCGATCAAGTCTTCCTTAGAGTTTCACCTATGAAGGGAATTTTTAGATTTGGGCAGAAGGGCAAACTTAGGCCGAAACACGTAGGACCGTACTTTATTACGGAGCGAGTGGGCCCATTAGATTACAGGTTAGATTTAGCTGTTGAGCTTGGGAGAGTGCACATTGTGTTCCACATTACACAGCTAAAGCAGTTTGTGCCTCATCCATCACATATTTTAGAGCCCAAGACACTCGAGTTAGATCCTACACTTAGATATGAGGAGACCCCATTTCGCATATGAAAATCCAAGCCTAGGGAAACCAGGAACAAGACCATTAGAATGGTCAAGGTTCTGTGGTCAAACCACGACATTAAGGAGGCGACATGGGAGTTAGAAGACTCCATGCGAGGCAAGTATCCAACATTTTCTCTTCGTTTTGTGTATACTTGTGGGGGTACGTGGGCATAACCCTTTTTAAGGGGGTAGAGCACCACATGCGACTTGCATATCTGCAGTCTATACTGGTTTTGTAATTGGTTGTTTGACTTGCATATCTATAGTCTATACTGGTTTTGTAATTGGTTGTTTGTGTTTGATTGTTGCATGTATGCAATTGGTTGGATGGTTATGGTTATTGATGTGTCCTATATGACACTGGTTGGTTACTGATGATATGTCCTATGTGACCATGGTTGGTTATTGATGATATGTCCTATGTGACAATGGTTGGTTATTAATGATATGTCATATGTGACACTTGAATAGGTTATGGTTGTGTTCTATGTAACACCTGGATGGCTATTGTTGTGTTCTATGTAACACTTGGATGTTTATGGAAGCACTTATCTACTTTACAGTATGTTCATTCCTACAATCACACAAGAGATTCACTGCCAAGGGTTTACGCCTCTGCACTCTATAGGACTGAGTGTTTTGGTATTGCGCTTGTGCAGTGATGACCGAGTGGGATAACTAGGAAGTGGGACACTTATTTGCTTTATAGTATTTATCAAGTACTTATGCCACAATTACATTGGTTATCATGAGTAAGGTTATGTGTATTACGAATTACATACACTGGATTATAGGGGTGACAATATAGTATCGACACCCAAGAATGATAAGTATACAGGAATAGATATGAGGAACTTGATTCCATAGGATAAGTAAGTATAAGTTGAGTAAGTATAAGTTGTGACTTCGGGACGAAGTCCTTTTTAAGGGGGGTAGACTGAAATACCCCTAACATTTAAATAATTAAATAATGATAAATAAGTATTATCTAGGGATTATTAAACTCTAAAGAAAGGATATAAACACTTAGGCGTTAAAACGCACCTAAACTCCTTAAGGTCAAAAACATGCGTTAAAGCCCGACCTTAAGCTAAACAAGTTATATAAGCTATAAACTTCATATGAAGTTAATCAAGGATCACTATATGACCCTTAGAATGCCGGACCTCAGTTAGAACTGAGTAAAAATACAATATAGCCGGGAGTTCCCCTAAGGGCCTCTAAAGGCCCGAAAGTCCCGGAAATACTTTAGTAAATAAAGTAAAGCACTACACTTCATTCTAATTGCACAATAACACTTTAGTGAACATTTAAGATGAATTTCTTGAGCTACATTCTCAAAAATACACAAAGTGCTCGGACCAATTTCTTAACGCTCCTTTTTGCCCCGGTTAGCCCGGAGTTGTGTTTTGAGTTGATATAACCCCATATAACTCAATGTGACACCTTAACATATTATTATTGACTATAACAAATGTCAATAAACACTTGGAACTCATAGCGACTAATATTTTTAGAAAATCCTTAAAGCACATAAACGCACCTTCGGGTATCACAAAAATGTGTTTTATGCAATTACCTTGAAGTTTTTGAGGAGCCACGAGTTGATAATCTTAAAAGGGGATAAATTGAAGATCTAAATCAATTAATGGAAGTACTAAATTCATAGTACAAAGGGGGGCGATTTTTGGTCAAAAAGGTACCTAAAATCAGCATTTTTACCTTAAAACTTTCATCTTTTGCCATTGTATAAATGTACCAATTAAATGCTGGAACCTATTGCAAATATTAGTATGGTCTTATTACATTATATTGTGACTGTAATTAAATCAAAAATAAATCCCAATTATTCTCAATTGTAGGCGCCATTTATAGTGAATTTAACTAGTTTTTTGGCTTAGAAAATTGCCTTATGCATGGTGACTCATCCTATCATGTATTATATGTTAATGTATCAAACATTGCAGTCAAATAAGGCTCATCCACCGTATGACCTGCAAGAGATCAGCAAGAAAATAGATTAAGAAAAGAAATGAAAAGCAATACAATTAATTACAACTAAAGCTAGATGTAGATTAGTATAATGTGAAAGTTGTGACTTAATTATTCAAGCAACACCATGTGCTGGCCTAGTGGTGCCGATCCCATGTGAGGAAAAGCAATGCAAATTGCATTATAGAAATCCAACTAAAATACCTAGCGGTGTTCTAATGCTTCCCATTAACAAAATCGGGAGCATACAAGCAGCCCCATTACCGTAGAATATCACAGAATGAGACAACACCAACATGAGTACTCATCTTAAGAAAATAAAAAAAAGATACATCACCTAATTAACCATGTTCTAATGTCTAATCTAAACAAGAATTAAAAGTCTACAAACAGCACTACATGGCCGATTTTGACAAGAAAAAGAGAGCCTAATTGCCTCATTAATTAGTCAAGGGAACATGTACCTAACTAGCATGATTATCTTGTTTACAATTAACAAACAAAATTGTCTTCTAGGATTCCTTTTAGCCGTAAGACTACATGGAGATGGAGCTGCCTACATGCTCCACTATAGCCGAAAACCTGCAAGGATTAAACAAAGATTAGCATCAATAATGACTCATAAAATGCTAAACTAATGTCTTGCCTAACTTCCTATATGCTAGACTAAGTAATAAACTCTTAAAATCCCTCCACATGTGACCGAAAAGCATGCTCAATAATGAGCATTTAATTGAGCCATGAACCTAGTAATTAACTAATGAAGGGAGCCTACCTAGCATGCTTAATTAATTTGACCAAATAAACAATACCATTCAGATATTGATTGCTTTCATTCCTTTCTTCTAAAGCCATATGTGACTCTTCATTTCCCTTTGCCTCATCACCGAATTGGTAAGTTCCTTACTCCCTCTCTTTTCTTCTTCCTTTGCTAAGTTAATCCCTTAGAGCTCTAAGCTTCATTAATGGTGTTTCAAGTTCTAACACCATTTTAATGTAATTTCCTAGTTAAATCTACTAAGTCTTGAAGCAAGAAATCAACCTAGCAACCTTGCTATTTTTTTCAAGCTTTAGATGTTCCAAGGAGGTTCCTAAATTTAACAACAACACAAGGAACAACAAGATCAAGTTAAGGTATATTTTTATGTAGAAAATCCTAAGTAAATTACCTGAAGCTATTTTTGAAATTTAAGAGCTTCTAAATCCATAATCTCTTCATTATTTCATGAAGGAAACTTGGATATACAATCATCCCAAGGTGTACCAAAAATACCTTGTTAAATTCCTAAGGTAAATTCTTGTAAAATTACTCCAAACATTATTTATAAATCCTTGTTAGAAGTCTAACAAATGGATCTCCAAAATATATTTAAGGAGCCGAAAATTCTCTTCATCAAAATAGCATTGTAGAGCTTGGAATTCAAGGAGAAATCAAGTACAAGAATTGTCATGATTTAAGGAGTAAGTATATATAATTAAGGATTATTGAGTTTAAGCTTGATTTAAGCTTCAAACTTTGGTATAAAAATTATGTCTAACCTCTAAATAAATTAAGGCCGAAAATACCTTGGGTTATGTGGTCAAGAAAATAAATTATAAACATATAAGGCAAGATTATTACCTTGAGGTATAAATATGTGTCACAAAAATTAAATATGATACATATATGTTTAAAGCGATTTACCTAAGGATAAAATGTTCTATTTTGAGTTTATAATCTTTCTAAGGCATTAGCATAATTTTTAGAAGTTTTATATGGCTTATATACATTTATAAGTATATATTATAAGGTTTAAATCAAGTTTTAAAAACTATATAGTAAAGCATTATTATGGCCGAGAATGAAATGTGTTAATTGATGATTTTGAAAGCATATAAGTATATTAGCTTATATTATAAATTTTGGGAACATTAAAAATAGCTACAAGTATTTAAATGGCTAGTTAAATAAGTTATGTGGCAAAAATGTAAATTTTGAAAAGTATAGGGTACTAATATTAATTGCCGAGAGTATAAGGGGTGTTTGGTGTATTTGTGTTATAAATAAGGTAAGAATTAATATTATGAATTTTGGTGAATTTAAATAAGTGTTTAAGTGTTAAAATAACAATTTATTAAGTTTTGGGACTATTTTGTAATTATTGGAAAATTTAGAGGAGAAACCGAATTACATATGTTTTATGGGTATTAAAGTATTAATTATGACATTAAGGCTTGGTCAAAGTGTTGACCAAAAACTTTGGTTTAAAATGATTTATGACATACAATATTAAGTTTATAAAAGTTTAAGGGTGGATATGTAATTTATGAAAGTGTAAGTGTTAAACTGAATTTAATTTGGGGCGAAACTATAATTTACAAAATTATAAGGACCATTTCGGTATTTGAAGAATTAAATATTAAAACTATAATTTATAAGTTAATACTCCCTCCGTCCCATTCACTTTGTCCCTTTTACTATTTGAGCTTGTCGTTTGACTTCAATATTTAACATGTAAGATAATATTTTTATAAATTTTCTTTTTATAACAGAATCTTTATGTGAAAAACTATATATTGTAAAATTATTTTTTAAAAATTATTTTATCTTATATATTTAATATTGAAGTGGAAAAACGTGCCAAAAAGTAAATGAGACACTTATGACGGGACGGAGGTAGTATGTAACTTATATAAAGTTTTAAGGGCTAAAATGTAATTATGGGAAAGTTTATATAACACCGAATTGATTTAGGGGTGGAAATGTAATTTAGGAAAATATATGGGTTACTTCTTCGGTATTTAAGAAAAATATTAGAACTATAGTTTATAAGTTAATATGTAACTTATATAAAAGTTTTGGGGCTAAATTGTAAATAAAGGAAAGTTATTTATTAAGACCGAAATATATGTGGTCATTTGGTAATTTGTAAAAATTGGAATATTCATTTGATAATTACCAAAATGATTAAGGGGTTAATTAGTAATTCATAAAGGTTAGTGTGTTTAAATTATAATTACCAAGAATGAATATGGACATTCGTAATTTATAAAATTAATATAATCACTTTGCAATTTCCGAAAGTTAGTATGGATAATTAATGAATTATAAAAGGTATATGGTTATTTGGTAAATTGTAAAAGTTGTTGAGTATAAAATATAAATACCGAATTTATAAGGTTGGTTCAGTAGTTAGATAAAGAAAGGAATTAAAACTAGGTAATATAATGTATTATGGTATATCATGGAGAATAATACAAAGTTTATAAAATAAAGGTGGTTATAATAAAATAACAAAATATATTGGTATATGGAATAAGAGGAAATAATTATGGATATATAATTAAAGAGATGAAAGAAATATCATAATATGGGAATTCATTATCACATGTGGATACTACATAAAATAATGAACTGATGAACTATCTAGAACTACTATTAAATAACAGGGGGAAACAAAGAGCACACAGAATTATTAAACTACGAGTATAAACTCTACAGTAACAGTACAGTAATATTTAGTGAACAATTGTATTAATATTACCCGGTATTGCATGTATATATAACAGCGTACGGGAAGGAACTACTGAACAGGAATTTGTCAAGCTAGTAGTTACTTGGTGAACGGTATGTTAATTGTGTGGTCTGAATGTCCTAAGGATTATCCTACGGTCAAGACATTATGTGTTTAATTGTTAAGAGCGATATATTTTAATGTATTATTATATCTATATGATATTGTATACTGTATTGCTCGACACTCTGCTTTTATTTATACGCGAACGTCTTATGACTGAAAGTTTATACATCTAAACTGGGAAAAAGACTAACTGACCTTTAGGTATTATCAACCTAATTGATGGTCAACTGTTATAGTCTTAATTCAAGTATTGGTTATTATACCACTGACTAAAGGGCTAACTTATAAAAGAGAGGAATCCAGACTATTTCGAATTTCTGGTTGCGCATAGTGATCACTACGAGAGACTTCAATGGGGAGTCACTCAAGGAATCCATCAGCCACATTAGGGGATGGCGGAGGGCACTGCCGTTGGTGCACAGGTTCGACCGGATCGTCTTTATTTATCCAAGGCCATAAGGTCTGCTAGTAACGGTTCCATTGGAACCCAGGGGACTATCGTCCATTATTAAGTTATTAAGGTGGTCTTGACATGACACCTGTGGTGGTAATTAATTGGAAAAGGTTAGTGAATGATTTAAAGGATAAGGGCCAGGTGGCCAACTAACAAGTACAGTTTAATACACGTATCTTGTTTGGATTATTGATGTGTGATTATTGATTATTGTTATTGATGAGAGATTATTGGTTATTGCGGTGGATTATTGATGTGTGGTTATTGGTGTTGTGTTGCGGAAATACCCCAAACCTTGGTATGTTGTGTAAATGTTAAGCTATGGTATTTAAAGGCTAAAAAGTGCCTTAGAAACATAAATGAATCATTTAAACCATGGTAAACACAATAAAACACTAAGACACGGTATGAGCAAAAACATGCTCTAAGCCATGAGTGAACTTGGTTAGGACCCAAAGAGCCTACCAAGACTTGATAATGTTCAATTATGATTTAATAAGGCTAAATAAGTCCTTAGGAAACTTTGGTAGACAATGAAACCAAACAAAACACAAATAAATACCTTAAGGTCAATAAGAGCAAAAATGTGCTCTAAGCTTGTGGATAAATGTGTATAAGACCTAATGGTCATACCTATACTTTATTAATATGTTAATGAACATATTAAATCAATTACCAAAGAAAACCAAGCTTGAAAACAAGTTAAAACACAAAATGTGCTTTAAGGAGTCTTAAAGCACGTTTTTGAAAAATTGTCTTGTAAATGAGTTTTGAATGGCTAAATGTCCATCATTACTCTTTAATTAACATGTGTACTATAGTATCACATTTGGGTGGCTATATCAATGGGAAATCAAAAATTTCACTTCTATGTGCCTTGTTATTGGTGAATAGTGATTTTTATAACTAGTTTGTAACATATAATGTTATAAGTGATTAAATGGTCAACAAAGACCAAAACACCCTCCTAGGCATAATGGGGCCGGTTTTGTAGTGAGGAGTCACCAAGTATGTTAACTTGTTAAGTAAATATGTGACTCAAAGTTACTATTTGCTTTAGACTTAAATATCTTCCAAAAGTAAGTTCTATCTTCATTCTCCCTCTTTCCTCCATTTCACACGGTCCAACTCATTCTCCTCTCTCCTCTCTTCTTCTTGTTCTCTCTCGGTAATATAGCACCATCACCATGGAAGTTCATCTTTGACCACATGTAAAACTAGCTCACTTAACCAAATCAAAAACAAACACCACCATTCTCTTAGTTAAGCCAAGCTCTACAATCTTGTCTCTTCAAAACTTCAAACCTCCATTTCGGTGCCAAGAGAAACCTCCATGGGAAGAGCTTGAGCTCATCTTTTCATATTCTTGTTCTCCTTTGCTTCAAGGTAAGGAAACTCAAAGAAAAATCAATTTCCTTCATGTTTTGTCATGTCCGAAAATCACTCTTAATGGAGTCATTATATTGCCTTGTTCTAGCTTCATTCCAAGCTTTCATGGACTAGGAGGAGTCCTCTCTTGATATATATTCAAGCTCTCTTTCCATTCCAAGGTAAAACAATCATGTTAATACCTTAAGATAATATATGTAACTAGGGTTTACAATGAGATAAAGCTTAAAGCTTATATACTCATTTTAATGTTGGTATATTGTTTAGTTGTTGGCAAGGAACCAAATGCCCTACCGGTTCTACAAGGAAACAAGAAAGAAATTTGTGAGGAAAAGAGGTAAACAAGCTATCTTAATGTGGTTTAATGCCTTAGGAGGAATAAGCTTATAATGCTTGTTAAACTACCTAAGGAGCCAATGGTGAATGAGCTAGTAAAATGCTCTCAAGGAGTTTATTAAAGGAATATGTATTGTTGGGTGTATTTGCAGGTCAAAGGCATTATTATGTGGGAAATCAGTGTTTAAGGTTATGCAATTTAAGGGCCTAAGAGCCATGCATTTAAGGGCCTAAGTGCCAAGCAATTTAAGTTATGCACTATATTGTGATGTAGTGCTTAATGTGTGAAGTTTGTGTATAAAATGTGTTTGATGGATTTTAGGTGTTCTTGGATGGATTAAGGTAAAAACCTAAGTGTTTGGATGTGGGTATATACTAGAGAAGCTATGGCCAAATTTGGGAAATGTGTAAGAAGTTCTAAGTGTGGTAAGTGAGTTTTGGTGAACTAGGAAGGATTAAAGGTGAATGAATGTTTACTTGAGAAGAAAACATGTATTAAGGTGATTTAGAGTGATGCAAGGATTTAGGTGTTATCTTGGAAGTTCTAGGAATTCAATGGGTGTTTTGTGAATGTATTAAAGTCTTGGAGAAGTTGTTTAAGGTTAGGTAATGTTGGTGTTCAAGGACAAGTGATGTTTAGGTATGATGTGAAAAAGGAGATTTAGTTAGTAAGAAAAGAAGTTGAGGGATGATGATAAGGTGTAGAGGATACACCTTGGTATTTTGGTCATTATAGGTGAAATGCCACCTAGAAATCATAAGGAGAAAACATTGTAAGTGTTAGGAATTTTGTGGAGATATAAGTAAAGGTTTAAGGAATTAGGAAAAATATTTTGTGAGTGTTTAAGAATATCTTAAGGGTGTGTTTGAAGTGCCAAATGATGTTAGAACACATTAAGAGGCCTTAGGAGAAGTTTGGTGAAGATTTGACAAAGTTTGGGTAAGTTTAGGAGGCGACCGACCCAGGGGCCGACCCAGTTTGTGGGTCGGTCGAGCCTCTGTAAAATGTTAAGAATATGTTCGGTAATGGACCGACCCAGAAGGTGGGTCGGACATGGGTCGGTCGGTCAAGTTACAAAGGAGGGAAAATGTTCGCACATGGACCGACCCAGAATGGTGGGTCGGACGTGGGTCGGACGGGCATGTTTGTAAGGAAGTAAAAGGGGTCTGTAATGGACCGACCCAGCTGTGGGTCGGTCGGTGGGTCGGTCGGACCAAAAACATGGTTTAAGGTTATGAAATGATTGTGATGATGGGGATTGGTAGGTAATGATGTTATAAGGATGTTGAGGACATGTTAGGTGAGTTTTAATGACAATAAGTGGGTTAAAGGTTGTATTAAGATGTGAGAGTAAAACATGTTAAAAATGTTAAAGTTATGTAAAAGTTAACGGGGGAAAAATTATAAGCATTGGACTTAAATAATCAAGCAACCCCAATGTTAATGAAAACACATGTGATGTTAACAGTTGTTCGAGATTTGCTCGAGGAACATAAATGGACGTGGTAAAGTGGACCCCGGTGACAGGTATGGTTTTCTTGCAACCTGTGTCCTACCGGATTACACCGGCTTGTATGCCAATGTGTTTTTCTGTATGTTTGCCACGTTATGAGATAAATCATGAAACGAGTTTACAGTCGTTATTGTTATTGTATGTTTACGTGCCGATACCGGTAACCTCGAATGCGCTTGAAGGGCTAGTTAACCTCTATTAGGTAAACGTAGGAGAACGGTATCCGGTAACAACGTTTCCGACTTAAGGAACGTTCTAACCACGGCTATGCGTGAGTTGGTTATGTGATGTTTGTGCGTGATGTTTGTATGTGAATGTATGACTCTCTCTCCTCCCTTGTGTGCTTAACTCGGTTATGATACCGTATGGTGTGTGTGGTTGTGGTAGGCTCCATAATGGATCTCTAACTACTTATTTATAAGAGTCTATGGGCTAATGGGGGGTGAGGAGTCCGGAGTTTCCGGCCACGCGTGTGATGGTGGGGGTCGTTATCATATCCAGTTCGGCTCCCTTGGTGTATGTTTAGGTGGTATTCCAATTTGGTTTCAACCTTCCCTTAGCTTATCCAAAGCTAGTTTACTGACTCACGTCGGGCCATAGGGGCATACTGTGTTGTTTGGTGTGCTTGGGATCACTATATCCGACACACCTTGGGTTTAAGTCAACCGTTCAAATAACAGGATGGTGATGAGGTAATTAACGAGCTTGGTATGAGTTTGGCAACAATCTCTGTGCTCATGGTATGGACTAACTATGATGGAAGGTTCCTTGTGAGAACCGAGTTTTATGATATGTATTGTTGTTGTGATATGCAAAATACCTTGCTATGCTTTGGCTTATATATATATATTGGATGTTTTAAATGAATGCAATGTGGTCATGTGTCCGTCGAGACAAGAAAGGGTTGTTATGTTTGTTATGTGTAGGATGAGTTATGTTGTAGGATATGGAATGTGTGGATCATGGAAATGAATCCCAGTTTGTGACAAGAGGCGTTTAAGGATAACCCGATTAATGGGTACACGTCGTTCGTTAAGGAAGTAGCTCCGTTTAGAGGAGAGCCACTCTAGGGTTTAAGGAATCATTGGATGGTTGGTTAAGTGTGGATGTTTTGGTTATAGGTGGAGCCCATTGAGGCGAAATATTATGTGAGATATATAATGGTTTGTATGCATGAATTAAATATAATCAACTGCATGCTAAGACGACAATTAGTCGTGCGTGGCCCGGTAGCATGCGGGCTGCGGGATTACCATACCAGCAAAGGTGCTGAGCCCCTTGGGGCCACCCCTTTCTCTTCTTTTCCTATTTCAGGTACGAAGTGCTGGAAGCCGTTCGAGAGTAGGACGGTAGGGTAGTCATTGTACATGGGTAAACTTTTAAGTGTATGTATACAGTAGGTGTAGTAAGACCGAAGTTGTTGTCGGCAACAGTTTATAAATACTCGGTACAGGGGAGTGTATGTATATAATAAATGTTGAAGATGGATGAGTATTGTATTGTGTAGTTGCTCGGGAATCTAGTCCATCAGACCGATACAAATGTACATATATTAGCCTTGTTAGCCACGTGGGTGGTTAACGGCGTGTAACACCATTGGAATAAGTAATGTGATGAGTTGAGTTTCCGCTGCAGATTGTTATTATGTGTTGGTTGTTGGATGGGGTGTTACAAAAAGTGGTATCAGAGCGAAGTATCGCTCTGATGACTGAATTACCGAGCTTAGGAAATACCGAGTTAGGATTTAAGTACTTTGGGTTAAGGGTTGAGTGATAGCGTGAGAGATACGCTAGATAGGAACTACCAGTGACTACTGGAAACCTACAATATCCATCCCACCCTCCACAATCCCTGTTTGATAACTTGGGAAAGAACGCCAGAGAGATGGAAGTCCTCTCTTACTCGGGAATACCCGATCTGGCTGTTATTAAATACCTTTAGGGTACGGAGAACCTGTCACACGGTTGATCCCGAAAACTGGGAATCCCGGAGACGGTCTCCATCTGGACAATGTTAACCGCATTTAATAGCGAAGAATGAAGAATCTTGTGTATAGAAGAATAGAATTTCCAGCAACCTGGGTCGACATGCAGAGCAGTCGAGAATGACCAGCTTGCAACGCACCTACCGTGCAACAGGCAAGAAGTGGATTAATGAAACCCGAGACGAGTGTCTACGGGACCACAGTTGATAACCAACAAACAACCCACGGTGTATCAACAGACAAGGGAACTACAAGTAGTGCCCAAATACGTGGAACGGGCTACAAAGAGAATACAATACTAAGAAAAGGGGTCTCCCAGAATGGGAAACACCCTAGTTAATGAATATCATGTGGAAACAGTGAGAAGTCACCTAGAGAGTATTTATCAAGGCAGTAAGATCAGTGAGGGCCAACAAGCCACTGATGACAATATGGGTAAAAACAATACCACAAACGGTATGTGTTAAACCGATAGCCAGTTAGCATGGCGCACTTGCCATAGCAAGTGCTGCTATAACAGGGCTATTCGGAAAATTTATAACCACTACAAGTACTTGGAAAAGTACATAAAGTTAAATGTGAATGTCATAACAGTGGAAGGGCCTGTTAGCCTAACCTCTGTAATTGGAAACACACCAGTCAGCAAGAAGCTAGACTTGACTAAGGTAAGAAGATGTTGTGAAACCATGGAAATTTTCTTTCAAACCTAATCTTTCACAAACTCTTTCTTTTCAAACCAGATTTTCTTTCAAACCAACACTTCTTTCCAACCTTCTTTAAACCAAACCAGTGAAACCAAGAGCAACTGACAAGGATGCAACAGTGGATAAACTTCCCTCGATTAAGTTCGGGAAGCAAGGAATGAATATTGTCACGGGACAATATAAGGGAGTTGACAACAGAATCTTACTTCACCTAGGCGTGTGAGGACACTACAAGTGTACCAACTGTGTGTGGGACGACCGCACTCCGATAGGAGCATGTGGACCGACAGACCTACTTATAGGTTAGTTGGGTAAGTAGTAATGTATCAGTATGATACCCCTATATGTATACGAGTAGAGTCCAGAACACGGGAAGTAGTCGACTCCGTCTACGGTAAGCAGTATAAATTAAACAGGAGCTAGAAAATACAAGGAATGCTTGAAGTAAAGGAACTCAGTTAAGTTAACGAGACTAAAGGAATTAGTAAATTCCTTTCAAGGAAATGTTTAAGAGTCAGGAGGTGCGAAGTGCACTAACTGAATGTAAAGACAGTTGTATGACTTAAGGGTCCCCAGGGATAAACATGATAGCTGAAAAGCAGGGCAAGGCAGATGCCTAATGTGGACACATTAATGTGCAATGAACGGATAAATTCCCAGAATAAGTACCTACACTACCAGGAAATGTTAATCTTCACAGAAGAAGATAATAACCAGTAAAGAACGCGAAAGGCGTAACTAACGGAATGTAAATGATAACTTAGCAACACCCAGGAACAATCCTTGAGGGGTGTTTGCATCAACAATTGTTGAATGAAATGCATGACAGAAGCACAAGGGTTGAAACTAACACCAGTTTAGACATAAGTTGTCAGGAGACGGACTGACAATCCTAAGGGGCATCCCATGAAAGGAAACGGAATGCAACGACCTTGTCATGGAGCCCAATATAATATTCAAAACCATGTAAGGTAGTACAGAGAAGTACATATGTGTGGACAGCCTATAATGAGCCCAGCTCAAGGCAAATAAGGCTTATAATCCAAAAGCAGGATATATAATATAAATTCGATTGATGGTAGAAGTTTAGGTTGTATAAGTGAATAGAGTGGTAAACGAACCACTGCATTAAGAGTGGGGATACCTCTCGACATTGTGACACCGCAGGAGCGGTAGTTATGTGAATCAAGTTCAAGAAATATGTTAAGGATTGACCATGTTGTTATTGAAAGAGAAATTAGCTTAGTAGTATGTGTATAAAGTGAAGCACCTGGCTGAATAACGCCGGGTTGTGACTCGAATGATCGATGCTCAAGGAGCATTCAGTAGTCATCCAAATGAGGATGAACCATAATGTGAATAATGTAAGTTATATGTGGAAGTTGAGGTGACAGTAGATACGATATAAGCTGATGTTGTACAGGGAGTAAGAGCACGGTGCGCAACAAGCGACCGTTGTATAAATGATGGTTAAACGATAAAATGTGAGTAAGACCAGTATGAGTTAAAACCAGTGGAGATGCAAGATAAGCGATAGCAACACGAACGAGCAGTAAGCCGGTGGCAGGTGTTAAATGATCAGGAATTCAGTGAAATTCCATCGCAATCGCATAAGGGATTTACTGTCAAGAGTTTACGCCTCTGCACTCTGTATGACTGAGTGTTTTGGTATTGCACTTGCGCAGTAATGATCGAGTGGGATAGCTAGGAATTGGAAACATGTTGATGGTGGAAGAATAATGTTATAATGGCGGTTGCATAGGAAATGCAAGGCCGCACCAATGAAAGAAACATGTACAAAACCAAAGGTGGAGACATGATTAACAGTAAATAACTACAGTAACACTAAATACCAAAGGTCGGTATGAGATATACCCCAGGTGTGGGAAATAACTGAGAGAGCACTACACATTAGGTAGTAGCTCAATCTCAACCGACAGTAAGTCGGTAAAAGTAAGTCAATCATTGTGAATTACATAGTAGTTTACGCGGTAAGCTATAGGAGAAGTGGATGGAAAATCGTGAAACTCACCGAATTCGCTCAGGGTAAAAGATACCATGCGTCGGTTGAGAAACCATTGTTACCTCGATAATGGTAATACGTTGGAGATGTACAATACATTAACAGTAACGAATGGGGCAAACCAACAGAGGCCAGTGAGCCCATGCGTCAGGTACCGGATATATATGGTGAATATGAATAAATGACTAGTTATCAATACCTAAAAGCCTCACAGGCCAGGACCGAAACCGGTTATGAGTTACAACTCCAATGCGAATTCTTGGTTTAGGGACTAAACGCCAATATGGTTAAGATCCTCTAATCAGAATCCATTGTGTAATAGACCGCGTGGAAGTTAAAACACTTCACGACGGAAGAACATTTTAAGCTAATGCTCAGTGATTGATTACGTGGGCGTAATCCCTTTTAAGGGGGGTAGAGCGCAAAACCACTTAGTGTGTTTTACCGTACAAGTGTACGCGAACTAGGTGTGCATAGCACAAAATGATTGTTATGATGGTTGGCGCGTGTGTTATATAAACATACGCATTTATTTGTGGGTAAATTGTGGTAATTGCAACAGTGGTGTGTGAGAGTACAAGTGGAAGGGAGTAAAGAAACTCCCGGGGATCTACAACCCGATGGTGCATAAATATAAACCATGTATTGTATTTTGATAAAAATATATGTATTTATGAAGGGTTATGAGACCGACATAGAACCTAGTGAGAATTGAATTCCCTAGGTAACTCGAATTAAGTTGGATTTGGGTGATGATTGATAGACGGAGTTCTATTCCTTGGAGATGTATGATTATGACTAGAAGGATTCAAAGATAGAAAATGCGATATGCTTGAATTAATTGTTGATTGAAAATGAAGTGGGAGGTGAAACTTGATTATCATGAGATCAAGGGAAGCCGAACACAAATTGGGGTGGAAAGATAGTTCAACACTGATGCTGATCACATCAGGGTTGGATGACTCTTGAAGCTCCCTGTAAGTGGTCATAAATAACTATATTAAGAAAGATACAAAGGGCATAAATCGGACTTGGAGTTGTATGGTGTTTTCAAAAGGATTTTCAATTGGTGTTTTCAAACAATCGATTAATATTTTGAATAAAAGATCTTCTTATACTTAACCTCACAAGGAAATTTTAAATTTAAGTGATTGTTTTAATTTCCCAAAGGCACGGGGACGGAAGGCGTCCATCGCGACCGGGTTCTGCGGGATCATAGTGTATATCAAGGATATTTTGATTGCTATACATGCTCTGACATGTTGTGTGGTATGTGTAATGAATGTTGTTTTGACTTGGATTTCCTAAAGTGTATACTATCAAGGCCTATGAGTCTAAATGTGTGGTGTTACATAGACCTATGTGTCTAGAGACTGTTATGTTATGGGGACCTATGTGTCCAAATGATGTGGATATGTTGCCCGGACCATTAAGTCCGAGGTTGGATGTAAAGGGTGGTTGGTAATGGAAGTTTATGGATATAAGTAATTCCCGTATTCTAATCCAATGATGCGAGGAAATGTGAACTTCGAGGACGAAGTTCTTTTAAGGGGGTAGATTGAAATACCCCAAACCTTGGTATGTTGTGTAAATGTTAAGCTATGGTATTTAAAGGCTAAAAAGTGCCTTAGAAACATAAATGAATCATTTAAACCATGGTAAACACAATAAAACACTAAGACACGGTATGAGCAAAAACATGCTCTAAGCCATGAGTGAACTTGGTTAGGACTAAAGCCTACCAAGACTTGATAATGTTCAATTATGATTTAATAAGGCTAAATAAGTCCTTAGGAAACTTTGGTAGACAATGAAACCAAACAAAACACAAATAAATACCTTAAGGTCAATAAGAGCAAAAATGTGCTCTAAGCTTGTGATAAATGTGTATAAGACCTAATGGTCATACCTATACTTTATAAATATGTTAATGAACATATTAAATCAATTACCAAAGAAAACCAAGCTTGAAAACAAGTTAAAAACACAAAATGTGCTTTAAGGAGTCTTAAAGCACGTTTTCGAAAAATTGTCTTGTAAATGAGTTTTGAATGGCTAAATGTCCATCATTACTCTTTAATTAACATGTGTACTATATAGTATCACATTTGGGTGGCTATATCAATGGGAAATCAAAAATTTCACTTCTATGTGCCTTGTTATTGGTGAATAGTGATTTTTATAACTAGTTTGTAACATATAATGTTATAAGTGATTAAATTGGTCAACAAAGACCAAAACACCCTCCTAGGCATAATGGTGGCCGGTTTTTAGTGAGGAGTCACCAAGTATGTTAACTTGTTAAGTAAATAAATGTGACTCATAGTTACTATTTGCTTTAAGACTTAAAATCTTCAAAAGTAAGTTCTATCTTCATTCTCCCTTCCTTTCCTCCATTTCACACGGTTCCAACTCCTTCTCCCTCTCTTCTTCTTGTTCTCTCTCGGTAATATAGCACCATCACCATGGAAGTTCATCTTTGACCACATGTAAAACATAGCTCACTTAACCAAATCAAAAACAAACACCACCATTCTCTTAGTTAAGCCAAGCTCTACAATCTTGTCTCTTCAAAACTTCAAAACTCCATTTCGGTGCCAAGAGAAACCTCCATGGAAGAGCTTGAGCTCATCTTTTCATGCCTTGACATTCTCCTTTGCTTCAAGGTAAGGAAACTCAAAGAAAAATCAAGTTTCCTTCATGTTTTGTCATGTCCGAAAATCACTCTTAATGGAGTCATTATATTGCCTTGTTCTAGCTTCATTCCAAGCTTTCATGGACTAGGAGGAGTCCTCTCTTGATATATATTCAAGCTCTCTTTCCATTCCAAGGTAAAACAATCATGTTAATACCTTAAGATAATAATGTAACTAGGGTTTACAATGAGATAAAGCTTAAAGCTTATATACTCATTTTAATGTTGGTATATTGTTTAGTTGTTGGCAAGGAACCAAATGCCCTACCGGTTCTACAAGGAAACAAGAAAGAAATTTGTGAGGAAAAGAGGTAAACAAGCTATCTTAATTGGTTTAATGCCTTAGGAGGAATAAGCTTATAATGCTTGTTAAAAGTACCTAAGGAGCCAATGGTGAATGAGCTAGTAAAATGCTCTCAAGGAGTTTATTAAGGGAATATGTATTGTTGGTGTATTTGCAGGTCAAAGGCATTATTATGTGGGAAATTCAGTGTTTAAGGTTTATGCAATTTAAGGGCCTAAGAGCCATGCATTTAAGGGCCTAAGTGCCAAGCAATTTAAGTTATGCACTATATTGTGATGTAGTGCTTAATGTGTGAAGTTTGTGTATAAAAATGGTTTGATGGATTTTAGGTGTTCTTGGATGAATAAGGTAAAAACCTAAGTGTTTGGATGTGGGTATATACTAGAGAAGCTATGGCCAAATTTGGGAAATGTGTAAGAAGTTTAAGTGTGGTAAGTGAGTTTTGGTGAACTAGGAAGGATTAAAGGTGAATGAATGTTTACTTGAGAGGAAAACATGTATTAAGGTGATTAAGAGTGATGCAAGGATTTAGGTGTTGCCTTGGAAGTTCTAGAATTCAATGGGTGTTTTGTGAATGTATTAAAGTCTTGGAGAAGTTGTTTAAGGTTTAGGTAAGGTTGGTGTTCAAGGAGCAAGTGATGTTAGGTATGATGTGAAAAAGGAGATTTAGTTAGTAAGAAAAGAAGTTGAGGGATGATGATAAGGTGTAGAGGATACACCTTGGTATTTTGGTCATTATAGGTGAAATGCCACCTAGAAATCATAAGGAGAAAACATTGTAAGTGTTAGGAATTTTGTGGAGATATAAGTAAAGGTTTAAGGAATTAGGAAAAATATTTTGTGAGTGTTTAAGAATATCTTAAGGGTGTGTTTGAAGTGCCAAATGATGTTAGAAAACATTAAGAGGCCTTAGGAGAAGTTTGGTGAAGATTTGACAAAGTTTGGGTAAGTTTAGGAGGCGACCGACCCAGGGGCCGACCCAGTTTGTGGGTCGGTCGAGCCTCTGTAAAATGTTAAGAATATGTTCGGTAATGGACCGACCCAGAAGGTTGGGTCGGACATGGGTCGGTCGGTCAAGTTACAAAGGAGGGAAAATGTTCGCACATGGACCGACCCAGAATGGTGGGTCGGACGTGGGTCGGACGGGCATGTTTGTAAGGAAGTAAAAGGGGTCTGTAATGGACCGACCCAGCTGTGGGTCGGTCGGTGGGTCGGTCGGACCAAAAACATGGTTTAAGGTTATGAGATGTTGTGATGATGGGGATTGGTAGGTAATGATGTTATAAGGATGTTGAGGGCTTGTAAGGGGAGTTTTAATAACACCTAAGTGGGTTAAAGGTTGTATTAAGAATGTGAGAGTAAAACATGTTAAAATGTAAAGTTATGTAACAAAGTTACGGGGAAAAATTATAAGCTTTGGACATAAATAATCAAGCAAACCCCAATGTTAAAAAAAAACACATGTGATGTTAACAGTTGTTCGAGAATTTGCTCGAGGAACATAAATGGACGTGGTAAAGTGGACCCCGGTGACAGGTATGGTTTTCTTGCAACCTGTGTCCTACCGGATTACACCGGCTTGTATGCCAATGTGTTTTCTGTATGTTTGCCACGTTATGAGATAAATCATGAAACGAGTTTACAGTCGTTATTGTTATTGTATGTTTACGTGCCGATACCGGTAACCTCGAATGCGCTTGAAGGGCTAGTTAACCTCTATTAGGTAAACGTAGGAGAACGGTATCCGGTAACAACGTTTCCGACTTAAGGAACGTTCTAACCACGGCTATGCGTGAGTTGGTTATGTGATGTTTGTGCGTGATGTTTGTATGTGAATGTATGACTCTCTCCTCCCTTGTGTGCTTAACTCGGTTATGATACCGTATGTGTGTGGTTGTGGTAGGCTCCGTAATGGATCTCTAACTACTTATTTATAAGAGTCTATGGGCTAATGGGGGGTGAGGAGTCCGGATGTTTCCGGCCACGCGTGTGATGGTGGGGGTCGTTATCATATCCAGTTCGGCTCCCTTGGTGTATGTTTAGGTGGTATTCCAATTTGGTTTCAACCTTCCCTTAGCTTATCCAAAGCTAGTTTACTGACTCACGTCGGGCCATAGGGGCATACTGTGTGTTTGGTGTGCTTGGGATCACTATATCCGACACACCTTGGGTTTAAGTCAACCGTTCAAATAACAGGATGGTGATGAGGTAATTAACGAGCTTGGTATGAGTTTGGCAACAATCTCTGTGCTCATGGTATGGACTAACTATGATGGAAGGTTCCTTGTGAGAACCGAGTTTATGATGATATTATTGTTGTTGTGATACGCAAAATACCTTGCTATGCTTGGTTTATATATATATATTGGACTTTTAAATGAATGCAATGTGGTCATGTGTCCGTCGAGACAAGAAAGGGTGTTATGTTGTTATGTGTAGGATGAGTTATGTTGTAGGATATGGAATGTGTGGATCATGGAAATGAATCCCAGTTTGTGACAAGAGGCATTTAAGGATAAACCGATTAATGGGTACATGCCGTTCGTTAAGGAAGTAGCTCCGTTTAGAGGAGAGCCACTCTAGGGTTTAAGGAATCATTGGATGGTTGGTAAGTGTGGATGTTTTGGTTATAGGTGGAGCCCATTGAGGCGAAACATTATGTGAGACATATTATGGTTTGTATGCATGAATTAAATATAATCAACTGCATGCTAAGACGACAATTAGTCGTGCGTGGCCCGGTAGCATGCGGGCTGCGGGATTACCATACCAGCAAAGGTGCTGAGCCCCTTGGGGCCACCCTTTCTCTCTCTCTCTTTTTCCTATTCAGGTACGAAGTGCTGGAAGCCGTTCGAGAGTAGGACGGGTAGTCATTGTACATGGGTAAACTTTAAGTGTATGTATACAGTAGGTGTAGTAAGACCGAAGTTGTTGTCGGCAACAGTTTATAAATACTCGGTACAGGGGGAGTGTATGTATATAATAAATGTTGAAGATGGATTGAGTATTGTATTGTGTAGTTGCTCGGGAATCTAGTCCATCAGACCGATACAAATGTACATATATTAGCCTTGTTAGCCACGTGGGTGGTTAACGGCGTGTAAACCATTGGAATAAGTAATGTGATGAGTTGAGTTTCGCTGCAGATTGTAGTATGTGCTGGTTGTTGGATGGGGTGTTACACAAAGCAAGGACCAAGGTATGGTTTTCTGCAGTCTGTTGCCTACCGGTTTACACCGGCTTGTGTGTGTTTGTTTTTCGTGTGTTTATGACGTTATAAGACTTAATCATGTAATGAGTTTACAGTTGTTCATATTATGTGATGTATGATGTGACTCACTTCCCTCGTGTGTGTCTAACATGACTTACCACTTCTTGTGAATTGTTTGTTAAGTCCACTGGTGAACTTCTAACAAGTGCTAAATGGGAAGTGAGGAATCCGGTTGTCCGGTCATGCATGTAAGTTAAGAGTAGATATCTGAATCAGATTTGACTCTTATGTTGTTAAGATTGTTCTCTTAATTTGGCGTTCGATCTCCCGCTAGCTTCCTCCAAAGCTTACCTATCTGACTTATGATCGGTTTAGTCGGAACATGTGTTTGTGTGGTGTGTTCGGGTCACAATATCCGAACCATCGTGACTTAAGTTACTCGTTCGAATAACAAAACGGTAATGAGTGTGTGTAACGAGCTTACATGAGAGTGAATCATTCTCTAGGCTTCTTATGTTGTTTAACCATCTTGGTTTGTGATTATGGAAAGAGTATCCACTGTATGTGATGTTGTGCTATGCAAAAATAACGCTATGCACATTGTTATGTTATGTTATGTTATGTTATGTTAAAATGAATGCCATGTTATCATGACAATTAGTGCGCGTATCCCGGTAGCCGATGGGCTGCGCGTTAACCATACCAGCCAAGGGTTGCTGATCCCCTCGGGGGCTCCATATTTTTACTGCAGGATGAGGATCGAGGAAGCAGAGTGGTTGTAGGTCCTAGGCTGCAGATGTACTTTTGGGTCATTTTGGATGTTGAGCTCGGGATGCGCCTGTGCTCCCGTGGCATTATATTTTGATTCCGTTGATACTACTATGGCGGTATATTGGCAGTTTACAGTGAAGAAATGTAATTAAATACTCGGTATTGTATATGATGTATTTATCGTTTTAGTTCTATGCTCGGGAGTCTGATCATCAGACCGGTACACTTGTATTTATTCTGCCATGTCAACCACGTGGGTGGTTGACGGCGTTGTAGCACCAATCGTTTAGTTATTGTTTAGTTGTTTATTTTCCGCTGCAACTCCCGTTAATAGTAAGTGTGTAGTAGGGGTGTTCAAAAAAGTGGTATTCGTTCTGATGACTAGAATACCGAGCTTAAGAAAATATCGAGTTAGGAGACCTAACTACAGTTACCTAAGTGAGCAGTTATAGAAAGGTTAACCACTAACCAAGTGTGGAGATACCTTGTTGTCGGGAAAACGTTACAACCGTTGGAACTGATAAATGTGTAAGCATAATGCTAATAATGTTCGTGTGAATTCAGATGTCAGGTAGACCGTGAGGTCGAGGCCGCGGAAGCGGCGTTGGTGACACTGGGAACCAGGGAGAGACCGTACGGCACAAGCCATGGCCGAAGCTGTAGCGGCCGCCGTAGCCCAATGGTCCCACAACTTGTAGCTGCAATTCAACAGGGGCAACAACCCGAGTTCAACCACCACCACCACCGCCACGAGAGACCAACTGGGTCAAGGCATTGGCAGACTTGAGACCCCCGTCATTTCATGGGGAGACCGACCCACGTAAGCTGGAGGCGTACATCCGAGTTGGAGACCGCCTACGAGACCTGGATGTGCCTGCTAGGGTCAAGGTCCGTCTTGCCGCTTACTACCTGAAGGGTTCGGCACAAAGTTGGTGGAAGCTTGTGAGAGAGGACCGGATGGCGGATCCTCAGTTTGGTTGGAGGGAGTACACGGCTCTGCTGCTAGCCAAGTATACCCTGTGCATGTTCAAGAGGCCAAGCGCCTGGAGCTGGATAGTCTGAGGCAGGGGGACAAGATGTCGGTTGATGAGTACTACACTGCATTCACCGGTCTTATCCACCTGTTACCGGACCTGGGATACTCGAACCGGGTGCTGGTAAACCATTTCTACAACGGTCTCAGCCACCGTCTTCGTTATGGGATGGGCCAGCTGAGTATACTACCTTGCAGGTAATTAGAATATAGTGTGATGTGAATAAGTGTAATCCATAAGTGAATATTAATGTGAGTTGTGAGTTATTTGCGGGGCATGACTAACATCCTAAACTCAGGAGTGCTATCATGCTGCTGCTAAGGTCGAGATTACCGTCGTCTGAGGGACGAGGAGAATGCGCACAAGCGCAAGGCCACGAGCGAGGGCCAGAGTCCGCAGGGGTACGGGGGAGGAAAGAAGAAGAAGAAGCCTTATCCTACCCTAGAAGAGTCAGCACCAGAGTGATAAGGGCCAAGCCCAAAACCACCACAGGAGGAGCCATTGAAGCTCACATATGCTTATGCGGCGAAACCCCTACGCTCTTACCCACCTAAGGGTAATTATTTAATCATGTATGACAAGTTGAAGTATATGTTGTTAAGTTGTGAGATAAGTATGATTGTGTACTGTGATAGCAGCTAGCACGGGTTCTGGACCGGAGCGCTACTACTACTGTAAGTGGTGTAACGGAGACCACCCCGGCAAGGACTGCAAGGGAAACGACGTGCAGTGTCGTTACTGCGAGAATGGGGTCACCGTGACTACGAGTGTTACCGGAACCCAACAGCACAGTCAACAAGCCCAAGGGGCATGGAAGGGTAAGGCCACAGCGACTATTGATGGCCCGAAGACGGCTAACCAGCCACCCACAGATCAGAGGAACACTGATTCCCAGAAGGGGAAGAGGTCGGGACCTAGCAAGGCCACCCTGCAAGTGGTGGACCGGTCAGAGGCGCCGGGCCCTCTTCTAGACCAGTTACCGCCTTATATGGAACGAAATAAGTGATTGCATAACGCAGTTCATGCATATGTGTATTAGTGAGTCCAAGTGTATTATATTTGAGTAAAGAAGTTAAAGTATAATGTGAAAGTCACCTAATTAGGTATCTCTAAACTTAAAGGAACCTTCAATATATGTTATCCAATCCCACCCACACCAAAACTGAAGAAACCACCATCAACATCACCAACTTTCCAATGGAGCAAGTCAGGTCATCCAACCAGGTATGATACTCTTAAATGGATACCTGACACCGGAAGCACAAATCCATATCATCAGACGATGCAATGAACTTGGAGCAACACCTGGAGGTTTCTACACACCCGAATACCCGAGTGGATCAAGAATGAAATTGAAGATGATGTGCATGGGTAAGGACTGGAATCCTTACACCAAGACATATCAAGAAGTGCGAGCTGAGGATGGAGCAACTGTACCGATAATACCGAGGAGTTCCTTGCGGTCATTGGCCACGCCGTGGGAATTGCTCAGCAAGTTGAAACGGATTCAATTCCAAGTGTTAAAGCAGATTTGTGTATTGTGAACTTCTACCAGAAAGGTGGACGATTGGTTTACACCAAGATAAGGACGAGTCACCGAGTCTCTAAGTAAGGGAGTACCCGTGGTGTCTTGGTCCATTGGTGATACCGCAGTGTTTATATATGGCGAGCAGAAGCGTGCTGATCTCGCAAAAGTTGGTACTAAAATCAGGAGATGTGTTAATCATGGGTGGGCAGTCGAGGATGCTATATCATGGCATCAGGAGATCAACTGAATACCGCACCGTCGGCAGTGATCAACGCCACACACATGAAACCGGACGTTTGAATTTGACCTTCAGACAGTTTTAAAGCCTTGTATAATATGTAATGTGTTAAGCCAATGTATGTTAAGGATGTTATATATGTGTTAGTTATGTTAACAGTGTAAACCAACGTATGATGTAAGAAGAGTGTGTTAATGAATAAAGTGGAGTTGTTGAAGTATATCAACCGTGTTGTTACCCAATACTTATTAGTTTGCCAATGAATTAGGCTGTGCTCTCGGAACGGGAGGTATACTGAGTGTCTGCAATGAGGCAGAAGCCGGCAAAAGCGGCACAATCCTCACCGGTACCTTCCAGTCAATGGCGTGGACTCTTCGATCTTGTTCGACTCCGGAGCCTCTCATACATTTATTTCGCTATCCTTTGCGAAGAAGCTGGGGTTAGACGGTGATGAGATGCCAGACTTCCTAGTCACTCTCCCGTCGAAAGAGCGGATCAGGTGTACCCGCTACCACCGAGATGTTGTTGTGCGAATCAGAGGTGAAGAGTTTCCGATCGACTTGATAGAGTTCGACGGACTCGGTTTTGATGTGATTATCGGGATGAACTGGTTGGAGCGGTACAAGGGCAGAATCCTGTGTGCCGAGCATCGTCTGCTTCTTCGGAGTCCATCTGGGGTTACTATATCTTACCGCCAGAGGCCCAGGGAGCCTTCGACTCAGATCATCACCGCCATGGCTATGAGGCATGAACTACGACGAGGGAGTGATGTATACCTCTTCTATGTCCAGGACATAGAGAGAGATCCAGAGTTTAGCCCAGATGTGCCGGTAGTGTCGGAGTTCCTGATGTATTTCCTAAGGAAATGTCGGGCATGCCGCCAGCACGGGAAGTAGAGTTTGAGATCGATTTGGTTCCGGGCACCGGACCAATTGCGAAGGCGCCCTATCGTATGGCTCCAGCAGAGATGACAGAGCTCAAGGAGCAGCTGAGAGACCTACTCGACAAGGGGTTTATCCGCCCTAGCGTTTCACCATGGGGAGCGCCGGTCCTCTTCGTGAAGAAGAAGGACGGTAGTCTCCGCCTGTGTATTGACTATCGAGAACTGAATGCAGTTACGGTAAAGAACCGTTACCCTTTACCACGCATCGACGACCTATTTGACAGTTGAGGGGAGCATCAGTATTCTCCAAGATAGATCTACGATCCGGATACCATCAGATTGCTATTCGTGACAGTGATATTGAAAAGACAACATTAGAACAAGGTATGGACATTATGAGTTTACGTTTATGCCGTTTGGTTTTTCCAATGCACCAGCTAAGTTCATGGACTTAATGAACCGCTTGTTCCAAGACCAGTTGGACAAGTCAGTGGTAGTCTTTATCGACGATATTCTTGTGTACTCGAAATCGAGAGGTGAGCATGAAAGCCACCTGAGAGATGTGTTACAAACGTTAAGAAAGAATCAGTTGTATGCTAAATTTCAAAGTGTGAGTTGGTTGAACCAAGTATCCTTCTTGGTCATGTGATTTCTGAGGCCGGGATCGTGTTGATCTGGCAAAGATTGATGCAGTGCGCACCTGGCCTAGGCCGAAGACAGTTACCGATATCAGGAGCTTCCTCGGTCTGGCAGGTTATTATAGGAGGTTTGTAAAGGACTTCTCCAGTGTCTCGAAGCCAATGACTTCCTTGATGAAAAAGGATGCACCATTCGAGTGGACAGTCGACTGTGAGAGTTCTTTCCAGAGTCTCAAAGATGCTCTGACATCTGCACCAGTCCTGACTATACCAGACGGTCTAGATCGTTTTGAGGTCTACTGCGACGCATCAGGCAGAGGTATGGGTTGTGTGTTGATGCAACATGGGACGGTCGTAGCTTACGCCTCCCGACAGCTGAAAAGCATGAAGAGAACTACCCTACCCACGATCTAGAACTAGGTGCCATTGTCTTCGCATTGAAGATATGGTGACATTATTTGTATGGGGTAAGTGTGACGATTTATTCTGACCACAAAAGTTTAAAGTACTTGTTCACTCAGAAGGAGTTGAACATGAGGCAATGAAGGTGGGTTGAGTTTCTAAACGACTATGACATTAATCTACAGTACAAAGAGGGTAAGGCAAATGTGGTAGCTGACGCATTGAGTCGCCGAGCACACTCCCTCATTCGCTAGTCTCTCATACTGGCTTGGTCGAAGAGGTGCGGAGTGCTCAGATGACGGATCAGTATATGTTGGAGATCAGGCAGAAGCTTATTGATGGCAATTCGAGGGTCAGAAGTACGACTTCTGACTCCACGATGATGACCTGATTAGGCTTAATGGCCGACTGTGTATTCCGAGGAGTAGCGCTGAGCTGAAGGAGCGCATACTGAGTGAATCCCACTGTTCTACGACTTCGATTCACCCCGGAGCTTCAAAGATGTATAAGGGTATGAAACGTTATTTTTGGTGGACTGGCATGAAAAAGATGTGAATGATTATGTATTGAGGTGTCTCACTTGCTAGAAGGTCAAGTTTGAGCACCGACGGCCTGGTGGTATGGTACAGCCAATGCCAGTGCCTGAGTGGAAGTTCAATGACATTTCTATGGACTTCGTATTAGGGCTTCCGCCTACAAGGGGAGGTCTGAATATGATTTGGGTGTTGTTGACCGACTGACCAAGGTGGCTCGATTCATACCGATGAAGGACACCTGGAAAGTGGCAAAATTAGCAGAGCTCTTTGATAGAGAGATTGTTCGGCACCATTGGTACCAAGACTATGTGTCTGACAGGGATACCAGATTCTCTCAAGGTATTGGAAATCCACACGGGAAGCGCTTGGTACCGAGCTGAAGCTAATTACAGTGTTCCACCCACAGACAGATGGTCAGAGTGAGCACCATCTAGACACTTGAGGATATGTTACGTGCATGTGCACTTGATTTTCAGACCAGCTGGATTGATAAGTTACATCTGATCGAGTTTAGTTACAACAACAGTTACCATGCTTCGATCTATATGTCTCCTTCCAGGCTTTGTACGGTAGACCATGCCGCACGCCATTATGCTGGGATGAGTCGAGTGAGACGGTCATTGTAGGACAGAGTATCTGGAACAAGTTCAGGCAGAAGTTCGCCAATTCCGGGCTAACATGAAGACAGCTCAGGATAGACAGAAGTCGTACGCAGATGTGCGCAGACGTGACCTGGAGTTCGCCGTGGGCAATCAGGTATTTCTCAGAGTATCCCCCATGAAGGGAGTATTTCGTTTTGGCCAAAAGGCAAGTTGAGCCCAAAATATGTGGGGCCTTATGTTGTGACGGAGCGGATCGGCCGGTAGCTTACAGACTTGATCTACCCGCTGAGCTGGGCAAGGTACATGATGTATTTCATGTGTCCCGTTGAAGAAGTATATGTCTCATCCGTCTCATGTGCTTCAGCCTGAAAGGCTAACATTAGAGCCGACCATGCGATCAGTGGAGACTCCGGTACGGATTCTGGATACTAAGACTTGAGATACTCGCCATAAGTCTGTGAGACTGGTGAAGATTCTCTGGTCTAACCAGGACGTTGAGGAGGCCACTTGGAGCTGGAAGATAAGATGAAGGCAAGTTCCCATCATTGTTACTCTTAGTGCTTATGTGTATAGGGTACGGGCGTACCCCTTTTAAGGGGGGTAGAGCGTTTCAGTTATGTGTGTACGACGTGTATTTAAATACATCGTCTATGTTATGTGTTATGTTACAGACGTTGTGTCTGAACGATGTTGTGTTGTATGGACCTCGTGTCCAATGTTATGTTGTATGGACCTTGTGTCCAATGTTATGTAAGTGTGTGTTAATATGGTTATGGAAATATTGTTTATCCGTATTCCCGTGTTCTAACATTTAGGATATGTGGAAGTGAACTTTGAGGGCAAAGTTCTTTTAAGGGGGCTAGATTGAAATACCCCAAACCTTATTATGTTGTCTAAACATTTAAATATAGTATATTAAGACTAAAAAGAGTCTTAGAAACATTAGTAAACAATTTAAACCTAGAAAACACATATAAATGCCTTAAGGTCAATTAGGGCTAAAATGTGCTCTAAGCTTAGGATAAGTTGGTTAAGACCTAATGAGCTTACCAAGACCTTGTTTGTAATAATAAGAACATATTAAACCAATTACCAAAGAAAACAAGCTTGAAAACAAGTTAAAACACAAAATGTGCTTTAAGGACTCTTAAAGCACATTTTGAAAAATTGTCATGTAAATGAGTTTTGAATGGCTAAATGTCCCACCATTACTATTTAATTAACATGTGTTACTATATAGTATCACATTTGGAAGTCTATATCAATGGGAAATCAAAAAGTTCACTTCTATGTGCTTGTTTTTATGAATAGTGACTTTAATAAGCTAGTTTGTAACATATGTTATTATAAGTAATTAAATTGATCAATAAAGACTAAAATACCCCTAGTAACTATTGGGGGCCGGTTTTTATTAAGTGTGGTGAATCACCACTCTTGTTAACTTGTTAAGTAAATAAAGATGACTACTTAAGTTACTATTTGCTGTAATAACTACAAATATCTTCTAAAGCAAAAATTTCTCATTCATTTCCCTTCATCCTTCATTTCGCACGCCTCCAAGCTCTCTTCTATCTCTTCTTCATTCTCCATTCACGGTTTGCAATAGTACACACCAAAACTCCATCTTTGACCACTTGTAATTCCTAGCTCACTTAACCAAATCAAAAACAAACACCACCATTCTCTTCCTCTCATCAAGCTCTTCATTCCTATCTTCTCAAAACTTCAAGACCACCATTTTGGTGCCATGGAGTTCCACCATTGAAGGAGCTTGAGCTTATATTTCTACATATGATTGATCTCCTTTGCTTCTAGGTAAGGAATCTCAAAGAAAAATGATGTTTCTTCCATGTTTTTATCTTGATCGAGAATCACCATTAATGGTGCTCATTATATTGCTTTGTTCTAGCTTCATTCCAACCTTTCAAGGACTAGGTGGAGTCCTCTCTTGATAGATATTCAAACTCTCTTCAAATACCAAGGTAAAACAACTATCTTAATGTTTTTAAAACAATGTATAATCTAGGGTTTACAATGAGATGAAGCTTAAAGCTTGAATACTCATTTTATTGTTTGTACAATGTTTAGAAGTTAACAAATAATCAAAAGCCTTGCCGGTTTAGACAAGGAAACAAGAAAGAAGTTGTGAGGAAAAAAGGAAAATGTGCTAACCTAATGTGGTTTAAAGTCTTAGGAGAAATGAGCTTATGTTGCTTATTAAAATGATCTAAGGAGCCAATGGTGAATGACTTAGTAAAATGTTCTCAAAGGCTTAGTAAAAGACATATGTGTTGTTGAGTGTATTTGCAGGTCAAAGGCAAATATAATGTGGGAAATTCAGTGTTTATGATTTATGCATCTTAAGGGCCTAAGAGCCATGTTATTTAAGGGCCTAAGTGCCATGCAATTTAAATTATGCACTATATTGTGATGTAGTGCTAAATGTGTGAAGTTTGTGTATAAGAATGTGTTTGATGGATTTTAGTGTTCTCGGTTGTTTAATGGTGAAAACATTGTGTTTTGGTTTAGTAATGTTATAGGAGAGTTCATGTCAAAATTTAGGTAATAAACAAGAAGTTCAAAGGGTTTAAAATGAGTTTGGTAAGCTAGGAAATGTTTAGAATGGTTAAGTGCTTTACTAGTGAAAGAAACATGCATTAAGGTGTTCTAAGATGTTAAAAGGGCTTAGGCAATGCTTTAGAGGATTTAGAATGCAAAAGAATGTTTGGGACATTTCAAGATCATGGTGAGATTGTATTTAGGACTTGTGTATTGTTGGTGAAAAAGGGATGAAGTGATTTGTTGCATAGGAAGCTATAAACTTGTAAAGGTGTTCAAGGAGTTGTTAGGAAGAAAAGATGCTTGGGAGATGATGTGGTAGTGGTGAGGAAACATTATTGGCATAGTGGTTATCATAGGTATGGAACACCACTTAGAAACCTAAGGAGAATATCATAACTGTTAGGAATTTCGGTATGAAATGAGTAAGTGTTTAAGGAGATAGAAAATGAGTTTCATGGATGTTGTATGAGGGTGTAAGTGTACCAAATGATGTTATGAAACATTAGGAGGCTTTAGGAGAAGTTTGGTGAAGATTGGACAATGTTTGGGCAAGTTTTGGTGGCGTCCGACCCAGGGGTCCGAACCAGGTTTGGGTCGGACAGCCTCTGTTAGACGCCAGTAAGGTTTCTGGAACGGTCCGACCCAGAGGGCTTGGGTCGGACATGGGTTGGACGTGCGTGTATTTAAGGCGGAAAGTACTCTGGAATGGTCCGACCCAGTCGAGTGAGTCGGACATGGGTCGGACGTGTATGTTCAAAGGACGGTAAAATCTCTAGAATGGTCCGACCCAGGTGGTTGGGTCGGACATGGGTCGGACAAGTTAAGTTTTTCAAACCCGGGAGTCTTTGCTAGGGTCCGACCCAGTTGGTGGGTCGGACGGTGGGTCGGACAGACCAAAATGTTAAAAAAAAAACAGTAAGGAATGTGGCAATTGTAGTTAACCCTAGGGGGTATAATGGAGGTAACCAAGGTTAAGTTGGGCATTTAAACAAGTCATATAATCATAGTTAAACATTTAGTAAATTTGAAGTTAAGTAATTAATTAACCAACATTATTAATCATGTATAGGGGTGACCCACTGTGGAAATCAATCGAAGCAAGGACCAAGGTATGGTTTTCTTGTAGTCTGTTGCCTACCGGTTTACACCGGCTTGTGTGTTGTTTGTTTTTCTGTGTGTTTATGACGTTATAAGACTTAATCATCTAATGAGTTTACTGTTGTTCATATTAATGTGATGTATGATGTGACTCACTTCCCTCGTGTGTGTCTACCATGACTTACCACTTCTTGTGAATTGTTTGTTAAGTTCCCTGGTGAACTTCTAACAAGTGCTAACTGGGAAGTGAGGAATCCGGTTGTCCGGTCATGCATGTAAGTTAAGAGTAGATATCTGAATCAGATTCGACTCTTATGTTGTTAAGATTGTTCTCCTTAATTTGGCGTTCGATCTCCCGCTAGCTTCCTCCAAAGCTTACCTATTCTGACTTATGATCGGTTTAGTCGGAACATGTGTTTGTGTGGTGTGTTCGGGTCACAATATCCGAACCATCTGTGACTTAAGTTACTCGTTCGAATAACAGAACGGTAATGAGTGTGTGTAACGAGCTTAACATGGGAGTGAATCATTCTCTAGGCTTCTTCGGTTGTTTAACCTTCTGGGTTTGTGATTGTGGAAAGAGTATCCACTGTGTGTGTGATGTTGTGCTATGCAATAATAACGTTATGCCACATTGTTATGTTATGTTATGTTATGTTAAAATGAATGCCATGTTATCATGACAATTAGTTGCGCGTATCCCGGTAGCCGATGGGCTGCGCGTTAACCATACCAGCCAAGGGTTGCTGACCCCCTCGGGGGCTCCATATTTTTACTGCAGGATGAGGATCGAGGAAGCAGAGTGGCTGTAGGTCCTAGGCTGCAGATGTACTTTTGGGTCATTTTAGATGTTGAGCCCGGGATGCGCCTGTGCTCCCGTGGCATTATATTTTGAGTCCGTTGATACTACTATGGTGGTATATTGGCAGTTTACAGTGAAGAAATGTAATTCAATACTCGGTATTGTATATGATGTATTTATGGTTTTAGTTCTATGCTCGGGAGTCTGATCATCAGACCGGTACACTTTTATTTATTCTGCCGGGTCAACCACGTGGGTGGTTGACGGCATTGTAGCACCAATCGTTTAGTTATTGTTTAGTTGTTTATTTTCCGCTGCGACTCCAGTTAATAGTAAGTGTGTTGTAGGGGTGTTACAGTTTCTGTTAACATTAAGGTGTTATGGTATGTAAAACTAGTACTCCCGTACTTAACCCCGTTAACCCGTTTAACTTAGTTTTACTCATGTGTTCTTAAGCTCACATCTTTCTCATTCACTCCTAGCACTTGTTTACACTTCTTAGGACCTTTACATGTCCCCAAAAAAGGCCTAAACATCATCTAAAACCATTACCATTCACTTCCCCATCATTAGGACACTTAAAAACACTTCCTGCCAAGTTTTTACACTGGTCCGGGTTTGTGTCCGGGGTTACAAACCCGGACAAGACACAGTTTTAACTTTCTGAACAATTTTACTTGTGGTCCGGGTTTGTGTCCTGGGATATAAACCTGGACCCCTGGATTCACTCTCGGGTGCATTTTTGATGTGGTCTGGGTTTGTGTACCGATTTGTAAACCCGGACTACCCCTGGAACTGTCAAAATTTACAGTTTTTGATCAGTTTTCAACCCCTAATTCACCTCTAATCATTCCTTAATCATTCCGTATGTTTCCTACATGTTTAATCATCTCAAAACATGCTCTAACCCTCTTCAAAACATAGGTTTAATCCTTACTCAATTTCAAGCTCAAATTCACAATTTTTCATTCTCTGTTACACTTATGCACACTTGTGCTACAGATTTTTACCCCTAGGCATTTGCATTATTGTTCTCACTCTATTTGACCATTCCAAATATTCCAAGACAATGCACTCCTCATGCCAAGGTTCATGCCTTACTCTTAAAGCCTTAAATCCTCATTTTCTATCTAAAACTCCCAAAGCACTTAAACAGCCCCATTGCTACAGATTTTTTTGCATCAATCTTTCCTCCTTAAATAAGTATTTCCATGGTGATTTTCTAACCCAATCAATCTCCATCAGCACCTAGTTTCTCTAGGTCATTCCTTACTCAAACAATACACAAACCACTTAAAGTTCTACACGAATATTGTCATAACTTGGCTACTTTTCTAACATTGCCCAAAGCTCATATCAACACTTAATTCCATCCTAAAACTAACTAAACCCACAAGGGTTCTACCATTACACAAGTTCAATCAAAACTCATCGAATCCTCCAAATACAACATAATGCATAATTCATCAAATGCATAGCTCTCAAACCAAGCATTAACTCATTATTCTCTCAACTATCACCAAGTACGTACTTAAAATAAATTTGGGTTCATTCAATTACTTCCCATCCCCAAATTTAAAAGCATTAAGGTAGGCTTCAAGGTAATTATTTACCGTATATTCACAAGCCTTCACATTTCAATCTTCTTGTTTCTCTTTCTTTGTTTCTCCTTCCTTCCTTCATCTTTCCCTCTTTATTTCTTGTTTCTCAACCAGCCAAACAGCTCAAGGTGGCCAGCCCAAAAATAACACACTACTTAATACATAACTCCCATTTTAACCCAGATTTTTAAAAGGATTTCTTAAGCATTAAGAAGGGCATTACCTTGAAACTTCTAGGAGGAGTTCTTGGATAGCAAGGCTAACAAAATTCCAGCCCTTATTGAGCTCAACAAAACCGGCTGGACATGGAAGAAGAGGGGCTCAACGCTGGAATTTTTGAAAATCAAAGGAAGGTTAGAAAAGAGAGATTTTGAACTCATTTCTTACCTTAAACAACAAGAGTGTTGTTCTAGATCAAGATGGCACCTTTAAACCTTCAATCCAAGCTTTTTACATGGAGGTCAAATGTGAGCTTTCCATATTTATAAAGGAGGGAAATGCTCCCCATGTTGAGAGGAATTCAACGGTACCATTTTTGTGGAGTTTGGTTGATTTTGCCATGATGAATGAAGCGAATAAGAGCTTGGAGGGTTTGGAAATTGCTAGCAATGGCTTAAGGTGGGAGGGAGCAAACCGTGAGTGAATTAGAATAGAGGAGAGAGAGTGTCAAAAGTTACTTTTATCTTTTCCCCTTTTTCTACTTTTCTTTTCTTTCTTTTCCTTTTCTTTCTGTCTTTAATAGCTAGTAAGCAAGAGGGGGGGCTGTTGACTAATGAAAACCCGCCCCATAAGTGATATAAGCTGAGGGCGTTTTTTGTCTTTTACAGAAAACGCTTGTTATTTTACCCGGTTCGACACTATTCACTCATCGGGCCCGTTTTTTGGATTTTTCTCGTTTCTTTATTTTTAATGGTTCTCAAGCTTCTATTAATGTTTATTTATAGTGTTATAGTCAACCATAATTTTTTACGGGTCTATTTAACCACTTAAAGTCACGTTTTCGTGTTTTCTCAAAAAATGTGCTTTAAAACTCCGTTAGTGTTTTAATCCATTATTTGGATCCATTTTCTTCGGGAATCATTCCCATACACTAATTAGGCCTAAATAAGCCTTATGAATCCGTTTCGGACCCTAATGAGGTCATATTTCTCTTACACTCGTTTAATGCGCGTTTTAGCGTTTTTCGCGTTTTGTGCATTTTCTCTTTTCTTTTGGTTTTATTCTCTTTTCCAATACTCTCTAGGCTCTATTAGGCCTTAATAATCACATTAGGATAATTTAATCACCATTTTTAAGTCTGGGGTATTAAATTACCGATAAACACTAAACTTCCATGTGAGTCTGTAATGCAATGAAGCAGGACATAGCCTTCTTAAAGGCAGGGTTACGAAACCCTTGGGTTGGAGGTCAATAAAACCTCAGGGAGACCTAGCCGGTCTGACCATTAAACCTGAAAATAATACACCATTTAGTAGAGTGTGGAAAGGGAGTCAATGAGAACAACGGTAAGTAGTGCCTATAAGCCTAACCCCAGTGCCGGTATGGACATTAAATGTCAAGTAATACCGGTGGGGAATGTCGAGTCTTCAGGACCAGCATAACCATATTTAGGGAGTGCGTGACACTTGTGGTTAAACCACTACCATTGAGCATTGCCAGAGGGCAAGAAGTGAGCTATACGAGCCAAGACTTTAATTAAAAACCTATCCGACTGAGTGGATGAAAATAATAGACAAATGCTGTTATGGCAAGCTATTTGGGAGTTATAAGAGAAGAATAGGCAGATGCAAATGTGCAATGAAGGGGCCGATGTTATGCCCACACCGCACACACCGGGGGTGTTGTGAATCTATTATGCTGCTAGACTCTCGTACGGAGGGCAGTGGATATTAACTGAACAATGAATCTACCTGAGGACGGAAGATACCGTTACCTCGAAGAGGATGTAGGGGATACGAGTTGAATAAGAGTTAGGACGATATAATGGAGAAGCGATAATCGACCGGACCACTAAGTTTGTGGTGGCCCAATTGTAATCTTAGGAGAAAAGTTTTAGAACCACTAGGATAAATTAAATACAGAGACCAACAATCATTCAACTATCAGATTAGACATTGAGCGTAAATACCGTATGGCGTAGGCCTACGAAAGGACACCCTTAATACCCCTATAATAACCCAAAATCTAGAAAAGCGAATGTGATTGAAATACCCCAAACCTTGGTATGTTGTGTAAATGTTAAACCATGGTATTTAAAGCTAAAAAGTGCCTTAGAAACATAAATGAACCATTTAAACCATGGTAAAACACAATAAAAACACTAAGACGGTTTGGCAAAAACATGCTCTAAACTTGGAGTGAACTTGGTTAGGACCAAAGAGCCTACCAAGACATGATAATATTTAATTATGACTTATAAGGCTAATTAAGTCCTTAGGAAACTTTGGTAGACAATGAAACCAAACAAACACAAATAAATACCTTAAAGTCAATAAGAGCAAAAATGTGCTCTAAGCTTGGGAAAATTTGTAAAGACCTAATGGTCATCCTATACCTATATAATATGTAATGAACATATTAAATCAATTAACAAAGAAAACCAAGCTTGAAAACAAGTTAAAACACAAAAGTGCTTTAAGGAGTCTTAAAGCACGTTTTTGAAAAATTGTCTTGTAAATGAGTTTTGAATGGCTAAATGTCCATCATTACTCTTTAATTAACATGTGTACTATATAGTATCACATTTGGGTAGCTATATCAATGGGAAATCAAAATTTTCACTTCTATGTGCTTTGTTTTTGTGAATAGTAACTTTTATAAGCTAGTTTGTAATATGTTATATAAGTAAGTTGATTGGTCAACAAAGACCAAAACACCCTTCTAACTAAATGGTGGCCGGTTTTTGAAGGTGAGTCACCACCATGTAAAATCAATTAAGGAAATGAAGGGTAAGAAGGTAAAAAGGAGAAAGTTACCTTTTAATACAAATATCTTGTTAAAGCAAGTTCTATCTTCATTTCTCTTTTCCTCCTTCATTTCACACGTCTCCAACCTCCCTTCTTGCTCTCTTTCACGAGCTGCTACAGCAACACCCAACACCACCATTGTTTTCCATCTTTGACCACTTGTAACTCCTAGCTCCATGGTCCAAATTCAATTCCAAGACCACCATTCTTCTAGTTGGAGCAAGCTCTACACTTCTACACTTTTTCAAATCTTCAAGAGCTCAGTTTCGGTGCCAAGGAGATTCACCATTGATGGAGCTTGAGCTCACCTTTTCACATATTATTGATCTCCTTTGCTTCTAGGTAAGGAATCTCAAAGAAAAATCAAGTTTCCTCCATGTTTTGTGTGTGACCGAAATACTTATTGATGAAGCTCTTTGTGTGACCTTGTTCTAGCTTCATTCCAATCTCTTATGGACTAGGTGGAGTCCTCTCTTCATAGATATTCAAAACTCCCTTCAAAGATCAAGGTAAAATAGCTACATTAATGTTTTTGAAATAATGTAAACCTAGGGTTTACAATGAGATGAAGCATAAAGCTATATACTCATTTCAATATTGGTATATTGTTCAGTAGTTGACAAGGAAAGAAATGCCTTACCGGTTTTAAGAGGAAACAAGAAAGAAGTTTGAGTGGAAAAGAGGTAAATATGCTATCTCAATGTGGTTTAATGCCTTAGGAGAAATGAGCTTATAATGCTTGTTAAAACTACCTAAAGAGCAAATGGTGAATGACTTAGTAAAGTGTTCTCAAGGAGACTAGTAAAAGAACATATGCCTTGGTGTATGTATTTGCAGGTCAAAGGAATTATTTATGTGGGAAATTCAGTGTTTAAGGTTTATGCAATTTAAGGGCCTAAGAGCCAAGCAATTTAAGTTTATGCACTATATTGTGATGTAGTGCTAAATGTGTGAAGTTTGTGTATAAAATGTGTTTGATGGATTTTAGGTGTTTTGAATGAAATAAGGTAAAAACCTAAGTGTTTGGATGTGAGTAATACAAGAGAAGCTATGGCAAAATTTGGAAAATGTGTAGAAGTTCTAAGTGTTTTAAGAAAGTTTGGTGAACTATGAAGTTGTTTAAGGTTTAGGTAATGTTGATCCAAGGAATAATGATGTTTAGGTAAGATGTGAAAAAGGAGGTTTAGTTAATAAGAAAAAAGTTTGAGAGATGATGTTAGGGTGTAGAGGAAACACCTTGGTATAGTGGTCATTATAGGTGAAATACCACCTAGAAATCTTAAGGAGAAAACATTGTAAGTGTTAAGAATTTTGTGAAGATATAAGTAAAGGCTTAAGGAATTAGAAAATGAGTTTTATGAGTGTTTGAGGATGTCTTAAAGTGTGTTTGAAGTGCCCAAATGAGGTTAGGGAGTGCTAGGTTATATGGGGTGAAGTTTGGAGTTGAATGTAAAAAGGAAAACAAAGGTCTGGGGCGGACCGAACTTGCGACCGGACTTGCAAGTTCGGTCGAGCCCAGCTTACCCTGCGAAAATTGGTTTCTGGAATGGACCGACCTTGGGGACCGGACTTGCAAGGTCGGTCGGGCTTGTATTCTGTGTACGGATTGAGTTACTGGAATCGACCGGACTTGGGTAAGTCCGGTCGGTAAGGTCGGTCGGACCAAAAATGTTGTTTATGGTTATAAAGATGATATTTGGACATTAGAATATACCTAGGAACATTAGGTAAGTTTATACAATTGATGGAGGTGGAGAAAATAATGCAACAAGGTTTGAAAAAAATGCAATTATACCAAGTCTGCAGCTTTGGTCCGGGACC
The DNA here is from genome assembly GCA_023374045.1 of Limonium bicolor. NCBI lineage: Eukaryota > Viridiplantae > Streptophyta > Magnoliopsida > Caryophyllales > Plumbaginaceae > Limonium > Limonium bicolor. The sequence continues at coordinate 13,106,131 of CM041783.1, read as the reverse complement.
TCGGTCATGGTGCAAGTCCCGGACCAGGGGTGTAAGATAGGCCGAGACTCACATAAGGATGTGGTCCGGGACTTAGGCCTTGTATAAGGTCCCGGACCACCCCATTTTAAAGGTTGAGAGTGGAGTTTGCTTCTGGTCCGGGTCTTAAGTTAGGGACCAAGTCCCGGACCACTATAAAAACATGGTTTAAGCTTATTAAATGATGTCTAATGATAGGATAAGTTAGTAATGATATTATAAGGTTATGTAGGACATGTTAGGTGAGTTATAGTCACAATTTGGTGGGTGAAAAGTTGTAATAAAATGTGAAAGTAAATCAAGTTAAAATTGATAAAGTTATGTAACTAAGTTAACGGGGAAAAGTTATAAGCATTAGGCATTAAATGATCGTGCTACCCCGATGTTAATAAAAACACATGTGATGTTAACAGTTGTTCGAGAGTTGCTCGAGGAACATAAGTGGACATGGTAAAATGGACTCCGGTGACAGGTATGGTTTTCTTGCAACCTGTGTCCTACCGGATTACACCGGCTTGTGTGCCAATATGTTTTACTGAGTGTTTGCCACCTTGTAAGATTAAAACATGTAATGAGTTTATAGTAATTCATTTATGTGGCGAATTTGGCCTCCGATACCATTTAACCTCAAATGTGTTAAACCTTAGCTAACCAAATCTAGGAACACATGAGTGATCGGTATTCGGAGTTAACGACCCAAACCTTGGGAACGTTCTAATCACGGCTATGTGTGGGTTAGATGGATATTGTTGTTGTATGCAAGTGTGTGAACCTCCCTTGTGTGCTTAACTCGGTTATGATACCGTATGGTGTGTGGATGTGGTAGGCTCCATAATGGATCTCTAACTACTTATTTATAAGTGTATATCTAATAATGGGGGGTGAGGAGTCCGGTTGTTCCGGCCACGCGTGTGATGGACGGGAGTCGATGTCATATCCGGTTCGGCTCTCTTGGTGTATGTATAGGTTGTATTCCAATTTGGTTTCTACCTTCCCTTAGCTTATCCAAAGCTAGTTACTGACTCACGTCGGGCCACAGGGGCATACAAATGTTATTTCGGTGTGCTTGGGATTACTATATCCGACACACCTTGGGTTTAAGTTAACCGTTCGATATAACTGGACGGTAACGAGGTTGGTAACGAGCTTAGCATGAGATTGGCATTAATCTCTAGGCTCACTATGTATACTAACTATGGTGGAAGGTTCCTTGTGTGAACCGACCTTATGGTGTTTTGTGTTGTTACTGTGCTAGGCAATTTCCCTTGCCATGCTACGATATGTATACGTTAGGTGTTTAAAATGATTGTGATGTTATCATGTGTACGCCGAAACAAGAAAGGTTTTGTTATGTTTTGTTATGTGAGGAATGAGATATGTTGTAGGATATGGAGTGTGTGGATCATGGAAATGAATCCCAGTTTGTGACAAGAGGCGTTTAAGGATAACCCGATTAATGGGTACGTGTCATTCATTAAGGAAGTAGCTCCGTTTTAGAGGAGAGCCACTCTAGGGTTAAAGGAATCATTGGATGATTTGTTAAGTGTGGATGTGTTGGATATATGTTGAGCCCTATGGTTGGGTGTATGCAAAGTGTTGTGTGTCTATGGTTTGTATGCATGATTTAAATATAATCAACTGCATGCTAAGACGACAATTAGTTGTGCGTGGTCCGGTAGCATGTGGGCTGCGGGATTACCATACCAGCAAAGGTGCTGAGCCCCTTGGGGGCCACCCTTTCTCTCCTTTTTATTTCAGGTACAAGGTGCTGGAAGCCGTTCGAGAGTAGGACGGGGTAGATGTTTATACATGGGTAGCCATTTAAATGGCGTAAGCATTGTAAGCGTAGTAAGACCGAATTTGTTATCGGCATTAGTTTGTAAATACTCGGTACAGTGGGAGTGTATGTATATAATAATGTTGGAAATGGAATAAGGATTGTATTGTGTAGTTGCTCGGGAATCTAGTCCATCAGACCGATACAATGTACATGTATTAGCCTTGTTAGCCACGTGGGTGGTTAACGGCGTGTAACACCATTGAATTAAGTAATGTGATGAGTTGAGATTTCCGCTGCAGTTTGATGTTAAGTGTACGGTGGTGGTTGGGGTGTTACAAAAAGTGGTATCAGAGCGAAGTATCGCTCTGATGACTGAATTACCGAGCTTAGGAAGTACCGAGTTAGGAATAATTACTTTGGGTTTGGGTTGAGTGATAGCGTGAGAGGTACGCTAGGAAGGAACTACCAGTGAAACTGGAAACCCTACTATATCCTTCCCGCCCTCCACAATCCCTGTATATAACTTGGGGGAAACAACGCCAGAGAGATGGAGTCCACTCTTACTCGGAATACCCGATCTGGCTGTTATTAAATACCTTTAGGGTACGGAGAACCTGTCAAACGATAGATCCCGAAAAGTGGGAATCCGGAGACGGTCTCATCTGAACAATGTTAACCGCATTTAGTAGTGAAGAATGAAGGATTTTGTGTATAAGAGAATAGAATTTCCGGCAACCTGGGTCGACATGCAAAGCAGTCGAGAGTAACCAGCTCGCAACGCACCGACCGTGCAACAGGGCAAGAAGTGGATTAGTGAAACCGAGACGAGTGTCTACGGGACCACCGTTGAAAATAATACACCAACGGTGTACCAACCGGCAAGGGAACTACAACGTAGTGCCAAATACATGGAACGGGCTACAAGAGAATACAATACTAAGAAAAAGGGGGTCTTCCAGAATGGGAAACACCCTAGTTGATGAGTCGTGTGAAGACAGTGAGAAGTCACCTAGAGAGTTATTATCAAGATTGTAAGATCAGTAAGGGCCAACAAGGCCACTGATGACAGTACGGATAAAAACAATACCACAACCGGTATGTGTTAAACGATAGCCAGTTAGCATGGCGCACTTGCTATAGCAAGTGCTGCTATAACAGGGCTGTTCGGGAAATTTATAATAAAAACAAAGTACTTAGTAAAGTACCACGAAGTTAAGTGTGATCATTATAACCATGGAAGGGCTTAACAGCCTGACCTTTGTAATTGGAAGTACACCAGTCAGCAAGAAGCTAGACTTGGCTAAGGTAAGAAGATGTTGTGAAACCATGAAAATTTTCTTTCAAACCCAGATTTATTCAAACCCTTTTCTTTTCAAAACCAAATTTTCTTTCAAACCAACACTTCTTTCCAACTTTTACACCAAACCAGTAAAAACCAAGGGCAGTTGATAAGATGCAACAGTGGATAAACTTTCCCTCGATTAAGTTCGGGAAGCAAGGAATGAATATTGTCACGGGACAATATAAGGGAGTTGACAACAGAATACTTCACCTAGGCGTGTGACGGACACTACAAGTGTACCAACTGTGTTGTGGGCCTGACAGACCTACTTATAGGTTAGTTGGGTAAGTAGTAATGTATCAGTATGATACCCCATATATGTATACGAGTAGAGTCCAGAACACGGGAAGTAGTCGACTCCGTTCTACGGTCAGCAGTGTAAATCAAACAAGAACTAAGGATTACCATGAATGGTTGAAGTTAAGGAACTCGGTTAAGTTAACGAGATTAAAAGGATTAGTGAATTCCTTTCAAGGAAATGTTTAAGAGTCAGGAGGTGCGAAGTGCACTAACTGAATGTAAAGACATCGTATATGACTTAAGGATCTCAGGGATAAACATGATAGCTGGAATGGTGACCCAGCCTAATGTGGACACATTAATGTGCAATGAACGGGATGAAACTCCCAGAATCAGTACCTACACTATCTGGAAATATTGATCTCCATAGAAGGAGATAAAAGCCAGTTAAGAACGCAAGCGGCGTGGCTAACGGAATGTACCTATAAGTGCAAGCCAAATGTAATGGCATATTTTGATAACACCCAGGAGCAATCCTTGAGGGGTATTTGGATTAAACATTGTTGGTTGAAGCAATATAATTGAAACGCAAGAGTTGAAACAATTACCGGATTAAACACTGAAGGTAAACCCACTTAACAGGAGGACCCTAAGTTGCCAAATAGATAACTTGGAAGGAATCGTGACAGTAAGGCTTATAAGCCACAACAACTTGTGTTATGTAAATTGATCAGTTGCAGAAGTATATGCTCTACAAGTAAATAGAGCGGAGAATGAACCACTGCATTAAGAGTGGGGATACCTCTGGATATTGTGAGACCGCAGGAGCGGTAGCTATATGAACCAAGTTCAAGGAATATGTTAAGGGTTGACCATGTTGTTATTTCCCCAGGATGATTTGAATAAAATAATACGAAAAGAAGTGCTCATACCAGTTGTGTACACAGGAAGAGTAATAAGTCTGATAGCAATCACCATAGGTGTGTGAAGCTAAATGTGTAGCGAACAACGCTCAAGGAAAAAATTAGTAGTATATTCAAAAATCAGCCAAATAAATGGCCAGATAAACCCAGCGTAATAGCGGAAGCTAATATAATAGCGGATGCAGTATAAGTTGATGTTGTATAATGAGTAAGGATATGGTGCGCAATAAGCGACCGTTGTGTGAGTATTGTTAGATGATAAAATGGGGAGTGAGCAGAGTTATGAGTTAAACCCAGTGGAGGCACAACAGTAAATGATAGCAAACGAACCGAGCAGTAAGCCGGTGACAAGTATTAGGTGATAAGAATTTCGGTAAAACACAGTGTAAATTCCTATCGCAATCGCATGAGAGATTTACTGTCAAGAGTTTACGCCTCTGCACTCTGTATGACTGAGTGTTTTGGTATTGCACTTGCGCAGTAATGATCAAGTGGGATAGCTAGGAATCAGAAGCATGGTAATCGTGGAGGAATAATATTATAATGGCCGATGCATAGGTAATGCAAGGCCGCAGGAATGAAAGAATACATGTGCAAAACCAAAGGTGGAGACATGATTAACAGTAAGTGACTACAGTAACACTAAATACCAAATGTCGGTATGAGATATACCCCAGGTGTGGGAAATAACTGAGAGAGCACTACACATTAAGTAGTAGCTCAATCTCAACCGATAGTAAGTCGGTAGAAGTAAGTCAATCATTGTGCAGTTTACGCAGTAAGCTATTGGAGAAGTGGATGGAAAGTTTTGGAACTCACCGAATTCGCTCAGGGTAAGAGATACCATGCGTCGGTTGAGAAACCATTGTTACCTAGATAAGGGTAATACATTAGAGATGCATAATACAGTAACAGTAACAAATGGGGCAAACTAGATCTATAATTACCAGAGTTGCGCAACAGAGGCCAGGGAGCCCATACACCAGATACTGAATATACATGGTGAATATGAATAAATGGCTAGTTATCAATGCCTAAAAGCCTCACAGGCCAGGACCGAAACCGGTTATGAATTAGAACTCCAATGCGAATTCTTGGTTTAGGGACTAAACCGCCAATATGGTTAAGATCCTCTAATCAGAATCCATTGTGTAATAGACCGCGTGGAAGTCAAAACACTTCACGACGGCAGAACATTTTAAGCTAAGGTTAGTGATTGATTACGTGGGCGTAATCCCTTTTAAGGGGGGTAGAGCGCAAAACCACTTAGTGTGTTTTACCGTACAAGTGTACGTGAACGGGGTTGTGCATAGCACAAAATGATTTGTTATGATGGTTGGCGCGCGTGTTATATAAACATATGCATTTATTTGTGGTTAAATTGTGGTAATTGCGCACAGAAGATGCGAATACCATTGTGGGAAGTGTGTTATTTTGTTAACAGTGGTGTGTGAGAGTACAAGAGGAAGGGAGTAAAGAAACTCCCGGGGAACTAAAACCCCGATAGTGCATAAATGTAAACCGTGTATTGTATTGTGATAAAAAAAATATGTATATATATACAGTGTTGTGATTTATGAAGGGGTATGAGACCGACATAGAACCTAGTGAGAATTAAATTCCCTAGGTAACTTGAATTAAGTTGGATTTGGGTGAAGATTGATAGACGGAGTTCTATCCCTTGGAGATGTAATGATTATGACTAGAAGGATTTAAAGATAGAAAATGGGATACGCTTGAATTAGTTGTTGGTTGAAAAGAGGTGGGAGGTGAAACTTGATTATCATGAGATCAAGGGAAGCCGAACACAAATTGGGGTGGAAAGATAGTTCAACACTGATGCTGATCACATCAGGGTTGGATGACTCTTGAAGCTCCCTGTAAGTGGTCACAAACAACCATGTTAAGAAAAATATAAGGAGCATAAATTGGACTTGGAGTTGTGTGGTGTTTTCAAAAGGATTTTCAATTGATGTTTTAAAACAATCGATTAATATTTTGAATAAAGGATCTTCTTATACTTAACCTAGTAAAGAATATTTTTGTAGTACTTGCTCACGAGCTGAGGACTTATGAGCCTTTGTCTTCGGACAGGTGACATGAGAAGTACATATGTTAAAAAATTAAGTGAATGTTTTGATCTCCCAAAGGAACGGGGACCAGAAGGTGTCCATCGCGACCGGGTTCTGCGGGATCACAGTGTATATGTACTCAACGTGGGATTCGAACCCATGGAGAGATGGAAAAGGTATTTCTGTTTGATATACATGCTAAGACATGTTGTGTGGAATAAGTAATAAATATTATTTTAGACCTTGAGTTCTAATGTGGGTGGGTTCTGAATTGATTGTGTTACCCGGGCCTACGAGTCCAAATGTGGTTATGTCACCCAGACCTAAGAGTCTGAGGGATATTATGTAGTGCAAGTGTGGTGAAGGTACCCGGACCATTAAGTCCGAGGTTACCATGTGAGTATGATATTTTATGTACAATGTGGATATGTTGCCCGGACCATTAAGTCCGAGGTTGGATGTAAAGGGTGGTTGGTAATGGAAGTTTTATGACTATAAGTAATTCCCGTATTTTAATCCAATGATGCGAGGAAATGCGAACTTCGAGGACTAAGTTCTTTTAAGGGGGGTAGATTGAAATACCCCAAAACTTGGTATGTTGTGTAAATGTTAAACCATGGTATTTAAAGGCTAAAAAGTGCCTTAGAAACATAAATGAACCATTTAAACCATGGTAAAACACAATAAAACACTAAGACACGGTTTGAGCAAAAACATGCTCTAAACTTGGAGTGAACTTGGTTAGGACCCAAAGAGCCTACCAAGACTTGATAATATTTAATTATGACTTTATAAGGCTAATTAAGTCCTTAGGAAACTTTGGTAGACAATGAAACCAAACAAAACACAAATAAATACCTTAAAGTCAATTAGAGCAAAAATGTGCTCTAAGCTTGGGATAAATTTGTAAAAGACCTAATGGTCATACCTATACCTTATAATATGTTAATGAACATATTAAATCAATTACCAAAGAAAACCAAGCTTGAAAACAAGTTAAAACACAAAAAGTGCTTTAAGGAGTCTTAAAGCACGTTTTTGAAAAATTGTCTTGTAAATGAGTTTTGAATGGCTAAATGTCCATCATTACTCTTTAATTAACATGTGTACTATATAGTATCACATTTGGGTAGCTATATCAATGGGAAATCAAAAATTTCACTTCTATGTGCTTTGTTTTTGTGAATAGTAACTTTTATAAGCTAGTTTGTAACATATGTTTTATAAGTAAGTTGATTGGTCAACAAAGACCAAAACACCCTTCTAACTAAATGGTGGCCGGTTTTTATGAAGGTGAGTCACCACCATGTAAAAATCAATTAAGGAAAGGAAGGGTAAGAAGGTAAAAAGGAGAAAGTTACCTTTTAATACAAATATCTTGTTAAAGCAAGTTCTATCTTCATTTCTCCTTTCCTCCTTCATTTCACACGTCTCCAACCTCCCTTCTTGCTCTCTTTCACGAGCTGCTACAGCAACACCAACACCACCATTGTTTTCCATCTTTGACCACTTGTAACTCCTAGCTCCATGGTCCAAATTCAATTCCAAGACCACCATTCTTCTAGTTGGAGCAAGCTCTACACTTCTACCTTTTCAAATCTTCAAGAGCTCAGTTTCGGTGCCAAGGAGATTCACCATTGATGGAGCTTGAGCTCACCTTTTCACATATTATTGATCTCCTTTGCTTCTAGGTAAGGAATCTCAAAGAAAAATCAAGTTTCCTCCATGTTTTGTGTGTGACCGAAAATACTTTGATGAAGCTCTTTGTGTGACCTTGTTCTAGCTTCATTCCAATCTCTTATGGACTAGGTGGAGTCCTCTCTTCATAGATATTCAAACTCCCTTCAAAGATCAAGGTAAAATAGCTACATTAATGTTTTTGAAATAATGTAAACCTAGGGTTTACAATGAGATGAAGCATAAAGCTTATATACTCATTTCAATATTGGTATATTGTTCAGTAGTTGACAAGGAAAGAAATGCCTTACCGGTTTTAAGAGGAAACAAGAAAGAGTTTGAGTGGAAAAGAGGTAAATATGCTATCTCAATGTGGTTTAATGCCTTAGGAGAAATGAGCTTATAATGCTTGTTAAAACTACCTAAAGAGCAAATGGTGAATGACTTAGTAAAGTCTTCTCAAGGAGACTAGTAAAAGAACATATGCCTTGGTGTATGTATTTGCAGGTCAAAGGAATTATTTATGTGGGAAATTCAGTGTTTAAGGTTTATGCAATTTAAGGGCCTAAGAGCCAAGCAATTTAAGTTTATGCACTATATTGTGATGTAGTGCTAAATGTGTGAAGTTGTGTATAAAATGGTTTGATGGATTTTAGGTGTTTTGAATGAAATAAGGTAAAAACCTAAGTGTTTGGATGTGAGTATATACAAGAGAAGCTATGGCAAAAATTTGGAAAATGTGTAAGAAGTTCTAAGTGTTTTAAGAAAGTTTGGTGAACTATGAAGTTGTTTAAGGTTTAGGTAATGTTGATATCCAAGGAATAAGTGATGTTTAGGTAAGATGTGAAAAAGGAGGTTTAGTTAATAGAAAAGAAGTTTGAGAGATGATGTTAGGGTGTAGAGGAAACACCTTGGTATAGTGGTCATTATAGGTGAAATACCACCTAGAAATCTTAAGGAGAAAACATTGTAAGTGTTAAGAATTTTGTGAAGATATAAGTAAAGGCTTAAGGAATTAGAAATGAGTTTTATGAGTGTTTGAGGATGTCTTAAAGTGTGTTTGAAGTGCCCAAATGAGGTTAGGGAGTGCTAGGTTATATGGGGTGAAGTTTGGAGTTGAATGTAAAAAGGAAAACAAAGGTCTGGGGCGGACCGAACTTGCGACGGACTTGCAAGTTCGGTCGAGCCCAGCTTACCCTGCGAAAATTGGTTTCTGGAATGGACCGACCTTGGGGACCGGACTTGCAAGGTCGGTCGGGCTTGTATTCTGTGTACGGATTGAGTTACTGGAATCGACCGGACTTGGGTAAGTCCGGTCGGTAAGGTCGGTCGGACCAAAATGTTGTTTATGGTTATAAAGATGATATTTGGACATTAGAATATACCTAGGAACATTAGGTAAGTTTATACAATTGATGGAGGTGGAGAAATAATGCAACAAGGTTTGAAAAAAATGCAATTATACCAAGTCTGCAGCTTTGGTCCGGGACCTCGGTCATGGTGCAAGTCCCGGACCAGGGGTGTAAGATAGGCCGAGACTCACATAAGGATGTGGTCCGGGACTTAGGCCTTGTATAAGGTCCCGGACCACCCCATTTTAAAGGTTGAGAGTGGAGTTTGCTTCTGGTCCGGGTCTTAAGTTAGGGACCAAGTCCCGGACCACTATAAAAACATGGTTTAAGCTTATTAAATGATGTCTAATGATAGGGATAAGTTAGTAATGATATTATAAGGTTATGTAGGACATGTTAGGTGAGTTATAGTCACAATTTGGTGGGTGAAAAGTTGTAATAAAATGTGAAAGTAAATCAAGTTAAAATTGATAAAGTTATGTAACTAAGTTAACGGGGAAAAGTTATAAGCATTAGGCATTAAATGATCGTGCTACCCCGATGTTAATAAAAACACATGTGATGTTAACAGTTGTTCGAGAGTTGCTCGAGGAACATAAGTGGACATGGTAAAATGGACTCCGGTGACAGGTATGGTTTTCTTGCAACCTGTGTCCTACCGGATTACACCGGCTTGTGTGCCAATATGTTTTACTGAGTGTTTGCCACCTTGTAAGATTAAAACATGTAATGAGTTTATAGTAATTCATTTATGTGGCGAATTTGGCCTCCGATACCATTTAACCTCAAATATGTGTTAAACCTTAGCTAACCAAATCTAGGAACACATGAGTGATCGGTATTCGGAGTTAACGACCCAAACCTTGGGAACGTTCTAATCACGGCTATGTGTGGGTTAGATGGATATTGTTGTTGTATGCAAGTGTGTGAACCTCCCTTGTGTGCTTAACTCGGTTATGATACCGTATGGTGTGTGGATGTGGTAGGCTCCATAATGGATCTCTAACTACTTATTTATAAGTGTCTAATAATGGGGGGTGAGGAGTCCGGTTGTTCCGGCCACGCGTGTGATGGACGGGAGTCGATGTCATATCCGGTTCGGCTCTCTTGGTGTATGTATAGGTTGTATTCCAATTTGGTTTCTACCTTCCCTTAGCTTATCCAAAGCTAGTTACTGACTCACGTCGGGCCACAGGGGCATACAAATGTTATTTCGGTGTGCTTGGGATTACTATATCCGACACACCTTGGGTTTAAGTTAACCGTTCGATATAACTGGACGGTAACGAGGTTGGTAACGAGCTTAGCATGAGATTGGCATTAATCTCTAGGCTCACTATGTATACTAACTATGGTGGAAGGTTCCTTGTGTGAACCGACCTTATGGTGTTTTGTGTTGTTACTGTGCTAGGCAATTTCCCTTGCTATGCTATGATATGTATACGTTAGGTGTTTAAAATGAATGTGATGTTATCATGTGTACGCCGAAACAAGAAAGGTTTTGTTATGTTTTGTTATGTGAGGAATGAGATATGTTGTAGGATATGGAGTGTGTGGATCATGGAAATGAATCCCAGTTTGTGACAAGAGGCGTTTAAGGATAACCCGATTAATGGGTACGTGTCATTCATTAAGGAAGTAGCTCCGTTTTAGAGGAGAGCCACTCTAGGGTTAAAGGAATCATTGGATGATTTGTTAAGTGTGGATGTGTTGGATATATGTTGAGCCCTATGGTTGGGTGTATGCAAAGTGTTGTGTGTCTATGGTTTGTATGCATGATTTAAATATAATCAACTGCATGCTAAGACGACAATTAGTTGTGCGTGGTCCGGTAGCATGTGGGCTGCGGGATTACCATACCAGCAAAGGTGCTGAGCCCCTTGGGGGCCACCCTTTCTCTCCTTTTCTATTTCAGGTACAAGGTGCTGGAAGCCGTTCGAGAGTAGGACGGGGTAGATGTTTATACATGGGTAGCCATTTAAATGGCGTAAGCATTGTAAGCGTAGTAAGACCGAATTTGTTATCGGCATTAGTTTGTAAATACTCGGTACAGTGGGAGTGTATGTATATAATAATGTTGGAAATGGAATAAGGATTGTATTGTGTAGTTGCTCGGGAATCTAGTCCATCAGACCGATACAATGTACATGTATTAGCCTTGTTAGCCACGTGGGTGGTTAACGGCGTGTAACACCATTGAATTAAGTAATGTGATGAGTTGAGATTTCCGCTGCAGTTTGATGTTAAGTGTACGGTGGTGGTTGGGGTGTTACAAAAAGTGGTATCAGAGCGAAGTATCGCTCTGATGACTGAATTACCGAGCTTAGGAAGTACCGAGTTAGGAATTAAGTACTTTGGGTTATGGGTTGAGTGATAGCGTGAGAGGTACGCTAGGAAGGAACTACCAGTGAATACTGGAAACCTACTATATCCTTCCCGCCCTCCACAATCCCTGTATATAACTTGGGGAAACAACGCCAGAGAGATGGAAGTCCACTCTTACTCGGGAATACCCGATCTGGCTGTTATTAAATACCTTTAGGGTACGGAGAACCTGTCAAACGGTAGATCCCGAAAAGTGGGAATCCCGGAGACGGTCTCATCTGAACAATGTTAACCGCATTTAGTAGTGAAGAATGAAGGATTTTGTGTATAAGAGAATAGAATTTCCGGCAACCTGGGTCGACATGCAAAGCAGTCGAGAGTAACCAGCTCGCAACGCACCGACCGTGCAACAGGCAAGAAGTGGATTAGTGAAACCCGAGACGAGTGTCTACGGGACCACCGTTGATAAATAATACACCAACGGTGTACCAACCGGCAAGGGAACTACAACGTAGTGCCCAAATACATGGAACGGGCTACAAGAGAATACAATACTAAGAAAAAGGGGGTCTTCCAGAATGGGAAACACCCTAGTTGATGATCGTCGTGTGAAGACAGTGAGAAGTCACCTAGAGGAGTTATTATCAAGATTGTAAGATCAGTAAGGGCCAACAAGGCCACTGATGACAGTACGGATAAAAACAATACCACAACCGGTATGTGTTAAACGATAGCCAGTTAGCATGGCGCACTTGCTATAGCAAGTGCTGCTATAACAGGGCTGTTCGGGAAATTTATAATAAAAACAAAGTACTTAGTAAAGTACCACGAAGTTAAGTGTGATCATTATAACCATGGAAGGGCTTAACAGCCTGACCTTTGTAATTGGAAGTACACCAGTCAGCAAGAAGCTAGACTTGGCTAAGGTAAGAAGATGTTGTGAAACCATGAAAATTTTCTTTCAAACCCAGATTTATTCAAACCCTTTGCTTTTCAAAACCAAATTTTCTTTCAAACCAACACTTCTTTCCAACTTTCTTTTACACCAAACCAGTAAAACCAAGGGCAGTTGATAAAGATGCAACAGTGGATAAACTTTCCCTCGATTAAGTTCGGGAAGCAAGGAATGAATATTGTCACGGGACAATATAAGGGAGTTGACAACAGAATACTTCACCTAGGCGTGTGACGGACACTACAAGTGTACCAACTGTGTTGTGGGCCTGACAGACCTACTTATAGGTTAGTTGGGTAAGTAGTAATGTATCAGTATGATACCCCATATATGTATAAGAGTAGAGTCCAGAACACGGGAAGTAGTCGACTCCGTTCTACGGTCAGCAGTGTAAATCAAACAAGAACTAAGGATTACCATGAATGGTTGAAGTTAAGGAACTCGGTTAAGTTAACGAGATTAAAAGGATTAGTGAATTCCTTTCAAGGAAATGTTTAAGAGTCAGGAGGTGCGAAGTGCACTAACTGAATGTAAAGACATCGTATATGACTTAAGGATCCTCAGGGATAAACATGATAGCTGGAATGGTGACCCAGCCTAATGTGGACACATTAATGTGCAATGAACGGGATGAAACTCCCAGAATCAGTACCTACACTATCTGGAAATATTGATCTCCATAGAAGGAGATAAAAGCCAGTTAAGAACGCAAGCGGCGTGGCTAACGGAATGTACCTATAAGTGCAAGCCAAATGTAATGGCATATTTTGATAACACCCAGGAGCAATCCTTGAGGGGTATTTGGATTAAACATTGTTGGTTGAAGCAATATAATTGAAACGCAAGAGTTGAAACAATTACCGGATTAAACACTGAAGGTAAACCCACTTAACAGGAGGACCCTAAGTTGCCAAATAGATAACTTGGAAGGAATCGTGACAGTAAGGCTTATAAGCCACAACAACTTGTGTTATGTAAATTGATCAGTTGTAGAAGTATATGCTCTACAAGTAAATAGAGTGGAGAATGAACCACTGCATTAAGAGTGGGGATACCTCTGGATATTGTGAGACCGCAGGAGCGGTAGCTATATGAACCAAGTTCAAGGAATATGTTAAGGGTTGACCATGTTGTTATTTCCCCAGGATGATTTGAATAAAATAATACGAAAAGAAGTGCTCATACCAGTTGTGTACACAGGAAGAGTAATAAGTCTGATAGCAATCACCATAGGTGTGTGAAGCTAAATGTGTAGCGAACAACGCTCAAGGAAAAAATTAGTAGTATATTAAAAATCAGCCAAATAAATGGCCAGATAAACCCAGCGTAATAGCGGAAGCTAATATAATAGCGGATGCAGTATAAGTCGATGTTGTATAATGAGTAAGGATATGGTGCGCAATAAGCGACCGTTGTGTGAGTATTGTTAGATGATAAAATGGGAGTGAGCAGAGTTATGAGTTAAACCCAGTGGAGGCACAACAGTAAATGATAGCAAACGAACCGAGCAGTAAGCCGGTGACAAGTATTAGGTGATAAGAATTTCGGTAAAACACAGTGTAAATTCCTATCGCAATCGCATGAGAGATTTACTGTCAAGAGTTTACGCCTCTGCACTCTGTATGACTGAGTGTTTTGGTATTGCACTTGCGCAGTAATGATCAAGTGGGATAGCTAGGAATCAGAAGCATGGTAATCGTGGAGGAATAATATTATAATGGCCGATGCATAGGTAATGCAAGGCCGCAGGAATGAAAGAATACATGTGCAAAACCAAAGGTGGAGACATGATTAACAGTAAGTGACTACAGTAACACTAAATACCAAATGTCGGTATGAGATATACCCCAGGTGTGGGAAATAACTGAGAGAGCACTACACATTAAGTAGTAGCTCAATCTCAACCGACAGTAAGTCGGTAGAAGTAAGTCAATCATTGTGCAGTTTACGCAGTAAGCTATTGGAGAAGTGGATGGAAAGTTTTGGAACTCACCGAATTCGCTCAGGGTAAGAGATACCATGCGTCGGTTGAGAAACCATTGTTACCTAGATAAGGGTAATACATTAGAGATGCATAATACAGTAACAGTAACAAATGGGGCAAACTAGATCTATAATTACCAGAGTTGCGCAACAGAGGCCAGGGAGCCCATACACCAGATACTGAATATACATGGTGAATATGAATAAATGGCTAGTTATCAATGCCTAAAACCCTCACAGGCCAGGACCGAAACCGGTTATGAATTAGAACTCCAATGCGAATTCTTGGTTTAGGGACTAAACCGCCAATATGGTTAAGATCCTCTAATCAGAATCCATTGTGTAATAGACCGCGTGGAAGTCAAAACACTTCACGACGGCAGAACATTTTAAGCTAAGGTTAGTGATTGATTACGTGGGCGTAATCCCTTTTAAGGGGGGTAGAGCGCAAAACCACTTAGTGTGTTTTACCGTACAAGTGTACGTGAACGGGGTTGTGCATAGCACAAAATGATTTGTTATGATGGTTGGCGCGCGTGTTATATAAACATATGCATTTATTTGTGGTTAAATTGTGGTAATTGCGCACAGAAGATGCGAATACCATTGTGGGAAGTGTGTTTATTTTGTTAACAGTGGTGTGTGAGAGTACAAGAGGAAGGGAGTAAAGAAACTCCCGGGGAACTAAAACCCCGATAGTGCATAAATGTAAACCGTGTATTGTATTGTGATAAAAAAAATATGTATATATATACAGTGTTGTGATTTATGAAGGGGTATGAGACCGACATAGAACCTAGTGAGAATTAAATTCCCTAGGTAACTTGAATTAAGTTGGATTTGGGTGAAGATTGATAGACGGAGTTCTATCCCTTGGAGATGTAATGATTATGACTAGAAGGATTTAAAGATAGAAAATGGGATACGCTTGAATTAGTTGTTGGTTGAAAAGAGGTGGGAGGTGAAACTTGATTATCATGAGATCAAGGGAAGCCGAACACAAATTGGGGTGGAAAGATAGTTCAACACTGATGCTGATCACATCAGGGTTGGATGACTCTTGAAGCTCCCTGTAAGTGGTCACAAACAACCATGTTAAGAAAAATATAAGGAGCATAAATTGGACTTGGAGTTGTGTGGTGTTTTCAAAAGGATTTTCAATTGATGTTTTAAAACAATCGATTAATATTTTGAATAAAGGATTCTTATACTTAACCTAGTGAAGAATATTTTTGTAGTACTTGCTCACGAGCTGAGGACTTATGAGCCTTTGTCTTCGGACAGGTGACATGAGAAGTACATATGTTAAAAAATTAAGTGAATGTTTTGATCTCCCAAAGGAACGGGGACCAGAAGGTGTCCATCGCGACCGGGTTCTGCGGGATCACAGTGTATATGTACTCAACGTGGGATTCGAACCCATGGAGAGATGGAAAAGGTATTTCTGTTTGATATACATGCTAAGACATGTTGTGGAATAAGTAATAAATATTATTTTAGACCTTGAGTTCTAATGTGGGTGGGTTCTGAATTGATTGTGTTACCCGGGCCTACGAGTCCAAATGTGGTTATGTCACCCAGACCTAAGAGTCTGAGGGATTATGTAGTGCAAGTGTGGTGAAGGTACCCGGACCATTAAGTCCGAGGTTACCATGTGAGTATGATATTTTATGTACAATGTGGATATGTTGCCCGGACCATTAAGTCCGAGGTTGGATGTAAAGGGTGGTTGGTAATGGAAGTTTTATGACTATAAGTAATTCCCGTATTTTAATCCAATGATGCGAGGAAATGCGAACTTCGAGGACTAAGTTCTTTTAAGGGGGGTAGATTGAAATACCCCCAAAACTTGGTATGTTGTGTAAATGTTAAACCATGGTATTTAAAGGCTAAAAGTGCCTTAGAAACATAAATGAACCATTTAAACCATGGTAAAACACAATAAAACACTAAGACACGGTTTGAGCAAAAACATGCTCTAAACTTGGAGTGAACTTGGTTAGGACCCAAAGAGCCTACCAAGACTTGATAATATTTAATTATGACTTTATAAGGCTAATTAAGTCCTTAGGAAACTTTGGTAGACAATGAAACCAAACAAAACACAAATAAATACCTTAAAGTCAATTAGAGCAAAAATGTGCTCTAAGCTTGGGATAAATTTGTAAAAGACCTAATGGTCATACCTATACCTTATAAATATGTTAATGAACATATTAAATCAATTACCAAAGAAAACCAAGCTTGAAAACAAGTTAAAACACAAAAAGTGCTTTAAGGAGTCTTAAAGCACGTTTTTGAAAAATTGTCTTGTAAATGAGTTTTGAATGGCTAAATGTCCATCATTACTCTTTAATTAACATGTGTACTATATAGTATCACATTTGGGTAGCTATATCAATGGGAAATCAAAAATTTCACTTCTATGTGCTTTGTTTTTGTGAATAGTAACTTTTATAAGCTAGTTTGTAACATATGTTATTATAAGTAAGTTGATTGGTCAACAAAGACCAAAAACCCTTCTAACTAAATGGTGGCGGTTTTTATGAAGGTGAGTCACCACCATGTAAAAATCAATTAAGGAAAGGAAGGGTAAGAAGGTAAAAAGGAGAAAGTTACCTTTTAATACAAATATCTTGTTAAAGCAAGTTCTATCTTCATTTCTCCTTTCCTCCTTCATTTCACACGTCTCCAACCTCCCTTCTTGCTCTCTTTCACGAGCTGCTACAGCAACACCAACACCACCATTGTTTTCCATCTTTGACCACTTGTAACTCCTAGCTCCATGGTCCAAATTCAATTCCAAGACCACCATTCTTCTAGTTGGAGCAAGCTCTACACTTCTACCTTTTCAAATCTTCAAGAGCTCAGTTTCGGTGCCAAGGAGATTCACCATTGATGGAGCTTGAGCTCACCTTTTCACATATTATTGATCTCCTTTGCTTCTAGGTAAGGAATCTCAAAGAAAAATCAAGTTTCCTCCATGTTTTGTGTGTGACCGAAAATACTTATTGATGAAGCTCTTTGTGTGACCTTGTTCTAGCTTCATTCCAATCTCTTATGGACTAGGTGGAGTCCTCTCTTCATAGATATTCAAACTCCCTTCAAAGATCAAGGTAAAATAGCTACATTAATGTTTTTGAAATAATGTAAACCTAGGGTTTACAATGAGATGAAGCATAAAGC
This sequence comes from Limonium bicolor, assembly GCA_023374045.1. NCBI lineage: Eukaryota > Viridiplantae > Streptophyta > Magnoliopsida > Caryophyllales > Plumbaginaceae > Limonium > Limonium bicolor. The sequence goes on along the minus strand of CM041783.1, from coordinate 13,088,278 downwards.
TTATATACTCATTTCAATATTGGTATATTGTTCAGTAGTTGACAAGGAAAGAAATGCCTTACCGGTTTTAAGAGGAAACAAGAAAGAAGTTTGAGTGGAAAAGAGGTAAATATGCTATCTCAATGTGGTTTAATGCCTTAGGAGAAATGAGCTTATAATGCTTGTTAAAACTACCTAAAGAGCAAATGGTGAATGACTTAGTAAAGTGTTCTCAAGGAGACTAGTAAAAGAACATATGCCTTGGTGTATGTATTTGCAGGTCAAAGGAATTATTTATGTGGGAAATTCAGTGTTTAAGGTTTATGCAATTTAAGGGCCTAAGAGCCAAGCAATTTAAGTTTATGCACTATATTGTGATGTAGTGCTAAATGGGTGAAGTTTGTGTATAAAATGTGTTTGATGGATTTTAGGTGTTTTGAATGAAATAAGGTAAAAACCTAAGTGTTTGGATGTGAGTATATACAAGAGAAGCTATGGCAAAAATTTGGAAAATGTGTAAGAAGTTCTAAGTGTTTTAAGAAAGTTTGGTGAACTAGGAAGTTGTTTAAGGTTTAGGTAATGTTGATATCCAAGGAATAAGTGATGTTTAGGTAAGATGTGAAAAAGGAGGTTTAGTTAATAAGAAAAGAAGTTTGAGAGATGATGTTAGGGTGTAGAGGAAACACCTTGGTATAGTGGTCATTATAGGTGAAATACCACCTAGAAATCTTAAGGAGAAAACATTGTAAGTGTTAAGAATTTTGTGAAGATATAAGTAAAGGCTTAAGGAATTAGAAAATGAGTTTTATGAGTGTTTGAGGATGTCTTAAAGTGTGTTTGAAGTGCCCAAATGAGGTTAGGGAGTGCTAGGTTATATGGGGTGAAGTTTGGAGTTGAATGTAAAAAGGAAAACAAAGGTCTGGGGCGGACCGAACTTGCGACCGGACTTGCAAGTTCGGTCGAGCCCAGCTTACCCTGCGAAAATTGGTTTCTGGAATGGACCGACCTTGGGGACCGGACTTGCAAGGTCGGTCGGGCTTGTATTCTGTGTACGGATTGAGTTACTGGAATCGACCGGACTTGGGTAAGTCCGGTCGGTAAGGTCGGTCGGACCAAAAATGTTGTTTATGGTTATAAAGATGATATTTGGACATTAGAATATACCTAGGAACATTAGGTAAGTTTATACAATTGATGGAGGTGGAGAAATAATGCAACAAGGTTTGAAAAAAATGCAATTATACCAAGTCTGTAGCTTTGGTCCGGGACCTCGGTCATGGTGCAAGTCCCGGACCAGGGGTGTAAGATAGGCTGAGACTCACATAAGGATGTGGTCGGGACTTAGGCCTTGTATAAGGTCCCGGACCACCCCATTTTAAAGGTCGAGAGTGGAGTTTGCTTCTGGTCCGGGTCTTAAGTTAGGGACCAAGTCCCGGACCACTATAAAAACATGGTTTAAGCTTATTAAATGATGTCTAATGATAGGGATAAGTTAGTAATGATATTATAAGGTTATGTAGGACATGTTAGGTGAGTTATAGTCACAATTTGGTGGGTGAAAAGTTGTAATAAAATGTGAAAGTAAATCAAGTTAAAATTGATAAAGTTATGTAACTAAGTTAACGGGGAAAAGTTATAAGCATTAGGTATTAAATGATCGTGCTACCCCGATGTTAATAAAAACACATGTGATGTTAACAGTTGTTCGAGAGTTGCTCGAGGAACATAAGTGGACATGGTAAAATGGACTCCGGTGACAGGTATGGTTTTCTTGCAACCTGTGTCCTACCGGATTACACCGGCTTGTGTGCCAATATGTTTTACTGAGTGTTTGCCACCTTGTAAGATTAAAACATGTAATGAGTTTATAGTAATTCATTTATGTGGCGAATTTGGCCTCTGATACCATTTAACCTCAAATATGTGTTAAACCTTAGCTAACCAAATCTAGGAACACATGAGTGATCGGTATTCGGAGTTAACGACCCAAACCTTGGGAACGTTCTAATCACGGCTATGTGTGGGTTAGATGGATATTGTTGTTGTATGCAAGTGTGTGAACCTCCCTTGTGTGCTTAACTCGGTTATGATACCGTATGGTGTGTGGATGTGGTAGGCTCCATAATGGATCTCTAACTACTTATTTATAAGTGTATATCTAATAATGGGGGGTGAGGAGTCCGGTTGTTCCGGCCACGCGTGTGATGGACGGGAGTCGATGTCATATCCGGTTCGGCTCTCTTGGTGTATGTATAGGTTGTATTCCAATTTGGTTTCTACCTTCCCTTAGCTTATCCAAAGCTAGTTACTGACTCACGTCGGGCCACAGGGGCATACAAATGTTATTTCGGTGTGCTTGGGATTACTATATCCGACACACCTTGGGTTTAAGTTAACCGTTCGATATAACTGGACGGTAACGAGGTTGGTAACGAGCTTAGCATGAGATTGGCATTAATCTCTAGGCTCACTATGTATACTAACTATGGTGGAAGGTTCCTTGTGTGAACCGACCTTATGGTGTTTTGTGTTGTTACTGTGCTAGGCAATTTCCCTTGCCATGCTACGATATGTATACGTTAGGTGTTTAAAATGATTGTGATGTTATCATGTGTACGCCGAAACAAGAAAGGTTTTGTTATGTTTTGTTATGTGAGGAATGAGATATGTTGTAGGATATGGAGTGTGTGGATCATGGAAATGAATCCCAGTTTGTGACAAGAGGCGTTTAAGGATAACCCGATTAATGGGTACGTGTCGTTCATTAAGGAAGTAGCTCCGTTTTAGAGGAGAGCCACTCTAGGGTTAAAGGAATCATTGGATGATTTGTTAAGTGTGGATGTGTTGGATATATGTTGAGCCCTATGGTTGGGTGTATGCAAAGTGTTGTGTGTCTATGGTTTGTATGCATGATTTAAATATAATCAACTGCATGCTAAGACGACAATTAGTTGTGCGTGGCCCGGTAGCATGTGGGCTGCGGGATTACCATACCAGCAAAGGTGCTGAGCCCCTTGGGGGCCACCCTTTCTCTCCTTTTCTATTTCAGGTACAAGGTGCTGGAAGCCGTTTGAGAGTAGGACGGGGTAGATGTTTATACATGGGTAGCCATTTAAATGGCGTAAGCATTGTAAGCGTAGTAAGACCGAATTTGTTATCGGCATTAGTTTGTAAATACTCGGTACAGTGGGAGTGTATGTATATAATAATGTTGGAAATGGAATAAGGATTGTATTGTGTAGTTGCTCGGGAATCTAGTCCATCAGACCGATACAATGTACATGTATTAGCCTTGTTAGCCACGTGGGTGGTTAACGGCGTGTAACACCATTGAATTAAGTAATGTGATGAGTTGAGATTTCCGCTGCAGTTTGATGTTAAGTGTACGGTGGTGGTTGGGGTGTTACAGTGATATATCACAAACACTGATTAATATCAGACTAAAGAGGGACTACCATAAGATAGGAAAACACGAGGTGTCAACCCTTATCATGGAGTCCAGACTACACCAGACGGTGTAACCTAATGAATTGGGTGGAGTTTGAGGACAAAAAACTCATATCTAAATGGCTTTAATAGCGTAGGAGTGAACGGGAGAGATAGTAAGCAGTTACTGATCCCCACTCATAGATACCAGATAACGAGCATGTGAAAACCAATATTAGAGCGCTAGGTCGCAAACACCTATCTTAGAGAAGGTAATGAATATGCATATTAATAAAGGAACCCATAGAACCCAGAGAACCCTCTAGGGCCATTCTGACGTTAAAAGTTAAGAATTGGCAACCTAGTTACTCCAACATAAATTATCGGGACTAAGAGTGTGATAACCACCGGGTACGAACACTACGAGTGCACTAAATGAGACATGGGACGACCACACTCCTAGGAGCTTGTGGGCCTGACGAAACATACTTTAAGTTAGTTGGGAAAGTAGTAATGTATCAGTATGGTACCCCATGTATGTAAACGAGTAGTGTGAAGACCCAGGAGGTGGTCAACTCTGTGTCTAAGTTAGTGAATGGAATCATGACTAGGTAAACCACGAATTGACGTGAGAGATCTCAGTCAAACCAACAAGGTTGGGGAAATCAAGAATAGCTTGATAGTAAACGATAGAAGGTCACAACTCCATAGTGGATAAGTTAGAACACAAGTTCTAGAGATTTTCGTAAATGAGGAAGCCAAGGCCAATTTAATGGTAAAGGCAAGGAGAACCCATGAATGAGAAGATGAAGTGTGGTACCTTAGAAAGTTGTATGAGAGAAACCTTTGTAATATCGTTGATGCTACCCAAAGAGGGGGCACATGAAATAGTTATATTATGCGTTGAGGGTGTGACGATGAGGTCGCATTGAATAATAATAACCACATAATCAAGCCATAAAGCGTTAGTATGTACCACCAATTAGGGTTGAACGGAAAATGTATGCCAAGTTAGAGCCCATAGTCGTATTGTATGTTTACAACAGACGAAGGGCAAAGGCTAGCATTATAGGAGATACTCTAAGCTGGAGATTAGATACTCGATGCAAACCATAATAGCGGATAACCGTCTAATCAACTGGTACATGGTGCGCAACAAAGCGACTATTATAATGGCTATTAACCAAATTATGTTGGTGAGATGCAGAACGTGGAAGATCAGATAAACCAATGGATTCCCCTAATTGAGAGTAGGGATGAACCATATGTGTGTAGTAAAATACCAGCACACGAGAGATATGAGTTCACACCAACAAAACAGGACCTACAAGGTACCAAAGGAACAAACTCATCCCGGAGAGAAATAACTTGGAGTCATGAGGCGCCAGTTAGTTGCGCATATCAGACTCGTCTTGACATTTTAGAGACAACTACTGAAGCACTAGGTGCTTGAGCATAGCTCGACAACCCTTACACCGAAGGTTAGTTCGGTAGGGTGGCATGAAATCTTGGGAGTATACCATGAGCATGTATAGAATTCAGAAAGACGGAATAAAATAGCTAGTTGAAATAATAAGCGTGTGTGACAAATGATACCACGCAGTGAAATATATCTCCTTCATTCCCATAATTATGGAAGACCGTGTAGAAAACACCGTCACGTGGAGTTGAAACTGGCATGAAACTACTACCTAAAAGGGTAAACTAACCCTAAAGTAGTTGGGCGTACTACTTACGGAGCGAGTGGGCCCATATTGCTTAGGTTTGACGTACCTAGCAGGTTTGGGAAAACAAATGATGTGTTTACATCTCCCGATCAAACCGTATATGAATATACATACACCTAACCAAGATAGGCAGTATAGCCAGAGTGGCTAAAGCCCAACCCTAGAGAAAAGGGGTAATGTAATATGTAGCACATTAGTGCACGAATATTCCACATGAGTGGAACATCTTGAACTTATTACTTCAAGATGACATATTCATAGATTACATGGGCGTAATCCCTTTTAAGGGGGTTAGAGCGATTTTGCACGCTTAAAATATACCATACGTATGGGTACGTAGCGCATGGTACACATGCTGCAAACTATTATTGTACGTAGAGTAGAAGTATTATGATTGTGTTATATTACTTGATGTAATATTGTGATTTATTATATGTATGAACATATAAATATATATTTGGTTCGCATTAGTTATGGCGAATAGGGAAGGGAGAACAGATAGAGTGTTCTTACCCTAGTTCTGATTATTTACGCAAACGTTGCGAACATTAAACACATACACTCCTATCTTGTTAGCTCCGATTTGAGAGTTCAAGTAGGTCTATCTTGTAGCTCCGATGAGAGATTTCAGATAGAAGGAGTAGAAACCTCCGTACTATATGATTTGTGACTCGGTATGAAACTGATTATTGAAATGCGATGAGTGAATCGGCATGAGACCGATGTGTAACCTAGTGGAAGTAAAACCTCTAGGAGTCGTATGAATAATTATAAGTCGAGAGAACTTGGTTCATGGTTAGGATACATGATCCTATATGCCGATGACTAGATTAATTACACTAGTTGACTTATGTATCTATAGAACACAAGGTGGCAAATATCAAGAGGAAATAAGATTAGAATTGGTAAAATAATTAATTGATTGAAATTGAAGTGGGAATTCAAAGTTGATCCTCGTCTGATCAAGGGAAACCGAACACAAATTAAGGTGAGAGATAGTTCAACACTGACTCTAACCACGTCGGGGTTGAATGACTCTCGAAACTTCCTACAAGTGGACACATATATGAATATAAATTTGAATTTAGGGTGCACTCAAAGAGCCGTGGACCGTGGAGTCCTTCGTCATTAGATCGGTGTGTCTGCGAGTGACATCACCGAAAGAGCCGTGGACCGCAGAGCCCTTTGTCATTAGACCGGTGTGTGTGCGGGTGATGAAGGAAAATTAGGTGATACTATCCGAGGAGCCGTGGACCGTAGTGCCCTTCATTATTAAACTGGTGTGTCCACGGGTAGTTAATGTTGGTTAGCATGGGGTTGGGGATCGTCAAGTCCTGGTCTTTAAGACTACTTCCCCGTGATTTGCCATTGTTAAATATATGTGCACACATACACGCGGAGTGATGTGTGGGTATCCTCACGAGTTACTAACATGTAGATAGGGATGCGTGGAGTATCCCTTGCAAAACACCTTTAAGTACTCTGGTTGGTTTTGCACCTTGTCCAGTGCTGTGTATGAATGAGTTTTGCACCTTGTCTAGTGCTGTGTATGAATGGATTTTGCACCTTGTCTAGTGTTGTGTATGAATAAGTTTCGCACCTTGTCAAGTGATGTGTATGAATGAATGTATCCTGATTGTTGACTATATGGAATGAGATTATTGCTGTATCGATTATGATACATATAGACTAGGTCTGAAACTAGTGGGATGTACTCCCTAGCGATGGTCTGTCTGTGATTACTTAGTGGAACTGGATTCCTTAGGTGAACTGATTATGAATAAGGACTTCGGGACGAAGCCTTTTTAAGGGGGTAGATTGAAATACCCCTAACCTTAAAAACTTAATTAAATGATCTATTAATGATCTAAGAAGATTAATTATCATCTTAATACCATTGGGGAACAATCTAAGATCTCAACAAGGCAAAAACATGCCTTTAGATCGGTAAAGCCAAAAATGTACTTTAAGAAACCATAGAGATTGTATGACCTCAATTAGGATCCAAAGTGGATTCCTAAGTATTATAATTAAGTAAGGAACACAATAAAACTATTCTCAAAGGATACCACGGTCAAAAACATCTTCTAACACAAATTGTGCTTTAAAACTCTTTAAAGCACATTTTTGAGAAAATTGACTTTCTGAGTGGGCTTTGAGTGGTGTTAGGCATTGGATTAGACCTTGTTATACTAATGTACTATAAGTTACCACATTATAAGGTCTAATTCCAAGATCTTAAAAAAAATCACAAATATGACATTCATTTGTGAATAGTAACCGAAATAGTGCATTTTTAAGCAATATTGACCAAGTCAAGTCAAGGGTCAAGGCTTGACCCATTCTTATCCTAAATGAGGTGGCATCATTAAGGGAGGAGGACAGCACATCAGCCTTTAACTAAAATATCTAGCCAATTTGGTGAATCACCACTTTACAATTCCATTTCATACTTTTCATTCCTTAAAACACAAAATTTTGCTTTCTCTTTCCCCTTGTCCCATTCCATCCGAGTACCCAGCAATCCTAAAGCTCTCAAGCTGTGTTCTTGAGTAATCAAGGCAAATCCAACTCATTCCCACCTAAGGTAATGGGTTAAGTCATATTTTAGCTCTTTTTCTTCATCTCTTCATCACTTACACATGGAGCTAATAATCTATCACTTTCCATGGCTCAATTTCAGTATTTTGACCCGTGAACAAAGGCTATTCTCGGCTGAAGCAACCCTTGGGACCAAGGTGGTCAAAATTTCCATTATAAGGTAAAAACATACCTTAAGGAGTTTCCTTCTTCATCCGGTTTTCTTGGTCTGTTTTCTATGAGTTTATATACTCATATTATTCATATTTTCATGTTGGTTCAGTGTGTTAACCACTTGGAGCAAGAGTGGCCAAAAACCAGGAGAAAATTCATATTTTTAGGCATTTTGCCAAGGTAAAATCTATTACCATAGCACTTCGTTGTTTTCTAGCTATTCCCCATGTTTTTATGGTGAATTTAACACCATGTGGTGTTCTGTATTCAGGCCGAATTCCATTTGAAACACCCTTTCCTTTTTAAGGTAATTTTTGCCTTAAATCTTACATTAATTTGTTCTTTATGGTTAGCTCATGCTTGAAGTATAACCATATCTTATTTTGGTGTATTAAACATGTTAAAGTGCTGGGTTGATTTTTCCTCCAAGCTGCCGTGAGGGTATTAGGTCATTAGGCACCTAAATCAAGGTATAGATACCTTAAACTTATGTTATTATGATTTTTCAGCTCATATAATATATGTGTTGTGAGAGGAGGTTTTTAAATGGTTGATTTTAACCAAAGTATGGTCAGAAATGACTTAGATAAATTAAGCTAGTCATTTAAGTGATTTAATTAACATAATGGTCAAATTATGACATTATGTGGAAGAATTAATAATGATTGGAGTAAGGCTGAGAGTTTATAGTAATTTTTAAGCTATTTATGTGTAATTTTATGTTATAAAGTAAAGTTGTAATAAGGCCATGTCATTAGGCCATTTTAATTTAAGTTTAAAAGCTTATTTAATTTAATTTATGCTCATAGCATTAAGTTTGGGGTCATACCATAATTACTTGAAAATTATAAAGTCGTGGGCTATTTTAGATGAAATATGTGGTTTAAAATGAATTTAAATAAAAGTTATTACATTTATAAAGTTTTGGGTCAAATTGTAATTTTAGGAAAGTTTGGGGTAGTGTTGTAATACTGAGAGTTTTGGGCTCAAAGAGTTAGAAGTCAAAGTTGACTATAGAGGAGACTTTGACCAAGTTTGGAAAGTTATGGAATTAAAATACTATCGTATATTAAGTTAGTTAAAATTGTAAAAGATTTATAAGTATTGGGGTGAGAATGTAATTCCGAAACTTAAGGGTACCAAATGGGGTTTAGAAAGACCTGGGTTGTAAGGAATTTTAGGAGTTTATTTGGTTAATTTGGAGTTATATGAATTATATAGGTATAATATATGATATTTTATATCAGTTTACAGATTGGTAACATATGTGGTATTGACCTAAATATTGAAAGTATAAGGGTAGGAATGATGTTTACAACCTTTTGGTATAGTTTGGTAATTTTTGGAATTATATATGAGGTTTATTAATGAAATACCCCAAACCTTAATATATTGTTTAAACACTTAAATATGGTGTATTAAGACTAAAAAGAGTCTTAGAAACATTGGTAACAAATTTAAACAAAAGGAAACACAAAATGTGCTTTAAAGTCAATAAGAGCCAAAATGTGCTCTAAGCTTGGGATAAACTTGGTTAAGACCTAATGAACTTACCAAGACCTCATTTATACACTAATGAACATATTAAATCAATTACCAAAGAAAACCAAGCTTGAAAACAAGTTTAAACACAAAATGTGCTTTAAGGAGTCTTAAAGCACATTTTTGAAAAATTGTCTTGTAAATGAGTTTTGAATGGCTAGATGTCCATCATTACTCTTAAATATATATGTGTACTATATAATATCACATTTGGGTGTCTATATTAGTGGGAAATCAAAAATTTCACTTCTATGTGCCTTGTTTTATGAATAGTAACTTTTATAAGCTATTTTGTAACATATGTTTGTATAAGTATTTAAATTGACAAACAAAGACTATATTACCCTCCTACTACTATTTGGGGCCGGTTTTTAAGGTTGGTGACACACCACCTTTGTTAGCTTGTTAACAAAATAAGTAAACTACTTAAGTACCCTTTTTACTTTATAAGTATAAATATCTTCATAAAGTAAATTCTATCTCATTCTCTCATTTCCTTTCCTTGCTCACACGGTTTCCCACCTCTCTTCTTCCTTTCTTCTTTGTTCTCTCACGATAGAACCACACCACCATTAAAACACAAGCTTTGATCTCTTGTAAAACCTTGCTCACTTGTCCAAATCAAAAACAAACACCACCAATCTCTTCCTCTCCTCAAGCTCTTCATTTCTATCTTCTCCAAACTTCAAGACAACCATTTCGGTGCCATGGAGTTTCTCCATTGAAGGAGCTTGAGCTTGTTTGACTACATATTATTACTCTCCTTGGATTCTAGGTAAGGAATCTCAAATAAAAACTTCCTTTCCTCCTTGTTTTTGTCATGTCCGAAAATATGTATTGAAGGAGCTTTTATGTGACTTTGTTCTAGCTTCATTCCAACTCTTCATGGACTAGGTGGAGTCCTCTC